>ML677350.1:31499650-32079817 GCA_007922305.1 Dermatemys mawii | reverse complement strand
TGTGTGTGTGTGTGTGTGTGTGTGTGTGTGTGTGTGTGTGTGTGTGTTTTGTTATTTGCTAATGTAGGGATTGGATTCTGCAACAGTTCTGCACTGGAATAAATGGGAATAAGGATGTGTATAAGATAGTAACGTATGCCATTGTTTGCAGGATTGGTCCCCAACGTGATAATTAGAATAAATAACCACTTCCTTATCAGTGCAAAAAAACTTGGCAATGTTCTCATTTTGATTTTTATTCTGTAATTAGTGAAACAGTTGAGAAATCGGAGGCAAAACAAAATGTAAATGAAGCTGCCACTCTCAAGTGAGAACAATTGGCAATCTTTTAAGAAATTTACACCAAGCTATATTAGGAGTTGACATATTGCGTTGTTTCTAGTAAAAAGTATTTTTGCTTCATCTATAGCAGAAACTGTAGAAAGTTTTCATTTTGTAATGATCATGGGTCAGATTTTCAAAAGAGCTCAGACAACTCTGTTTAGATACCTAAATAGTCAGAGCAGCAACATCCATTTTTTTCCAGCAAAAGATAAACACTTTTTAAAATCAGACCAGAAAATTTACATTTTATGATGTACAGTAGATTTTAGATTTAATCAAAAGTTAAATACATACTGGGTTTAAAAAAAATTCAACTATTGTTATCCTAGTGAACAGTAATACATTCAAAAAACATTTTGTTTTTTAAAATCATGAAAGCAAAGGAGTTGCACTATGGTGTGAGTAGAATGAGGCCTTCTCTCCTTTTCTCTCATTTAATTTTAAAATGATCACTATTCCATAGGTACTGAAGGAATTCATAAATCCAGAAACCTTTCAGGAGAACATCTGAAAAATCCAGATACCAAATACAGAAAACTAATAAGTGCACATGATAATTCTCATTCCTTTAGTCAATAGGGTTGTATGGATGTAAATAAGGGCAGAATTTGTTTCATTCATACTTGATAAAAGCAAAGTTATTGGATCAAATCTTGCCTTACCTAACATCTCATAGAATGCAACTGGTACAAGTTACAATACATTGCATAATTTCTATTTTTCAAATGATATTTTATGTTATTGTAATTATAGTTAATATATTCTTTAAAACAGTGTAAATAAAATACTGTGCACTATATAATTTATCTTTTTAAAATTATATTGTATATAATGTTACATTTAAGTCTATTAATCAATATTCAATACATATAATTAAATTTCTCAGGCAAACTAGATATCTTGAAGATCAACTCCAAATATTCAATAACAAACCAAACCTACAATTCTTACAGATAGTTAATCCATCTTAGTTCCTGTGACTTAATGGACAAATAAAGATTTTAATATTAAACTATCATTACCTCAGTGAACACTAATATGTTTAAAAAGCCTGCTTTTTCTTTTTTTGGATTTAAAACAAACCATGTAAACATGTTTAATTGTTGAAAAATGAGCACACATTTCAACAGCACAACAGAAACGTTAAGACTCTATCATGATATATATTATGAAGGGATGGTTTACAGATATATATTAAATCTAATTATATGCACAAACATTCCAAATTTAAAGATTCATAAAATCTTATTGCATATTATTTAGCTACTCCAATATATTTCTAAACCCCACAGAAAACTAGTGTAATTTTTTTATACCCACGTTCTGTATTTATAATGGAGTGCATGGTTTTATCTATTTTTTTAATTACTAAAAGGTTACTGACTAAAAGCTTACAATTGCATTACAGAACATTACATATATTGCACCTTTTACATATATATTTTTCCTTAACATACAAGTTATTCTCCTTTAAAACTCTAAAATAGCATATGGGTCTCGGCATACTGAAGTGCTCTGCTTTGATCCCTTCTTCTACTTAGTACAAATTTAAATAAGCTCTATATATAGACTAGATATAAACTACAAATATACACAAACACTGTACACATTAGGGGGAAGGAATGACAGTATTTTGTGTACTTTGTCTAACCAGTGACTATAACATTCACCCCCTACCTGACTCCCTATTCCCTAGCCCCCAAACTCCCTGAATGGGACTTTTGCTACATACTGTTTGCAATCAGATATACAAAGGTAGTCTGCAAGAAACCGATGAAGAAATCCAAGGGAAGGGAAAAAAAATGTTTAGAAGACAAAAAATGTTCATCTGACAAAAAGTGTCTCCGTGCTGGGATACGAGTGAAGGGTTAGGCAGACTTGGGTTACAAGGACTATCCCTTGAAAATCAAACCCCATAGTTCCTGCACTGTTTTCCCCTAACATCGCATTCAAACTGTGACTAACTGCCTCATTATGCTTCTCCTGGCACTTTCTGAAGCAAACTTATTGTACAATTCTACATGGCATCTAAAATCAAGGGGGAAAAGGGTTATTTTCCCCTGCACAACAATGGTCCAATAGACAACTTTTTTATCATTTTAACACATATGCAAAATCCTGCATGACCAGTAAAAGCATTTTTCCCAATCTGTGATGGATAACAGGTGAGAAAATATTTTTAAAGCATACTTGGGCCCATAAGAAACACTAGCAACTGAATGAAACACCTAAAAGATCCTGCAAGGCTTGAAATCAAAGTTTTACAAAAGAAAGAGGCGTGCCAGACTAGGTCCCTAAATTAGTTTTACGCAGAAAACATGTTTCTTAATATTTATTTATAAATTGTAAATTCCTCATGTAAAGAAAACAGAGAGTTCTCAGTAGCAAAATAAAACAAAAAACAAATCACCAACATATCAAAACCACAGTATTTACAGCTCCTTAAATAAAACATGAAAACAATTAAAGTGTTTCCAAAGTAACTATGTCTCCAAAGAGTAATAACAGTCTCAGCTTCTTTCTAATTTTAAGTATAAGAACCCATTAAGTGTTATTAAATATTTACTAGAACAATAATAATTACTATGAAGCTTTAATTTTGCCTCTGATTTTCTTAATTTTTCCTCTAAATGTAAATTTAGAGACCTCATTGGATTTACTGATATTTTATCCTGTATTCACACTTTGCAGAACTTAAACGGTTAACAGAATTTGTGGGACGTAAAAATACCACATTTCAGCTTTATTCAGAAATCTATTTTTCTTCATAAACTAGAGAATATAAATGCAGCGAATGATGATGTGTTAACAAAAGGGTTTCTTAGGCTGTGCCCTTTATTATTGACGCTATAGAACTTGTTAACTACTATAAACAGCTAGCCCAAGTGTATGAAATGACTATGCCACGTTGTCTGCTTGAGATATGTCCTGGCTGTATTGTACTCTTAAAGAAAGATACAAATTCTTTAAAATGTCCTCATTAAAGTAAGAAAATGATTATCAGCTTTCATTACAGTATCTTGCCTGAATCATGTTCTGCTTTATTAGAACTATCCTTCATCCTCTCTTTCAATCAGCACAATCCCATTGATTTTTGTGGCAGGGCTGTAAGAGCAGGATAGCTGCTTGCAGAACAATAGATACATTTTTCAGATAACTTTGTTAAACTTTATCCCACAGGCAAACACAACAGAAGTAAACTAAACTTCTTATGAAATGTAAAGCTATTGTTTTTATTACATTTTAAAATACCTTCAAAATAGTTTTATCATTTAAAACATTTCATTTATCCCCTTACAAAATCAGAATTTTCAACATCAAGGAAGATGTACAATAACATCCAGTACACTAAATGGTTAAAATTCTGCATAATTTTTAATATTCTTAAGATAGAGCACTGCCTTTTTTTCAAGGCGGGGGGGAAAGCTGAGAACAGCAATTTGCAGACCGTTTTTTTCCTTGACAGTATTTAGCCACGCCTCACTCTGGCCCTTCCTCCCACCTCTAATAACCTAAAAACCAGCGCCAACCTGGCAGCCAGCCTTATATTCAAAAGTAAACATTATTCTCCTGCCATTTTTCAATGTTGTTTATCATATTCCAATCTTCCTGCCCTTTTTTCCCTCACTGTAGACTAAATCATTGCCTCTGCTCCAGTTAATTTCACTTTGAAACTACAACAAGACAAAGTCATGCTTTTATCTAACATGGCAAACTTGTAACTGCGCTATAGGGATTATACCTTCACACAATGAAACTGCAGACTATTCTGGAGAAAAAAAATGGTCAGGCAAATTTTCTCTCCTAATATACAAAATGAGTTCTTATCCACACTACAGAAACAGTCTGGTTTTGGAACAATACATACATCCTTCAAAACTTATACCTGAAATAAGAAAACTGACTTTTGCTTGCATCTTTTTCTCTTTTTAAATTTATCCTCAATAGGAAGCCTTAAAAAAAAAATCTAAATAACACTGGCTGAACATACTGTACTGCCCCTGGCTCTTTATTATCCTTTTCTCATCACCAATCGATGCTGTTTTCCTTCCTACCACCTCCCCTCTCCCCAAAATCTCCTCCAGATAAAAAGGGTCTTGAAAATTTATGGATGTAACTATTTGGCTATTATTATTTTTATATAGTATCACTGTATTAAATGGGTAGACCACATACCAAAATAAAAACAGAAAGAGGGAATACTGCAATTTTAATCCTAAAGCCATCACCTTAATTTTCCCACTGCAGCAGATGCATACTGGCAAACCCTTCGCGACACTGGAGAATTGCTCCTTTCTATTAAGGTCTTAAGAATGTAGACTAAACAACGGCCATGTTGTCAGTGCTTTTCTCTACCCTCCTGCCCTGTCTTATCGGGTGAGAAACTGGCGGAATGCCAATCCTACCGTTGCAAGGCTGGTGTCAGTCAAGGGCAAAGGTTTTTT
Source organism: Dermatemys mawii (assembly GCA_007922305.1). Classification (NCBI taxonomy): domain Eukaryota; kingdom Metazoa; phylum Chordata; order Testudines; family Dermatemydidae; genus Dermatemys; species Dermatemys mawii. The sequence goes on along the minus strand of ML677350.1, from coordinate 32,075,048 downwards.
AGTTTTTTGTTTTAATTTTTAAAAGAAAGTCTCCAGAAACATCAGCAACAATCAGAATGATGTACAGACTCTCATTAATTGCAGCATAATCAGGTAGCTGGGTTTAGGGATTTTTTCTCCCTTCTTCTTGTCTCTAAACACTGTAAACTACAAGTAACATGGAGTGGTTTAGTCAAAACAGTCATGTGCAAGTAGCCTGGCAAACAAAAGCCTTTATTTATTTATTTAGTTCACGCACAGATAAGGAGGAGCCTTTGTGCACATAAATTTCACACACATCAGAAAGGAGATGCCATACTGCTTTCTGCAGGCTGACACAGCTTGTCTTGAGGCGCCACAGGACAGCCTGGAGGCTCATTAATAATTGCGGATGGCTTTCCATTTCCATATTTAAATTGTGAAGCAGCATATGATTAATTAAGAAGAGAAAGGCAAAGAGGAAAGGCCTGTGCTTTCTGTTCAATCTGATTCGCCAGAAAGGCTGCCTGCTTTAACTCTTTGTTTGCTACATGCATGGATGTCAAGAGAGTTTGCCACAATCCTTTGCTCTGGTGGGCTTATGAGAAACTCAAAACGAATATTAATTATGTTATTTTCAGTAGTTAAGCAGACGTGCGAGTCCTTTTTCAAATAGCCACGTACTAATGAAGAGACTTTACCACAGTCCATTTCTCATTAACTTTTTATTTAAAAAAAGAAATTACTTACAGATTTTAACAAGACTGTATATTACAGTATTTTCAGATAGTGGTGTTAAATGCTTATTTACTATTTTATGCAAAGAGATATTGCTATTAAACTACAGTAACATGTATAATTTAAACTCATCTCAGTGCTCTAAGACAAGGAAAATATTTAATATGGGAACACTGTGACTAACTTGTGCACAGAATCTTACAGTCTCATTAAATATAAGCTACGGCAGGTAATAAACACAGCATACACAGATGTGAAAATATTTAACAATAATTTACTAGAGTGTAAACTTCAGATTATTCTGTTTTTCCAAAAGCATCCAATTTCCAGATTTGACTGCTAGAGACATTTAGGGGGAAAGGCTATAATTCTCAGTACCAGTCAGCCACTGAAATCATAAGTAACATTTCTTCCAAAAGCATTCAAGTGCTGGATTGATTCAGCACTTTGTACTATTAGTGAAAGAGAAAACCAGGGAGTCCTGGTCAGCCTTCCATGCTCGGCCTGGGGAGGTAGATGAGTTCCAGAGGTTATGTGCTCTTGTCTTTGAGGTGGTTCTACACACACTGCACTTGTGGGGGGATAAAACTGGGGATATGCATCCAGAATACAATTTCTTTAATACTGTCCCTACGGGAAGCTTAACATTTCTGAACAGTAATCAGAACACATTCAGATCTGAGTATTTGGGTAGCACATCCATTGAAAAAGGGAGATAGAAAGGGACAATATGGTTGAAGCTTATGAGATAGCTCAAGGGGCTATCACAGCTCATCACTGGCTGGATTTAGATTCTTGTCACGTGACTTGTGTGATTCAGCATTTTGCAGTAATATTGAAAAAAAAACCCCTCAGTTCGCCTTACTGCCTGCTCACTGTTGCTACTGTGTTACTTTCCCTGCCCATCATAAGCTCACATTTTAACCCTTTTATTTCTACAGGATTCCCAATATTCCTGAATTTCATCCAAGTCTGAGCATATGGGTATTCATTCAACCATAATGTTACTGAAGTACTGTTGACCTACATATGGCACTGTGCAGCAAAAGTGATTCTTCCTGGACTGATTTTGGCTTCATGCAGAAAAACACTTTAAGCACATGCTTAAATCCATCCTTTTTCAACTCTTAAGCATGTGCTTAAGTTCTACTGATTTAAACATGTGCTTCACTTGAAGCATGTTCCTAGGTACATTCCTGAATCAGGGCCTTAGAAAGGAATAATACTAGTAAGATGATGATGGAGTGCAAAAAACAGACAAACCGTTATGACAGTGCATTTCTTAGAAAGGGATAAAAAAATAAAAATAAACAAAAAATGTTTTTGTTAGCCATTAAAATCTGCCAAGATTACGTTCTTCTATGCACATTACTTTTTGGATTTACTACAAAATGCAGATCTGCATATCAGGGCACTTTTGTCAAGAGTGGCTTCTTCTTCCTGAAAATCAAATCCTGTGCCAAACTGGGCAGTACTGATATAGAATACCATACACAGAATCAGAAGTGATCCAAATAAAATATTTTAATGTGGAGCAACATTTCATAACCAACATAAATCTAGCAACCATTATAGCTTCTGGGAGGAGAGATAAATCACAAGTTCCAATAATTCCCTACCTGATCACACAGCAGGTGTACAAATTAAGAATATTCAAATGACCTGATCGGAGGCCTACTGAAGTCAATTGAAAAAGAGTCCCATTGATTAAAACAGTTTTTAGATCAGGGCCAAGAAATACACTTAAGCCTCATCAACATTAATTTTTTTAAATCATGCATTAACCTATAGTTAAAAACCACTAGCAGCAAATGACTGTTCTTTGTCTACACTACAATTTACCATTGTGTCAGTTTAAACATGATTGCAAACCAAACTGGAGGCAAGCCCTTAGTGAACCGCTATGGCACTGAGTAAAATTTGACAACCATCTGGAATTCATACTATAACACTGTATCCTCAATTGTCTGTATGAAGACCAAAAGGCCTGATGTTCCCCATACATTTTACTCTAATTTTTCTGGAATAAACTATACCAACAGGTACTTTACATAGGATTCCAGAGAGACTTTACCTTCTTATTGCAGATATACCATTATTCACAGAAGTCATGGGGCTTATAAATCCTGGAACCTTTTTCCAGTTAGAACTTCTCCCTCTGCTAATTCAGCTCTTGCTTTCTGTCTAGCCCAGCATGCCCTCAGTGCTCTCATAATGGACTTCTCCTCTGCAACTTCAGCCATCTGGAATAATCTGCCTCTCTCTTTCCACCTCTTTTCAAATCTCACCTGAAAACACATTCTCTCCCTTGTCTATACACCTCTTAATTTATCCCTCTCTCTCCCTTTAGAAAATGTACTACACTGAGTTGTTTTGTACTGAAATGTTCTTTGGGTTCATCTCTATTTTTTTTCTCAATTTCTATTTCAGGCAGGAAGAAGGAATCCATTTTAGGCGTACACTAATAGATGTACACAAGCATTGAACTGACCATGACCAAAAGGAGAAAAATGAAATAAGCTATAGTAGTTAGAGCACTAGAACAGGGCAGTCAGCTCTACCACAAACTTACTGTGACACCTTGGGCAAATAGCTTAAACTTTCTCTGCCTTAGTTTCCTCATCATTTTCAATTATGACAGTACTTCAGATGTGTGGTGTTAAAGTTTGTAAAGGGCTTTGAGTTCCTGGAATGGAAAGAGTTATAAAAATTGCTAACAACTGAATCATCATCATCATTATTACAAACTATCACTTCACTGAATGTGATTGTTACAAGCCACAGCTGGCAACAAACAGGTATCCTTTCCAGTCAGACTCAGAATCACAAGCATTCCTTTTGCACACATCTAAAGCTCCAATTAAATATGCCAGAATATTTCCAGATAGGCCCCCCCAACTTGCCCTAAATGTGGCTGAAACATGGATTCATTTTACCATATGCTCTGCGAGAACATGCTGAAGGATATATCTGCTGGTGTTCCGTCTCCACAGGGAAAGGAGAGTTCCCTGGGTCTCTAACGATACAGTAAATATAACACTGGTTCTCACCTTGTTTGGAGTGAGGAATATATAAAGCAGGCAGGGCATATACCGAACGATATATTGCATTGCCAGCCATCTTCTTTTTAGGGCAAAGAAAATATTGTACAACCCATTTGCAGAGACTGAATTCTGGTTATAACGGGCTAAGTAGATGATACATAGGGACCACTTAAAACATGAAGATTTTACATACCATAGAACGCAGAGCTCCTATACAAAGTCTAAATCAATAAACAAGAACAACATCTGTTCAGTAAACAGGCAATCATCTGAGGTCACCAGTCAGACCTGGTATATATCAAGGTACCTCCAGCACACCCACTTTCACCAGATCTGAATTTGGCTCATGGTGCCTGCTTCCCTTATATGGTCAATTCCCAACTTGAACCTTAAGGAGAGCTAGCACAAGTATATGTTCATGGAAATGGGAATCACACCCCTAGTTCATGTTGTAGACATACTCTGAAGCATTTGGTAACCGGTCAATGACAGAGATAGGATATGGGATAAACAAACAATTGTGGTCTGACTTGCCATAGCAATTCCTATGTTCACATCTAAAGTATTACCATTACCATAGAAGTTAATGTTTGGGACAATCTTGTTATGCATGCTTTGGTTATATTTTACATAGAGCTACCTGGGGCAAATCAGTGAAGTCAATTCAAGTGTACATGAACATCAAGAAAGTTTTCGACATCTTCACTTATTAGAAGTCATGATAGGTATACAATACAAAGTGCAGCTTGTGGCATCTGACTAGTTTGTATTTGTCCTTAATATCTGAAAAAATAAAACAAACAAACAAACAGCTGGCAGGCTCAAAATGTGATCTACTTTTTCAATATATATGTTTGCAGAGTCCATGTACTTTTGATATACTATAATATTGCAATAATGAATGGTGATAAATTAAACCAGTTAAAATGAACAGAAAGTTTGCCCTTATCACTTATGCAATTTACTAAGTGTAGTTGCTAGAACAAACTACAGCCACATTTCCAGAAGTGTTCCTTATTGTGAAGTTTTATTGTACATGGCTCTTCTGCAATCCCCCCCCAAGCTATTGTATTAATGCTCTTTTTTTTTTTTTTCCTTTTTAAAGCCATATCAGCTGCAGCAACTTAACACTCGCAAGCAGGCTATAATAATTAACCAGTCAGTGCACACAGAGAAAACATTGCAGGTTTCTAATTTTATTTTAATAAAATGATGTGATAACATGATTTTAAAATAATGAAAAATACCTTGATAGCGTTAAGACTGCACAAATCAACCACTACACATTTTATAATATTTTTTCTTCCATTTCCTATATATGGTACAAGGAATTTTAAACTTTTCTGTACTCTATCCAGCCTATACTACCTGACCTTTCACTTCATCATGAAAGTCTGTCCAAATCTGGCCAGTGTATAAGCCTTTGAAAAACTGTAGTTCACACATACTCAGAGACTTGCTAGCGTTTACAGGCTAAAATATAAACATATTCCATCAGAGGCAAAGTGGGCAACGTAATACCTTCTATTGGACCAACTTCTGTTGGTGAAAGAGATAAGTTCTCGAGCTCATGCAGAGCTTTTTTTTGGGTCTTCAAAATTTTGTCTCTTTCACCAAGAGAAGTTAGTCCAATAAAATATATTACCTCACTAACCTTGTCTCTCTAATACCATGGGACCAACATAGCTACAACAATGCTACCAACAGAATATTCCATGCTCACTAAGCATGATTCATCCCCTCACACCTCCTACATGTGAGCGCTATTAGGTATACATCATCTCCACAGACAGACTGAACATGCACCAGCTCAGGGCTCAGAAGGGGCCTGGTGCCCAAGCAGTGTGGACAAGGAAGCTGGCTGATTCAAATTCAGAGAGAACAAAAGACGAAATTGGTGGGGAAAGAGAGAAGTAGAATGGGACAAGGAGCATGTTGAGACTGGGACTGGTGGTGCAGAGAAATTGTAATGGGATTGGCTGGGCAAGCAGACGCAGACCAGGACATCAGAGACCCATGAAAGCTTAGGCCCAAATAAATCTGTTAGTCTTTAACGTGCTACTGGACTCCTCATTGTTTTTTTAGGACCAGGAAGAGATGATTAAGCCATGGAGATTGGGACAGCAAGGAAAATGCATTACTTACAGAGTTTGTCGTCAGAGTCATAGAGCATACAGCCTTTTTTATACCATTGACTTAAAAAACCAGTGGCTCCTTCTTTAGTGTGTTGAAGAGTATGGCAGTAGGAATGTGCTTTGGTGGCTTTTTATGTGAGCAAGCAGCGGAAAGGAGGGAATCTCTGTTGTGGTTCCCTTACTCTCTCCCTTCTTCACCACTCCAACTGTCAACTTTCCTTATGTATGCAGAGTTAGGCTGGTTCAGGCTCCTGGGCCACTGAGGTCTTTCAACACCTCCCCTACATAACCTGTTTAGGTGTCTGTAGCGTTCATGGATGTCTCTCTTGCCAAACAACAAGGAGCTGAGTTGGAGTAGTGAAAAGCATTAAATACAGGGGAGGCCTGGAGCAGAAGTATTATTAAGCAATAGTAAACAGAAGGGCCAGAATCCACGACCCCTTTTGCTCTACCTACACAAGAGGCAGGCAGAATTTCAGTCCAGGAACTCAAGGGAGCACCAAGACTGCTCCCTTCCTACCAGATGGGCAAGCATAATGCCTTGAAAGAGGGCAGAGAGAGCTGGCCAGCTTGGCAAAAAGTATCTAACACCCCAGGAAGGAGTGCAGCAGTGTGTATGGTTCCCAAGCACAAGGGTAGCTCCGGGTGATCTCTGTGGAGCAATACTCCTCCAAAGCACCCTTTACTACACAGACTATTTGCACAATCTAGAAATTTCTCTGTGGGACAAAGAGGGGCTCATTTGAAATAATTCCTTCCCCTCCCTAAATTCATACCCTTAATTTGGCAGTTTACTTTAACTAAATGTAGGGGGCCTACAAATATGCCTCTTTGAAGCATTTAACATTATAAAATCTGTTACACAGCATTGCCAACTCTTGCAAGTGCCAAAAGTCATGCCATTATGCAAAAATCTCAGCTTACTTTTTTTTTAAGTTAGTGTCTAGCCTTCATGGTAATGGAGTAAAGCTTGAATACATAATTAGAGTTTACTCAAAAGGATCGAAAAAATGAAAGGTAAATAAACAAAACCAAAAGGCTTTTAAAAGAAATGATTTTTAAGACAATTACTATTTCAGAGGTGGAAGGGAGGGGTTTGACTCATGTTTTTTCGAATGTTATAGGTTAGCGATACTGATTATGTCATGTTCCAGGGGATTGTTAATGAGCTATAGAACCTTCCATCTCTAGGTTCCCAGTCTGAATCTAGCACAGATTGACTATGACTAAATATTTTTACATTCGATGACTGTTGAGTGGTCTGTGTGAAGTTAAACTGGTGATTTCAGTCCAGTAACTAATGGACATGTGCTCACAAAATGAGTACCATATATGCTGTGGCAACGTGACCAAGAATTTCAAAAGAAGGTGGTAGCAAAAGCTATCCACTTAAAGAGCTAAACCAAGGACTCATTAATGAAGCTTTGTTAACTGTATATAAAATACTCAGTGTCATTACTTTTAAAAAGTATGATGTTAAGTCAATGTGTTTTAATATTAATATCATGCTTTGTATGTGGGGGATACAAGCGATACAAAGTAAAAGCAGGATTAAGCAATACAGAGCAAGAAAATTTCCCTATTTATCAACACAGAAAAGTTAAATATTTAATATAAAAGAGAGGTGACATCAGTTGGTGCAGAATAAGAAAATTAACAAGGGTCCAACACCGGGAAGTTAAATGTGAACAGACGGCAGCCCATACGGTATGGAAGTTTGTCTTCCCTCCTCAAATACTGTTGCAAGACAATGCAAGGTCTGGAAACCCCCAGACTCATATTGTTGTTTGCATCTGGGGGGAAAATCACATGTGCAGGTGTAATGTCTTACAGACAGAGCTGCTGACACGTGAGTTCACTCTGGGAGAACAGGCTCCAGACTGGACAATACAGTTCAGATGCTGGGACACTGGATAAAGGAAAACTGCCTATGTAGTAACAACAAGCATAGAGTGGTGGCTGAAATTGACCACTTTTGCTATGGACCCAGGGACTGTTTTAATTGACCTATGTTTTGTTTCACACTTAGATTTCCTGTGTCGATAAATGGAAAAAAATATATTTTGTACCAGTTTTTTTATAACTTAAAAAAAATGTTAAAATTATAGGAGGATGCTTTAAAGGAATAGCAAGTTTATATTGTGGCATTACATCCAGTGTGCTATCCTCATAGATGGTGAGCTTGCACCCCCATGTTCGCACTTTAAGGTAGCGTTTATGGTGGTTCAAATGACTACAACTGCTGTGGCCTTGGGAACATGTTGCTGAGTAATAAACTTTAAAAAGGATGGTGGGGGAATATAATGAAATGAAACAAAGGATTATGTAGGAACGAAAATAGCCATCGAATGTAGGGCTGGCTTGACATGAATAATTAAACATGGGGAAGGCCTCCTTTCTTGGAAAACAAAGTTAGGAAGGTAACTAAAGCAGCAGGCTGAAAACGAAATGTTTGTGCTAATATAAGTAAATAGGCCAGTAAGGTAAACGACAGAACGTCTGAGTTAGACGAGAGGGGGAATACCCCGAGAACCATTTACAAAGAACAAGATAACAATGGATAAGATAAATTGGAAACATAAAGGTGAGGTTAAGAGTAAGTCATGCATAGATAGAGCAGGCTGTAGAGCAGACGTGGGCAAACTACAGCCCGCCAGCCATTTTTATCCGGCCGGCGAGCTTGGGTCGGGGGGCAGGGTCAGTGGCCCCACGCTCCCGGCCTGGGGTGCCGGGCAGAGCACGGCAAGCCACATGGTCCTGCGTGCCAGAGCCAGGGGCTGGGGGCCAGGCCGTGCACGGCAAGCCGTCGGGCCCCGCGCTCCCGGTGCACCAGGCTGAGTGCGTCCAGCCGCGGAGCTCCGTGCTCCCGGCCTAGGGTGCCAGCCCGAGCGTGGCCAGCCGCAGGACCCCCCACTTCTGAGCCAGGGGCTGGGCTGACTGCGGCAAGCTGCAGGGCCTTGTGCTTTCGGCCCGGAGTGCCAGGCCGAGCACGGCAAGACGCAGGGCTGGGTGGAGCGCTGTGAGCCGCGGGGCCCCGCACCCGGCTGAGCAGGTAAGCAAGTTGTGGGGGGCGCTAGGTGGGGGAGGTTGATTGTGGGGGTCTCAAGAGGGGGCAGTCAGGGAACAGAGAGCAGGGGGACTAGATGGGGGTGGGGTTCTGGGGGGCCAATTAGAGGGTGGGGGGGTCTCTGGAGGGGACGATCAGGGGACAAGAAAGTGGGGGCTGGATGGGTCGGGGTTCTGAGGGGGGCAGTCAGGGGGCGGGAAGTGGGTGGGGGTCGGATAGGGGGCAGGGCCTTCCCTACCCAGCCCTCCGCACAATTTTGAAGCCCAGTGTGGCCCTTGGGCCAAAAAGTTTGCCCACCCCTGCTGTAGAAGGATTGGTTCCTACAAAGTTATCAAGCCAATTCCAAAAGTGTGATGCAATGTAAAGTAAATGCAATATAATGTGTAAATGTACACAAAGTAACATGTTTGCTTGTAGCTTTGGCTGTGTGGTACCCACAATTCCCACTCGTACCCATGAGTCTGATCAACTCAGAGTATGCCAAATAAAGAAACCTGAGAGACGAGACTGAAATCGAACTGGGTTCTTGGGGAACTGAGGGGAAGAGGTCTTGGGGTGCAGGAGCCCAATGTAGTGGTGCCCTAACACTATTATGCCAAATTGTCAGCAACTTTACTGGCAATCTCAGCAGAAGGAAAAGTGTGAAAGAACAGGGAGAATGCAGTAACCACCCATTTACCCCAAGAGGTGGTATTTCTGGACTGAGATATGTTGGCAGGACACCATGGAGAAGCTTATACTGCTGCTGCCAGTGCTCTACCTGTTTGGGTGTGCTGAGTGAGACTGGTTCAGTGGGAGGTGGCCCAGCAGCAAATTTGGAAAGCTCATGGTGTCCCACTCAACAACATAGAGGCATTGTAATTGCATCCTTGCAGAAGCCACCCTGTATTCTGACCTTGGACTGAAGGATTAATGTCTTTCCTGCATCCTCACACCATACCTACAAAGAGCCTCAGTATTTGGGCTTTGGGCATGTGGAGTGAACTGCACTGTCAGAGCATGCTGCAAAATTCATCTGTTTTCTTGAGCTTTTATTGAGCAGGAGAGCTAATGGAGGGAAGTAAAGATGTTTAGATGTAGAGATTTGCTATTATTTCAGGGAAATATTCTAGTTGGGGTGTACTACGTTTTGTATATTTTTAAAAATTGTTTATGTTTAGAAAAGTATCTCTAGATCCTGGGAATCAATTCTTGATATAAATCTGAACAAACATCCATGTCAAGGTGTCATTCCTGCAGTAGCCTTTGAGACTGACTTAACTTTGTAAACACTGGTTCTCCACTTGTAAGGTAACTCCCTTCTCTTCATGGGTCAGTATATTTATGCCTGCATCTGTAATTTTCACTCTGTGTCTGAAGAAGTGGGTTATGCCCAAATAAATCTGTTAGTCTTTAAGGTGCCACTGGACTACTATTTACTTTTAAGCACCTACTTTTAAAAATGTTGACCAATGTTTCCTCAACAAGGTTACAATTGCTGTCCAGTGTTGAATGCCCATAGCACAGTCCTAAAACCTGAAAGGAACCCTTGCTAAACGTAAATTTGCACAACTCTAACAGTATGTCTAGAGGAAAGCGATTCTGATGTTCAGCAATTAATAGGTTACACTCTTTCCTACAACATTTCTTTTCTTTATTTTTACTTTTGTTAAATGACTGTAAAACCTCCAAGGAAATTCACTCATGAGAAACTAAGCTCAAATTACATTCTAGGGTTGGAACACTCACAAGCCAAACAGCTGATTTAAAAAGATGAAGGAACCCAAACTAAACTGAAGTGTTGACTATTTGGCGATTCTGAAAACATTCCAGTGAACAAAATAGCCTTTTAAAACCTATATGTGAAAGCAGCTTTCCCCTCAAATTTTTCTCTCTTTCTCCCTTTTTTTTTTAAATTATTGAAGTTTAGTATGTTTGTGATGTAGTGTTCATTTTTGAAAGTCAGCTCTTTTGAAAAGGATACACTGGTAATTAAACAAAAATTAAATTTGATGAATGAACCAACCAAGGAAAGCAAAAGAACTCACAGTTAAAGCTGATATTATGTGTTCAATGCACACGGTATATTTTATTTTAAAACGGGGTGAGGAGAGCAAATGAACAAAAAACCATGTTTTGCAGAGATGGTGATGAGTTTGCTTGAGCTTTCTACACAGTGGACAGTGATGGCACATAGACTTAAGGTGACCAGTTATCCCGATTTTATATTTGGGGCTTTTTCTTATATAGGCACCTACTACCCACCCACCCCCCTTCTGATTTTTCACACTTGCTATCTGGTCACCCTACATAGACTCTGAAATCAACTCATATTATTCTTATCTCACCAATCAAAGAACAGCATTTAACCATCTTTGGAGCAAGCTACATCAAGCCATTCTTGACTGGGCAGACAGGTTGGTCCAGTGGGGAGGGATAGCTCAGTGGTTTGAGCAGGGGTGTGAGTTCAATCCTTGAGGGGGCCATTGAGGGATCTGGGGCAAAATATCTGTCAGGGGACAGTACTTGGTCCTGCTAGTATAGGCAGGGGACTGAACTTGATGACCTTTCAAGGTCTTTCCAGTTCTATGACATAGGCATATCTCCAATATGGGATGCTTAATGGAAACGGAGGTGGGGAAAACCATGATTCTGGAAGATCCCTCCTTTATTTAAAAATAATTCCTAAACCAATGTGGTCAAGGATTAGCTTTAACACTGTATTTCCTTACTTTTACTGCTTTTTGACACAACCTCTATGTTATTGAAATACGGCTTTATGTTTATAAAATTAACGTCTAACACAGGACTGCTTGACAAGCAGTGTTTATGCATTTTGTCAGATGTCATTAGTTTTTTACACAAGAGGACACTAAAAAGCTCTCTTTCAAACTTGTTTAACACTAGAGAGGCTATTTGTTACCAAATTACTGTAAAATAAAATAAATAATACATAAGGAGAGGGAAAGGTAATGAGATCAATGTTAATTCAATACCATTTCTAACATTATTTTTACCTTTAAACAAGTGGTCAAACACATTCTGTCTACTTTTTTTTTTTATACAGCTATATCTGTCAGGAACTCATGAGCAAGTTTGTACTGGGACCCCTGGTATCCTGTGTGTTGTAAAATAAATCTGTTTTGGTCTACTCCCAATCTAAATATACTTTTGAAGAAAGCTCTCACATGCAGATATAAATCTTGCAAATCAAAATCTGTTTCCAAGAGCTGTAACTTATTGAATTTATATTTGCAAAACTAACAGGTGATGAAAAACAATACATTAACGATTTCTTTAACTCTACCATAATACACTTCTGTTAGATCTTATTTTTACTGAATGATTTATGTCTTATTGGTTTTTCTAGTTTCACTTTTATATTTCCTCACCCACTATTTTAAGATGCATTTTTTTAAATTTTACCCAAGTCTAGTTACATGGTTAAATAAGGAAACCTCGTTAAGTGAGAATTAGTGAGAATTATGGGGCTTTCATTGCCTATTCTGAGGAAACATATTGACCAAAGGGCAACCTAACCTAGGAAGGTTTTACTAAAGTTATGCTTGGAATATAAAGATTTAAAGCTGCATACATGAGGTGTTTTTTTTTTTTCCTGGAGTGCCAAAATAATAGAAGCAGCAATGGTGTTTACAGAGCTCTGTATAACAGAACTCACAGCACACAGTTTACTCAGCACAAAGCAACACAGGTATTTAGTTAAACACACTTATGGACAAAGTATATTACAGATGCAAAACTCTGTGCTCTCTGTCTCTAGAAAGGTGCTAATGTGGATTCAAATCTGAGTATAATAGGGCCTTATGAAGGACAAAGCCATCTTGAAATAGATTGCCTTCATAGAGACCGCTCCCATTCAGGGCAATCACAGAAATTCTGCTGTACTTAATCTGCAGCTACTCACACACAATTACATAAATGAATAGAAAATCTGAATTATCTGGAGGCAGCTATGGCAACTATTTCTAAAATCACTCAGGATTTCATTTAAAATTCTGTTTGTGCAAGTTCAGGACCTTTGTTCATCTCTCATAATTTTAAATAACACAGTGCACTGGCTTATAATATGTTGTTTAAAATGATAACTACTTAACTATAGAGGCCAACAAGGTTGGTCCATGTTGTGCTTGGTGCAGTACAAGCATAAAATAGACTACAGTCATTGCTTCAAGTTGCTTACAAGAAAGGGAAATAGAATCAATATCCAAGATGGTTGCAAAATATAAATTATTATTCAGGTTAGAGTGAATTTTTGCTTATAAGGGCAAAGCTTGCAGTTCTTACTCAGCCAAAACTCCCATTTGAATTGGGTTAAAGTTGTAGAATGTTCCACTTTATATGGCAAGGGGGAAAACAAGTTCATGTTATTTTGAGGAATACCTCCACAAGTAGCAAAATACAGTTCTATGATTCCTGTGGCATTCTAAGCTCTTGATATATTGAACAGCGGAGTAAGTAATCACAGAAACAATGCAAAATGCATTCAGCAACAGGCTGCTTTTTATCAAGATTTCAAATGTATTTCACCCAATAAGCATATTTAGACATTACAAAAGGGTGTAATAATTATTTCCTCTGATCTGTTCTTCAAGTGTATTTTATTATAAAAAGGTGGAAAATTACACGTGGTGAAAAGGCAGATTTAATGAAAGAAAACAATAAATTATTCAAAAACCATTTTCCACTGCCTCACATTATGTCCACGTGGTTGTGGACCGAGAACTCTTGGTTTGTCTACAGAATGCCATGGTTACAGGGAACAGAGTGGAGCAGCCCAGCCAGCCCTGTTGCTGCCTCTATATAGTGCCACAAACTTCTCCTAGCCTTGGACAACTTCAGTAAGAGACAGGCCCATGCAGGTGCCGGCTAGCCTCCCCATCCCAGCTAAACCCATTCCTGTCTACAGGGCTATGGGTATTGCCTTTCTCCACTGGCCAGCCCAGCCCCTGAGCTCCTTGTAGTCAAATTCCTTCTCTGCTACAATGTCTCTGCATTCAACTATAATATGCAATAATGTAATATAAATGATTTCTTGTGACATCAGATCTTTGGTCATTGCCTATCCACCATAAGTTGTGGACTATCCAAATTTTCACTCCTAGCTATGCTGCTCACTGGAATAAAGTTTTTAAAAACCTAATTACAAACTGATCTTCTGCAACCAGAATATTCCTGTATTTAAAGACAGGATTCAGATCTGCAAATCTTTATGGCAGTAGTTTCTTTGATATCAATAAGACTATTCACATGAATAATTATTATTCTTCACATAACCTTTCTGACTTGAAAACATAAAAAACTGAATGTGTAGTATAGTTCCTTCATCTTTGGTTCCACGTATCTACATTTGAACAAAAATCTTCCTTTTTAAAACTTTAGAAAAATAGAGTATTAATAAAAATCAGCTTTTTTCCTCCTTTTTAGATGAGAACAAAGGTAGCTGGGATTCATATGTGAATCCAATATTTTTTAAAAATAGAACTTCTAATATATGGCCGGCAGCTATCCATTGCTTGTAGATCTGGCAGTTTCTCACAGATGGCCATAATAATGTAGCTCAAACATTTAACCACGTTTTTTAGTTGAAGCTAGCAGTCATTCCAACTTTAATTTCCTTCACTTTTTTTTTTTTTTTTTTTTTGTGGATGCAGGCTAACATTACCATTCAAAATTTGTTCAGTTATCCATCTGGTTCAAAAACAAGTGTTTGTGATTAAGAAATACAAGCTTACTTATGTTTATAAATGCTCCCTGGTCAGAAGTTGGATGCAATAATGAAGAAATGAAATACATTAACAAAACTTATGCAAAAAAGAAAATATTACTATTTAGTGCAAAATAGCTGTGTGTGTGTTATTTGAATTGTGGGTTCAACACAAAACAGCATGTTTTCAGATGTGTATCACTGAGAGACATCCATCACTTATTAAAGTTACTGAGGGAGAGGAAGGTTTAACTGTGAGGCACCAATTAGCAAAGAGAGTTGATACAATATATGTCACTGGTTTGAATCTAGACCGTGCTGGCAATAAATTAACTGTTACCGGTTGCTGAATATTCAGCAGTTTATTATTAATTACTATTCTCATGATATCAATACTTTAAGGCTCTAACTGATATTAGGGCACCACTGTGGTAGGCCTTGACCTGAAGCATTTATAATCTAAACAGACAATGTTGAAAGAGGATTGAGGGGAAACAGACATAAAGAGGTGAAATGACTTGCCCAAGGTCATACAATAGGTCAGTGACAGAAACAGAACCCACATTTTGAGTCCCAGCACAGTGCCCTATACACTGGACCATGCTGCCTCTCAAAGGCTGTGAAACTGGGAGTCGCAGAACAGTTCTTAACCGTCATCCAGAAATCATGAACACAACTGGCTCCTGTGTTAGCAGCCTCAGTGCAGAACTATGCCCTTGCCCCAAAGGGTGGTCCTTCAGGGCCAGAATTTCAGTCCACTGGTGTGGGGCAATCTGGAAAAGCTTGCAGACTCCCAACTGCCGCTTCCGTGGGATGAAAAGCATTGTAAGTTTGGTTTTTGTCCAGTACCATCAATTTAGCATCTTTCATTAGCAACGAATTCACTTTACAGGTTGTCATAGTTTCTTTTGTCAACCCACTTAGAATGTCTCATGTGCAAATCTGGTCAGAGCATGGGTTAAGGGCAAGACCACTAGCTGCCTTTGCACTGACACAGTAATGCCAGTACTGCTGGCATTAACCTTGTATATAGCTTTAATTTATTTTCATTGTCTATCTGGATGGTGTTACTGCAGTTGTTTTGTAGTGTTACAATGAAGGAAACAGAGGCGGGTCCTATTTGATTAATGATCACCATCCCAATATAGGGATGTGGCAGTAATTGAATAAGGAAAAAGGGTTTACAAAAGCAGTTTGGCTCTGCAGTTTCAATGATTTTGGGCAGGCAGAAGGAGAAAGAGAGACTAAGAGGAGAGGACAAATTAAAATATTCTTTTTAACAAAGGCTATTGCTCTGATAGTGTAAAGGTACCATGAAGTGGGGATAAATGACATTTATACCTATGTTAAGGCTTCTGCATACTGCAATGTAACAGGGTCCTCATGTAAACGAGAATCAGGCCGTAAGTGTTTTGTGATTATGGAATTTAAAAAAATGCGAGAGGGGGGAACTGGGATAAGTAGATGTATTTCTGCTAATCACCTAAGTCCACAGTATTTGCAGAAAATAGAGATTATTTTCATGAATACTTTCTGGAAGCTGAAAGGAGGTAGGAACTCATTCACATGGCATTAGGGAGAATTATTTTTTACTTCTAGATGCAAGCAAATATATCAGAGACTCAGCATAGACTCTGATGGGTGGAGCAGGAATCTTTGGAATGGCTTCTGTATGAAGAGAGGTTAATAAGACTGGGACTTTTCAGCTTGGAAAAGAGATGGCTACAGGGAGATATAATTGAGGTCTATAAAATCATGACTGGTGTAGAGAAAGTAGGAAAGGAAGTGTTGTTTACTACTTCTCATAACACAAGAACTAGGGGTCACCAAATGAAATTAATAGGCAGCAGCCTTAAACCAAATAAAAGGAAATATTTCTTCACACAATGCACAGTTAACCTGTGGAACCCCTTGCCAGAGGATGTTGTGAAGGCCAAGAGCATAACAGAGTTCGAAAAAGAACTAGATAAATTCATGGAGGAGAGGTCCATCAATAGCTATTAGCCAGGATGGGCAGGAATCGTGTTCCTTGCCTCTGTGTGCCAGAAGCCGGGAATGAGCGACAGGGGATGGATCACTTGACGATTACCTGTTCTGTTCATTCTCTCTGGGGCACCTGGCACTAGCCACTGTCAGAAGACAGGATACTGGGCTAGATGGACCTTTGGTCTGAGCCAGTAGGGCCATTGTTACGTTCTTATTCTTTTAAAATCCTTTTGAAAAATGAACAAACTAAGATAATATAATTTGGGCTAATGTTTGGGCATCTGACATGCCACAATGAAGTGTGATAGCATCTATTATCAGCTGATGCTATGTATTATATGGAACTCCTCTGCAATCAGTAACTACATCAGATTACACTCCAGGCTGTAAATGCAGATAAAGAAGTTTTTTGCAGACACAAATACACACCTGCATACAATCCCTTACAGTTATTCCTCCAACCAAAAATAATACATAAATGCATTGAAAGGGAAGCACTTCTAAGGCACAATTAGGACATTAAACAACTAATTCTCATTAATCTTCAAGACCTGAAGAAGAGCACTATGTAAGCTCGAAAGTTTGTCTCTTTCACCAGCTGAAGTTGATCCAATAAAAGATCTTACTTCACCCACCTTTTCTCTCTAATATCCAGTGACCAATACAGCAACACTACAATTAACCTTCAGTGGGAGTTGGGAACCTCATCCCCTCTTGTGTCTTTGAAAAGCTCTCCACACACATACATACACACACACTGGTAGTGTAATACAAAAGCTTTAATTGGCATGAGCTTGGGATGTCACAAATGAGTTATGTAGGCCATTCCAAATAAGAGTTGGTAAAATTAACATAACACCATTGATTTTGCATATGCCAAATATATCACAGAAAAAATATTTTAGAAATGTGTTAGATGTAAACAGTTTATTGGGATGTCTTATGTTTCTGCATTTGTAAAACATGGTGCCTTAGTTACCATAATTCCAACCATTCAAGAATCAGAGCAAGAAATAACTTTAAAAACCCTCTAAAATATCTAAAATAGTTCTAATACTTCAAAATGTCAATTTTAAAATCTGATATATCACATATCTTCAAAAGCTAGAAACAAGAGTGTTGTGCACCCCTCTGGAGGGCTGCCCCTCCAAGGATACAAAAGCTCTAGAATGGTAAAAGACTTTAAATCCCTGTCAGAGATTTGGAGCATTCATAGTAGTCCTGCAGGAAAAAGATTAAGGTGATCAAAGATGCACGATAAATTCAGTTTATCACATGGCTATCTCAAACAGATATATTATGGTGTATACTGTTGGACAAGAAAGGTATGTGTATAATCAATTCACACCAAATAAATATATATAACTCAGCTACTTAAGTCTATAAACATATATAATTTCATATAAAACATTTATGTCATTTGGGAAATAACATAGTATTTTATTTTTTAGTCATTGGATTTGAAAGTGAATAGTTTTAAAGAGAAGCTTCACAATGTACCTTTCACTGTTAAAGGTTCAGTTCACTTCACTTCACTTCTCTTGTGTAATTTAAAATGACACATGCACATGAAATGATTGCAAAATTTAGACCTATGGCTATCAAAGGTAACTAAAAACAGAATATTATTTATTCGTGGTAATTATTAACCTAACCTAACATCCCCTTCCAGCTCCAAGGACTAAGCAGATAACATAAAAATTGATCTCTCTCTCCAGGAATAGCATCCTAACCCAACCTATGGAATAAAATACTCCTTCCAGTACGTGGCAGAAGTAGCCTTCACCAAGCATAGCATCTTTCCTTTCACAGACAGCCAAAATGTATACAAAGACGTCAGAACTGGCCACATGCTGGACAAACTCTCCCTGTGTAGTGAAAATCCTTTGGCTATGTCAAACAAAACCCCAAGAATACAATATACAATTCTGCATCTGGCATACACACATCTGCTAGTTACAAGTACAATACCAATGCAATGCTTCTTTCTAAAGTTAAATATACAAAACTTAGAGGGATGGTGCCCTCACTTACTACTATGCCTGCTTGTCCTACACATCTACCATCTGGAATCCCTCTGTGCTTTTACCTTTCCACAAATGGAGTCCTTTTGAAGATACTGCAGCAAGCTCTTGTTGTGAACAAGGATCTGGGGTTCCACAGCTATAAAAGTAATAAGGAGGGTCAGAGGCTTTCAACACTGTTGATTCATTGACAAGCCATTACTCTATCTTTCAACACCTATCTTCAATTCTCTCCACGGCGATAACCAGTATCTAACCAGATCACAGAACTAATTAGGAAGAATTCTAGACCCACAGCAAGCATGAGACAGGTTTACAACTCAAATGGAGCAACCAAAGCTTTTCCACAACATAACGCCTTCCATCCAAATCATTCAAGTTTTGGACCCAGAGTGTCTGTGTTACACAGTGAAATATCATTAAGGCTCACCCTTACATCCCAAGTTCATTATTCTGGATAATTAGTTCTTCATTACCCAATATTTTACAGAAGGCATTATGATGCCACATATTACACAGTACAAGAACTGTACTAACTAATGTACTAACTTCTTAGGTAGAAAAGTTAAATCCGTGGGGCTACAATGGTACCAATCCTGTCCACCCATTGTTCCTTATGGCTGTCTTTTCTTCATTAGCAGAACATAAATGCAATGCTTAAGACATCCTTTTCCAGTTCTAACTATTATTTTACCTACATCATCCTTTGACTGGATCAAATTAAATTTAAAAAAATGCAGGTCCATTCAGTCTCACACAGAAAACAATTTGAAGGGAACTGTTCTCTACAACAGCTCCCGAAAAACAGGACTAATCTTTAATTTTTTCCATATCAAAGTCCAGAATATACTGTACCAAGTATATATAACCAAAGTATGAATATGCATGCAGGCTTGAAGTGATATATATACTGTATGTCGTTTTGTTTGAAGTATATACTTTATTTAATTATAGCTGCATTTCACTATTTGACTTGAGTTGTGCCTGCCAAATAGAAAATGCTGGGAAAATTCAGGTTTTAGATCTCTAAAAAATTGGGACAAGGTTCTCTCTTAAAAGCATTTCTGTTTCATATTCATAGTAGTTTTAAAATTAAGCTTGCACACGACAAAGCTGGTATAGTCTTTCCAGCACACCATTTACATTCAATTTTAAAAAGTCATTCAGACATACCTCTTATTTTGTAATGTTTGAATATGTTAGGATTCAGACAAAACATCTGTGAGTGAAGGCTCATGTAAATACACAGCGCAACTGTGTCCAAGGCCCACATGCATAGAAATGAAAACAAACCCCTTTCTCTACAGTGATCACTATTAAAATATTGACATTTACCAACTAGGAGGTGTGCACCTGTGCTTTTCTGAATTATTTTCTCACTAAGATGCCTGGGGTGTATTGCTTTCAAAATATAGTTGGCAGGAAATATAACAACGTGAGCTATGGTTCATCAGATCAAGGGCCCTCTCTGGTTAATCACTGATTTGTCAGATGGAGAGAGTGCCTACACTGGGGAGATCTAAGCCATGTTTGTCAGTCAAATTTGCCTGCAAGTCTCCCACCACATACATCCCAGCAAAAGTAGTGGAGGCATGGAGAGGGTGAGGCTAACATGCAAACTTGCCTGTCAAACACAGCTCAAATCTGCACAGCAGAGGCACATATTCCATCTCATGAGCCACCCTATGGTTCACTATGCAGTAGCCCCTGCTTCACCAAACTTTTGCTATCCAGGATTCCCAAGTGACCCATACTGTCTGCAGGAGACGAGGTGGATCAGAATTGGGAAGGGTCACTCACCACCTACATGAGCAACCCACAACTATGATTGCCAGGCTGGCAGAGAAAAAGAGGCTGACCTGGCTCCATAGCAGGGCTGAGGAGAGCCAACACACTAGGCAGGAGAGCCAGGTTGCATATAGGCTAGGACCACGGCCTCTCCTGGGTCTGGTAGAATGGGGTTTAAGGGAGAAGTAGAACTGGGTAGACGGGCTGACTGCACCAGAGCATGTAAATACATGGATATCCATTGGCTTTCCTTAATGCTTATGAAGCAATTACGATGAATAAGGGGAATAACTTTTGTTTTGTTTAACAGTAAAATTTCAAAAGTTGCCTACCTCTGAGAAATGATAACAACGTGTGTATGAAATTTGCAGTTAGCAATGAAGACTTATTTTTAATTTTGTTCTCTGGAAAAGTCAACACAATACTAACTATGGAGTCTTTCCTGATGTTTCTAAAACACACACACTTCATTTAAGCTATACATTTTCAACTAACCATATTAAAATGTTTAAGTGTTTTGTTCTTGTCTCTTTTCTATGGCACAAGAAATACAATGAGCAGCTTTTGTTCTTTCCCTCCACCACTCATGGGTGAACCCATTAAAAAAAACTCTGTTGGCATCGGTGGCAACCTCTGAATGATATGCTAATTTCCAGGGCACCCAGCTGCAACTCAAGCATCCAAACAGTGTCTGCCTTCAATTTTAGCCTTCACCTAGCAGTAATCCAGTTTTGTAACTGACCAAACATGTCTGAATGGAGAGAGAGATAGGAATATGACAGCCATTTTCCAATATAGAGGCCTTAAAAAATTAAGTATTTTTCAGATCCAACCCAGAAAATGGTGTGTATTAAGAAACAACACTTTTTGTATGAGTGAGCCATTAAATGAGAAAAAAAATCACTATTAATGTTTCCTTAAATTTCTAAAAACAGTGGAGTTCACACACAGACACGTGTGTCTTTTTAAAACGAACAAAAGAAATAATACAAAGTAATTAACTTGGCAAATCTGATCCACTAAGTGAGAATTATTTTGAGTTTTGAGAGTAAAAGAACAGCCAAAGAAAGCTACTTCTAAAGTACAGGGTGCACAGTAGAGTCAAAATGACTTAAGACGAAAATATGATTTACAATCATTTATATGATATTTATGAGGGGTCTTTACAGGGCAATTGATGCCCTTCTCATTGTTCTAAAGACAGTAAAGAGAGAAGTTTATTTTTATGTTTCGATTGCAGTCCAGATTTCTTTTCTTTTTGATCTCAAGCCATTTCCAAAGCTCCAAAGCTAGTTATAAGGAGCCTCTAGCATTCTGAATTGCACCCACAATTACGAAAATATTTAAAACCACAGCAAGGATATATGGCTGTGCAGACGCACTTTCTAATTTAGCAAAATACATTTTAATTACAGTGAACACTTTTATAGATCTCTCACCACTTGCATGAATTTAAAACTAATGCTAAATGAAATTATTAGTAAACAAAATGACTGTTTTACCATATGTGAAATACTCTACTCCCTGTATCTTGTTGGGGGAAAAAAAGCATTTTAAGTGTTATAACAGGAAGAGGCACTGGCATAGTCATGGTAATTATTGTGGGATATAATATAGCTGTAAGCAAAGGTACAGTAATATCCATATATAACAGTGTGTCACAATACAGATCCTTATAAGGATGAAACATACAATTGGGAATACTTTGTAAATATAAGAAAAAAAATCAGGATTGGGTAAAAGGCCTGCAGTTATAAATTTTAAAATAGCATATGCCTCTATGTCCATATTGCAATATTAACAGTAGCTGAGGCCAATGAGACTCAATCCATACTTCCCATGAGGCCTCAACGTCGGGATTCTAGTCACTCACATATCGGAATTAAATGTTTATTTGTGCAGTGATGAAGCTAGGATTCAAATTTGAGTTTGGAGCATGATTACTTTTAAGTTTAAACTTTTAAAAGTTCCCTTACTGCATATTAAAGTCAAAAAAGCAATATGTACCTTTCAGTGTTCAAAGACAAATAGTTACAAATATTCTAAAAAATAAAATCACGGTCACATTCTAGAAATGAGCTCCTGTACGTGATAAGGTGAAAACAGCCAAAAAAATGACTAGTGTTTAGTATTTGTACAAATTTCTATCTTAAACACGGTTTTGTTATTTGCATGGGTTCCATCAACTGCAGCATTTTAAATTAATATTCTTAATCATGTTTTTAAATGGTCACATGCATCTTGCTATGGGTAAGACAATGAACTGATTATACCTCAACAATTTATTTGGAGTAATTGTTTGCAGCTACTGCAGCTGAAGAGTTAAAGCCATGTGCTGAATTTAAATCTATAAACATGAAAGACAGCACCAACCTGGCAGCAATTCATACATTCAAATGTAAACGGGTCTTCTTGATAGTTTCAAATGGAGGCATCAATATGAGATTTAGCCACAGACTCACTAGTTTACAGATGTAACCTTCCTTGTCTATGCAGCCTCTTACTCAAAACAGTCTATATCTTGCAGAAAACCTCTTTCAAACAGAAAGGGGGAGGGGACACAGTTTGCATTTAAATGAGATCATTTAAAGCAGGTTTGGCACATTTTTATACATTGTAAAAAAACCTCTCAGAACTCCAGGTACAGCTATGAGATGAACAGCTTTTGTAACTTAAATCAATAAGCTCAACTTGAGTTTATTTAAAAATCAAACTAATGGAAATGCTGTAACTTTGCCGAAGCTCCCCTGGATATTAGATTCCAGCCTTCTTTGAGAGACCTTCCCTTCAAAATGTGTTCGATGACACATTTCAATTCCAAAACACAGCATCTAAGGAATCAAATTATGGAGTGTAAAAGACACATTTATTAAAATAAAAAAATAAGACTGTAACTTCTGTTAAAGACTAAACATCCTTTAAAACTGGCATTGTGAAAAAACAAACAAATGCTGCATTTTGGCAGATGCTATTTTATTACATTTGTGTTGGAAATATCTGTTTGCAAGCTGTTTTCTCAAGATCAGGCAATTGGTTATATCATATCCTAAAATCATTTTAATTAAACATCCTCATGTGCACTTGATGTTACAGACGTAGCAGTGTGAATTACTGTTAGAATGTTAATTTTTATATCCGTTATTACTCTGTCATTTCAGAAAGGATGAGATTAATACAGCTTCTGTACCTAGGTGAACAGGAAACACTTCAGGATGCAACCTGCATGTATTTAAATACAACATGGAAATAACAGAAGGGAGATTAAACTAGTGCAATGTCTTCTGAAAGGACAAATGTTATTCTTTATTCAGCTGTAATACAGTGTACTGGTGAGCACTGCCCTCTCACTGTCTCCAGATGTACTGACATTCGATTTGCTGCTGATCAGTGTGGGCAAAAGAAGAAGGGGGGGCGGGGGAAAAGCTGGCATCAAGTCACGTCCTCCATCTTAGTCCCAGCTGGTACCAAGCTCACAAGAAACAAAGCAACTTCAGACTGTGCTATCATATATTCATGACCAAGAAGAAATATAAAAACCAGCATGTTTAAATTCCTGACAACCATAGAAGAATAGTGCATTGGCATGTTGAATTTTTCCAGCCAGCCTTTGCTGACCTATAAACCTTTGTGACTGGAACAAATGCAAATAGAGCTGACTTGCCTCACAAACTACTGAAGGGTATTCAAACTGAGTTGTGTCTAACAGACTAACAATAACCCACTGTCCCACCCATGCAAAACACACAGTCTGGGAAAAAAACAGCTTTAGAAAAGCACTTGACAGACACAAAATGCAGAATGCATCAGGGAACAACCATCTTCCTTCATCACATTTCTTTACCTAAAAAGCCACAATAAAAGCATGGAAACAACATAAAAGTATCTGAGAATCTTTAAAAGTGCACCATCTTAAAATAGTTTGATAATTTGCAAAAGACAAAGCAGAAATTGCATCAATTAAAGTCCTCTTGAGCTTCAGCAGCCAAATATTGTGACATAGATGCAAACCTAGAGTAAATAATGTAACACTAGTCCAAAATTAATGTAATTTAGTTGCATTCTAGTGAACTATATTAGAATGTTACTAAATTACACTTTGGCACAGGGTATGTCTACATTAAAGTACTAAATTCTTTTTAAAATGATCATTGTCTTTAGACATTCTTATAAAGGGACAAAAGATACCCAAAGGCTTTTACTGTAACGGCCTTAAAAAGGTCTCACTCTCAATAACGGTTTTCTCTTGCATAGATTAGTTGTTGGCTCATCTTTCACCACAGAAAAAGACCAAACCAACGCATACAGTAATAAAAATGATAAAAATCATGTTCTGTGAAGGAGACAAAATAAGGTACCAGTGGGATGCATTTGTTATGTGGACAAGAAGAATACTTTTGGTGGGGAAAAGGGGAACCTTTGCATTTTTCCTCATGATTTTAATGCCCTCTTATTTTACCCTCAGATGTTCTATACAACAACCATCATTCCTGGAGTTACTTCCATTTGAGCTTGTTATGCAAATTCATGTTTTGGGCAAAGAGATGAAAAAGAGCAAGGCAAAATATGCCTGTACCCGACCCTAAAGCAGACTGCAGTGTCATCTCAAAGGCCTCCGCTTCTGCCAGCTGGAGTGCGTTGGCCTCCAACTTCAATCTCACACATTGTGTCACATTCAAATGTGCACTGGGCAAATATGAACATTTCAATAATAAAAATTAAGGCCTGGCCCTTCCAGCACTCACATACTAATGTGGTCACACTGAATTCAGTGAAATTTCTTGTATGTATGTGTGCAATTGATTGCAAGTCCATGGCCCAAGATTTGTATCCTTTTCAGTATCTGGCATTAAATAACAGGCTGGTAAGAAAGAACAGTTAGGGATGTTTTGCAGAGCATGTTCAAAGCTTTCACTATATCACATATGATATACAACTATTTTATAATTGCTCCCATATTATATTTTGTAATAAATACAAATGCAAACAACACCTGGAACAGTTGGTAGATGATTTGGAGCACTGGAAAAAAGACAAGCACTTTTCTGTCATCTTACAGCACAATCTACATGCAAATTACTGCAAGAAGACTGCAGAGTTTGGATGAGGAAGTGAGGAGCATCTTCCACTTCCCACCCCAAACCAAAATATGACTAAGAATTAAAAGCTTTAAAATGGGATTTAGTGAGGTATGAAAGTGGTTCATTGCCAATTGGCATCAGCAATCAAAGGCAATAGTGTAGCTAACTCAAAAACAGGTTAGGCAAAGTCTGCCAATAAGGAACCTCTAATGACAAGCAGAAAACAGCCTCCACATCATGGTGTTCGGTTGAGTTTAAGCAAAGGTGCTTGGCATCCTCAACTCCTATTTACTTTACTGGAAACCAAGGACACTTAGCAGCCTGCAGGATCAAGCACCTAGACTTCTATTAAAAACAACCACCACCAGCTAGCCAATAAAATTCAACTTTCCTTGAAATTATAAATGAAGAAACAGTCCAACCATTCCATGAAAACCCACTGATATTTACTTTGTAATTTAACTCACTCAGATGGCATATGTTTCAGTGTTCTAATTTTTCACTTGGTCTTTAAATCCTCTCTCAATTCCATCACTGTTGATTAGATTGTTGATTCTATTTCATCTGGGTTTGCAGTGTTTAAAATTAGTGCTGGGCCAAAGCATACAACAAGGCAAATATGAGAAGAAAAGATATGTCTGTCCTCCTCTGACCTGCCTAGATCAATACTATTTGCAATGAATGCATCAGTGTAGCAGAAATTTGGCAGAGTTTTGCCATGGTGATAAAATCACGGATGAGGACTGAAGGCAAATTATTATGACTCCTGGTCCAGAGGGAATTACTATATATTTCTGCAGACCTACAAAAGAGTTGGGGAAAATGCTTTAGTTAGAATTAACATAAAGGCAGCACATTCCTTCTACTCATTACAAAAATTATTGTGATAAAATTTAAAAGGTAAGTGTAGAAACGGATTTTATGAAGGCCATTTCAATAAGAAAAAAAATCTCATTTTAAATGTTTTTAAACAGTTTCCCCACAAAATAATCAGTGATACAATTTCAAAGGGCTGCATAAGGCTTTAAAAGTGTCCATAAAATTCTGCACAGCACTATTAATCATCTGGGAAGATGGTTAAAATGTAAATTTGGCAAAATACATGTAAAACGAGAGAGCCCAATTCAGCTTTATAAGAGTGAAATTCACTTTAGTACACAGGGCCACCATGATGCCTTATGCACTTCTTAAATGGCTTACAATGAGATGAATTTCACCAAAGGGATGTTGGTAGCTCCTTACAGAGCAGCAGCACTACTGCTCAGAGCAAAACATGGGTAATTTGACCAACAGCCAGCTGGACAAGTACTCAAATAATCTATAGCTATTTATTTATATCATAGTTAATGTATACTGCAAAAGGGAAGAATTATCAGAAAAGTCTGCTATTTTAACACAATTTATAGTTCAACTGGGTCAGCTAATCACAGTTATTATGTAGGTTTTTATTTTGTTTATAAGAAGTAGTTTGTGGTGGATAATCCCAGGAATCTGAGCCTGTGCTATTCACCATTTCTCATTGCATTCTCCTTAAGCCTTCTTACTATAACTCCTGACCCCTTTCTCTTTTTAAAGGCCTGCAAAGGTGACTTCTTATAGCAGGCAAAGAAAAGAAAATGATACATCCATTTAAGGTGTCATGAATGATGTTCAGAAGATAGGCTGGAGCACTCACAATGGATATTCAGAGCCTCTGAAAAGCTGGCCCCAGGAGCATAATGTGACATTTCATATGGCTCATAAAAGAAAGAGTTTCACCAATGTTTGAAGACACAGTTGATTGTTGCACAGCAGTCACATTTGCTGCTTTGCAATAAGAGTGCTTTCTGAGAAGCTCTTTCAGACAAAGCTGTTTACATCTTAGCTTTGAGTCCATACTCAGTGTAACTCTCTCCACAAGATCTTTAAGTCTGTTGCCGACATCAGTTAAGGATCATCAATGCCAAGGAATCAGAGCTTGTTCTATTAACCATCTCTTCCTACATTCTTCTTAGTCTTCCCTGCTATAACTCCTGACCTCTCCCTTTTTTTCATTTACAATAGCTAGATACAGTACTGCGAGGTGGACTGGAATTTCACTACGGCAGAAAGATATATCGAACGAGGCAAAAGCAAAAAGATAATGGTCAAGATTTTCAAATGTGCTGAGCTCACAAGCACAAAATCAGGTTATTCACTTAGAAGCCTACAGCTGGACCTAGAAGACTAACTTCAGGCTCTCACTTTAGAAATTCTTATCCAATGATCTTACTTCTTTTTTATAGTGCCTGTCATAAGTGTGAAGTAGCCTAGAATTAGTGTTTACCTGTAAGGGGTTAAGCTAAAGGTAACCTGAGAGGTGGACAACTGACCAATGAGAAATTCCTCAGGAGACAAAGGATTTTAAGTTTCAGTTTCTCTCTGGGTCTCTCTCTGTTCACCTCGGCTATGGGGGGAACACAGCTATGTCTTTCACTATAACTATAAGATTCGATCAAGTACTGTAGTTAGTAAGTTTACCCTTTTTTTATCACTTGGAGAGTTCTCAGTGGTGAGTGTTGGCTGGGTGCTTCTTGATATTGTAAGCTTCAGCAGAGATATCAACTGTGGGAGAAAATTGCCTTGGGGGAGAGGTTTGGTTTCTGAATCCTTTTGTTGATTATAGTAGATGCTGTTCTATTGATGCTTATAAGGGATTTATTCCTTTATTTTTTCTTTTATTAAAATCTTTCTTTTAAGAAGCTGACTGCTTGTTTTCCATTGTGTAAGATCCTGGTTTTGGATCGGGCACGTCTCGCAGGATCAGGCGAGGTTTGGTTTTTTTTTCTCTCAAGCTTCCCAGGGAAGGAAGAAGTTTGGGGGGTTAGTGGAAAGGGAAAGAAGGGTCCCCAAACTACCCTAGACCTAGTTTGGTGGTGGCAGCATACCAGGTCCAGATACAGAAGAATTTGTGTTCTGGGGAAAAACATTTTAACCCAAGCTGGTAAAATAAGCTTGTGGGGGTTATTTCTTTTTTCATGCGGGTCCCCACATCTGTACCCTAGAGTTCAGAGTGGGGAGGCAATCCTGACAGTGCCTTTCATCCCAAAAGAAACTAAAGCACATAAACAAACGGATGTAACAATTATATACAGGGATTGCTTCATCCACCTCTGAAAATAAACATTGCAACTGTAAAGAAGTGCACAACTACATTATGTAGCACAGGTCTTCCCCAGGTTTTTGCAGTGGAAACAGAAGGATGCTCTTTGAGTTAAAGGTGCTGGTATGAGATTTAAGATCTCAGTTCAATTCCTAGCTCTGCTACAGATTTCCAGGGTGACCTTGGAATTATGTAATCTCCCTCTGCCTCATTGTCCATCCGTAAAATGGGGATAATGCTGCTTCCATTCTCCTACCCTTTGTCTATCTTTGGGGAAGTCTACTTCTCGGAGTGAAAGAGAAGCACCCCCACTGCTAATCTCTTTCACGGGGTGCAGCTTATTGACCCTGCTGTGCATATCCCATTGCTTGGTGCCATAGTACCCTTGTCTCTGTCAGAGCATTGTGCTCCTCCCCCCTCAAATTCACTAGGGAGGGGACAGTCACTTTGGTCTTGTAAGCGCAGAGCATATGCTGGCTCTTGCACGGACTGTACAAGGGAAAGAAGGCACCTTGCATACTCCCCCACCTAACGTT
The DNA here is from genome assembly GCA_007922305.1 of Dermatemys mawii. NCBI lineage: Eukaryota > Metazoa > Chordata > Testudines > Dermatemydidae > Dermatemys > Dermatemys mawii. The sequence goes on along the minus strand of ML677350.1, from coordinate 32,045,869 downwards.
CACGTACAGTCTGACCCTCAAATACTTTATAAGCCCTTTGCTAGCTTATTAAGATCTACTCTTCCTAATTTAGTTAATTTATTAGTTCAATAAATTGTAAGTAATGGTGAACTATGCATTAACTTTAACTTATCCATTAAACTGAAGTTAGAATTTAAACGAAAATATCTTTGGGGTGGTGGGAATAGACCAAAACCAAATCAAACCCCACCAGTGATTATTTACTCAATACCAATCAGGCTGGCTTCAAAAAGGAATAGAGCTTCACGTCACAGCATAGTATGTGACTGACTGTCTTGCTTTAAATTCCAAGCTGGAGGGGAAACAGAGGGTATTGTCTTCACTACCTGCCGGATTGGTGGGTAGCGATCAATCTATTGGGGATCAATTTATCACGTCTCATTTACACGCGATACATCGACCCTCGAAGGCACTTTCCATCGACTCCAAAACTCCAGCTCGCCAAGAGGTGCAAGCAGAGTTGACGGGGAGGGAGCCCACTGCCGACATGAAGATGCCAGATAAGTTGACCTAAGATGCACTGACTTCAGCTACGTTATTCATGTAGCTGAAGATGCACATCTTAGATCGACCCCCGCCCCACTGGTGTAGATCAAGCCAGAGAAGGCCAAGAGGAAAGCTATACCATTCTTCTCTACAAACAGTGGATGCCACTTAAAATAGATCCTGAAAGCAAGCAGTATAATCAAGGGAAATGTTTCCCCTGACCTAAGATGTAAGTATAGTTCAAAGAAAACTTCCAAATGTATAGTCTCATAAAAATGCTGAATACAGTGTTATCCCCTCCAAGATATTACATAATTAAAATGTACAGAGGGATCTATAAAGTAATAGCAATGACATTTCCTTCCTACACCCTTTAAATAACTAGATTCCCTCTTACTCCTACCTATCCCAGCTACTGTATATTACTTGTCTGTCTTATTCACTATATTAATTTGCACATAACATTGTATCTATGGTTTTCTCCTGTTAGCATTGTTATTTTTTCAGGGGATGGGGGGTGGGTAAAGTTACCTTTACTGGATGCTTTAAACGTTTCTGCACTAGATCATGTGAAAAACACAAAAAGTTCCATGCTTTGAATGCCACTCTTTTGCAGTGTTCTGAGCACAATTTGCTCTTGCACTGTTCACTGGGATTAATGCTGAAGATTTCACAATGCAGACCGACCATTAGTTTAACCCAGGGCCAGCCCACAACATTTTGGCACCTGAGGCGAGGAGCTCAACTGATGCCCCCATGTCCTCGCGCTTGGGCCAAAATTTTAAAAGGTCTCAATTCTGCCTTCTTTCAGTTCTACTCCTCTCATGGTACTGCTCTGCAACCTACCCCAATAAAGGAGAACTAACAACTTAAAACACCTTGTTCAAAAATTTTAAGTAACACTTAATTTTCAAATGCCTGAACAGCAAATGTAACTTTTCTTGTTCCTGTCATAGCATTATCCTCCATAATGGCAAGTATGGCATCATCTATCTCCCCAATTTGGTGTATGATAGGCTTTATCGCCTCCACTCCCGACCTTCCCATCGTGTGGCACTCAGTGGTTTCAGTGTCAGAGAGGATGTTCCCAGATGTTGCTTCAAATTTTTCCATCAATGAGTTGATGAAGAGAATACACAGATGCTTTGAATTATATTAAAAAATTCAGCAGCCTCACTAGAAGCTGATGATGCATCACTGACCCCCCAGTTCAATGAATGAGAACTGCATGGGACAAAAAAAGCTTGAGGATTTCACGCTCGGATTCATGTCTGCACTCCCCTGTTTTTTCCTCTCAGGTTGGCTCCATTATCGTAGTCCTGACCTCTCATGTCAGCTATCGCAATTCCCATATCTTCTAGCTTTTTAAGAAGCACATTTGTCATACCAGCTCCTGTAGTATCATCAATGTCAATAAATTACAGAAAATGCTCCCTGACAGTCACCATTGCAGGGACTACGTTCTGTTGTTACAAAACGCACCATTAAAGTCATTTGTTCCATGTGGCTGATGTCAGGAGTTCAGTCCAGAATAACACAGTAATATCTTGCTGATTTCAGATCTGCCACAATCTTCTGTTTGACTTTTGTTGCCAATTAACTGTATGATCTCATTTTGAATTCTTTTTTCAAGGTAGGGATCTATGTACATTTTTCTTAAATGCTCCTTGTGTACAGCATCAAACTCCACCATTAGCTCCACAATTTTAAGGAAGTTTCCATTGTTTGGCACTTACAGCTGATCTGAAAAGCCACGCGGTGCTAGGTTTTGGGTAGCAAGAATTCTCACAATGGCAACGAACCTTTTCAGAACATTTTGCCAGTAAAAAGACTGATGCAATTTTCTCTTGATGCTGATCATCTATGGTGGCCTTTAACCTTAGTCTCATCTCAAGCTCTTTCCACCTATGGAATGCTCTCTGGTGACTTGCTTCTCATGGCATGCCAGATTCCTAGCCAGATTTTTCCAGTCCTTTGTTCTTGTAGAACCCAATGTGGCTGGAACATTAGACTGGAAGAGTTTGCAACAAAAACAGTATGTAGCATTCTGGGTTTTTGAGTACATAGGCCATAGCCTCTCCACTTTGTCACCAGTGGGGATTTCACGCCGGTGATGTGTTGGATGGAAACTTCTATTTTCATTGTCTTTGGGGAACATGGTGTTTTTCACTTGCTGTGGCCCATGCACTACAAGGAAGTCCCTCAGGCTACCGCTCTAGTGCATTCACAGTCCTGGATCATCTAGACCAGGGGTCGGCAACCAATGGCACGTGTGCCAACAGTGGCACATGAGCCAATTTCCCCTGGCACATGGTGGAGAGCTCAGCCCACCGCCGCTTTGGGGTTTCCCCGGCTGGCCCCTTGCCAGCCGGGGTCCCACTGCCTGCCCCACTCAATTTCCACTGCCAGCCTGGGTTCCCTATACCCAGGCTAGTAGAGGGAGCTGACTGGGGCAGGCGGCAGGATCCCGGCTGGCAGAAGCCTGCAGGGGAAAACCCAAAGCAGCTCAGCCTGCCCCTGCTCTAGGGTTTCCCCTGCTGGCCCCTTGCCAGCCGGGGTATCGCTGCCTGCCCCACTCAGCGCCCACTGCTAGCCTGGGTTTCCTTCACCCAGGCTGGCAGTGGGCTGAGACCCCGGCTAGCAGGAGCCTGAGGGGGAAACCCCAGAGCAGCGGCAGACTAAGCGCCCAGCCTGTCGCCACTTTGGGGTTTCCCCTGCAGGCTCCTGCCAGCCCGCTGTCAGCCTGGGTTCCCTATACCCGGGCTAGCAGTGGGAGCTGACTGGGACAGGCAGCAGGACCCCAGCTGACAGGAGCCTGCAGGGGGAAACCCCAAAGCAGGGGTGGGCTGAGCTGCTCAGCCTGCCCCCACTCTGGGGTTCCCCCTGCTGGCCCCTTGCCAGCCAGGGTCCCCGCCTGTCCCCTCAGCGCCTTCACCCAGGCTGGCAGTAGCCTGCGGGGAAAACCCCAAAGCGGGGCGGACTGACTCCCTTCCACCCAGCTCCTCCCTTCCACCCAAAGCCCCGCCCCTTCCAGACTGACATGAAAAGCCCTGAGGAAATGCAGACTTGGCATGCCATCTCTAAAAGGTTGCCGACCCCTGATCTAGACTTAAGGAACTAAGCTCAACAGCAGCTGTTTCTTGTGCCTCCACCACACTCTTCTCTGATGTACACTTTTCTTCAGGAATGTGCATGGTTACATCCATTTGAGATGGAGATATGGATGCTGCAGTAGCTGGCCAGTCACCTGCACTCTAACTGGAAGATCAGATCTCCTCACTAGTCACATCCTCACCCGACGGCTCACTGTGAACAATTGTGTCTGTGTATCTCAGGAGAGCTCCTTCCTGCTTAGAAAAGCTTCCTTTGCTTGCTTTCTTTTTCCAAATGCTGTCCCAGAGGGGAGTTTTTGTCTTTCACTCATGATCGCTCTTCTGTGCCAGCTCTCAACACTCAATTGAAGGGGACAAATAAGCAGGCTGGTAGCAGGGCCTGAGTGAGGGAAGATATCAGCGTCTTAAAGGCCTAATTGGCTCCTACTACTTCAGTTGTCTGCCTGTTCTACTCAAGCAGGTTCAGGAAAGCAGTGGGAAACAAGAAGCTCTCTGAGAATCTGGTGTTAATCAGTCTGGGCTCCTGGGGGTGCTCGAGAGGTACATAAGAGGCTCCTTCTCCTCCTCTCTCCCTGCAGCTCCTGCTGCTGTTATTCCCTCTCACCTTTTCTCCTGCCTGCCTGTTGTGTCTCTTGTGCCCTCCTTCCTCCAGCACAGCACTGCACCATCTCTATGCCGCTAGAGCAGAGAGAATATACATGCACCAGCAGCAGACACCATTTTCTACACTCTAGGTCCTAGTGGCACCCCCCCCTCCCCGACCAAGTCAAGGACCTCAATTCACCGCATGATAAGGCCAGCCCTGGTTTAACTAACCCTGTTTTTAGACATACGCACCTCATCTTCTGTTAAGAGCAAGAGCAAGTCCTACTATAAGTAAAACAATTAGATTTGCTTGGGAGGTGGGATTCATACAAAACATCACAGATGCCAAAAATGGATATATTGATATTGTTGCTTAGAACCAAGATCCTGATCCTGCACTCGATTTGTGCAGACAAACCCCTATGCCCAGGCAGAGCCTCACTGTTGGTGGGGCTCCGCACAGCTGCAAATCAGGGTCTATAACTGGACAGTGGATAAACTAGTTCAATACCAATAACTGACATGTCAAAAATCTGACAAAATGGTTTTGATCAGTTTAGCCCAGATAAGATGCTTGGACTGTATTTACTAATGCTTCTAAGGTCTAACAACTATTTATGAGAATTTATCTTGGAGACTGTTCTCCCCTTGATATAAACACATAACTCCCTGCAAAATTAGATACATGCTTGCAGAGAAGGGCATTTCACTACAAAGACTGATTTAACCAGCCTTTTTTGTAGTCCCCATTGTATGTCACCACTTTAGCACCTGGCATTTTAATTTAGTGGTAGTATATAAGGCATTCTTTCCAGGTAGTTGTTTTGGTGAGCTTAAACCTCAGATTTGAAGTATGCAGACTTCCCAGCAATGCTAATTCAGTCCTGCGGAGATCAAGTTACATGCAGTTTACTGTGCATGTGGTCTTTCACATAAGGCCTTAAAATGTCACTAAAGATTTCAAAGGTACTTTTCTTAAAAATACGAGGTTGCCTGTTTGTCTGTTGCCAAAGTATCACCCCTCCATGATATTGGAGTGCAGTGTTTGCTTGACTACCAACTTCCATCCCAGCAAAGAGTGAAGTGATTCTTGTATCTACTACCATATATTTTATTAAGTGCTTTTGGATTTTTTTGGAATCATAGGTGTTATGGAAATAAAAAATTTATTTTCATATTTTTATAATAAAGTAGTAGTATTTTTCTACGTACAGTTCTTTTCAAAAGTGTTATACTGGCACCACCCTTCTTAATCAAGTGATCCAATCTCTCTAGGTATACAGTCATAGCTGAATACTTTAGGGCTAACAAGAATAAAAAGTAGTCGCTAAAGAGCCAACACAACTAAGATGCAAAATTCTATTCCATTTGGTGCATCATCAACCAGCTACACCTGGACAAAGCCACCAAAGACAATATGGTTACACAGATGTTAGTGAAGACAATCTGAAAAAAGTCAGGAGGCACGGGTGTCAGTGAAGGCATCACTTCACCTGTGGAACCTTTATTATATGTGATATTCAAGAAGGTAAAAAACTCATTTCCTAGTTTGAGTTAAACTAAATTTGTATGGCTGATATCTTTTTGCTGGTGAACTGAGCACATCTGATCAGGAGGAAAAAAAATCCCATTTTAGCAGTTTCCTTTCAGAAGAGGGCTGTATTTTAATGTCACTAATATTAATACCATCAAGAAGATTTCAGACTCCTGTAGTTTAGACAATAATTATATAGAAGTGGTTAGTGTTAGTACAAAGTCTATTTTTGTGTTTTTTTGTTTTTCATTTGATGCACTTCTGTGGCTTCTGCCTTGTCCTGGTCAATATTGTTTTTGATGGACAACTAAATTGGTTAATCTTTAATTTATTATGCCACCCTCCAAGAAAGGCCTTTCCCACTTATGTCTGCTAAAGATTTTCTAAGAATGAGTTTATTCTTCATGGGTCTTTCCTGAATTGTTTATCTTTGTTTTGCAAGTCAAACAGGACAGCAGAGTTCTTCAGAAACGCAAATGTCTGTGTCACCCTGAAAAGATGCTATATATTATTTTTAGGGCTGTCAAGCGATTAAAAAAATTAATCATGATCAGTTGCACTGTTAAAGAATAACAGAATACAATTTACTTAAAAGTTTTTGGATGTTTTCTACATTTTCAAATATACTGATTTCAACTACCACACAGAATACAAAGAGTACAGTGCTCACTTTATATTATTTTTATTACAAATATTTGCACAGTGAAAAACAAAAGAAATATGTGAGTTGAAAAATACTAACATAATGTAGTGCAATCTTTTAATCATGAAAGTTGAACTTACAAATGTAGAATTATGTACAAATAAATAACTGAACTCAAAAATAAAACAATGTAAACTATTAGAACCTGCATCTCCAACGAGTCCTACTTCTTGTTCAGCCAGTTGTTCAAACAAGTTTGTTTACATTTCCAGGAGATAATGCTGTCCGCTTCTTATTTACAATGTTATCTGAAAGTGACAACAGGTGTTTGCATGGCACAGTTGTAGCCGGCATCGCAACGTATTTACGTGCCAGATGCTCTAAAGACTCATATGTCTTCATGCTTCAACCACCCTTCCAGAGGACATGCATCCATTCCAATGGTAGGTTCTGCTCGATAACGATCCAAAGCAGTGCAGAACGATGCATATTCATTTTCATCATCTCAGTCAGATGCCACCCAAGAAGGTTGATTTTCTTTTTTGGTGGTTGTGTTCTATAGTTTCCATAACGGAGTGTTGCTCTTTTAAGACTTCTGAAAGCATGCTCCACACCTCGTTGCTTAGATTTTGGAAGGCACTTCAGATTCTTAAATCTTGGGTCGAGTGCTGTAGCTATCTTTAGAAATCTCAGATTGGTACCTTTGTGTTTTGTCAAATCTGTGAAAGTGTTCTTAAAACGAACAACATGTGCTGTGTTACCATCCGAAGCTGCTATAACATGAAATATATGGGAGAATGTGGGTAAAACAGAGCAGGAGACATACAATTCTCCCCCAAGGACTGCAGTCGCAAATTTAATTAACACATTTTTTAAATGAGCATCATCAGCATGGAAGCATGTCCACTGGAATGGTGACTGAAGCATAAAGGGGCATACAAATGTTTAGCTTATCTGGTACCTAAATTTGTTGCAATACCAGCTGTAAAAGTGCCATGTAAATGCCTGTTCTCACTTTTAGGTGACATTGTAAATAAGAAGGAGTGGGCAGCATTGTGTCCCGAAATGTAAACAAACTTGTTTGTCTTAGCGACTGGCTGAACAAGAAGTAGGACTGAGTGGACTTGTAGGCTCTGAAGTTTTACACTGTTTTGCTTTTAAGTGCAGTTATGTAACAAAAAAAATTCTACACTTGTAAGTTGCACTGTCACAATAAAGATATTGCATTATGGTACTAGTATGAGGTGAACTGAAAAACACTATCATTTTACAGTGAAAATATTTGTAATAAAAATCATAATATAAAGTGAGCGCTGTACATTTGTATTCTGTGTTGCAATTTAAATCAATATATTTGAAAATGTAGAAAAGCATCCAAAATATTTAATACATTTCAACCTGATTCTATTGTTTAACAGTGCGATTCATTTTTTTAATTGTGATTGATTTTTTGGAGTTAATCGCGTGAGTTAACTGCGATTAATTGGCAGCTCTAATTATTTTGTTACTTTTCTGTGGCACTTTTTACAAGGGAAGCAACAAAGAAACTCAGTGCCACATCCCTTAGATCACGCAGAAATATCTTTTACTGGAATATACTTTCCTATGCACCAAAAAAAAAATTAAATAAATACCACAAGTTCTAACTGGTCTGTTCAGAGGAACTGGCACTGCCATTTGGAAATGACCTTGCAGTGGAAATTTTTGACTGTTGGACAGGTGGTCAAGGTGACTCACAGGTCCATCATGTTTTTAAAGTTACCAAAATACCTTTTACTTGCCAATACTATTGATCTCCATGTAATTACATGCTTGGGGCCGTGTCATACTATCATAGGAAAAAATGCCAAAAGTGAAAATGATGAAAATATTGGTGATTTCAGTGCACCACAAGGGATGCTAAATTTTTTCTAAGACCTGATTCTGCTCTGCTGAAGTCAATGAGAGTTATACTTTTGACTTTAATGGCAGTAAGAGGACACTTCTAATGTCTGACTCTTACTGTAAATCTGGCTGCTGCTGTGGCTTGCAGATCAGATCTTCCAAATCCCCCAGTTAGCATTCAGCCAGTGTTCATCTCTGGGCCTAGGGTTAAGCCTTTTTCTATTAATTCAAGATGCCTTTCCTTGCCAAAGTACTTTCTTTAAGAGGGAGTATCATTCTCAGAATCACATTTATGATTATATTTATAGTGTCAACTGATAATTTGGAAAAAAATTCAGAATATTACAAACACATGCTAACTGATATAATGAGAAGGCTGTCTATGGTAGTACAAGAGGAGAAGCACCACAGTGTTGCAGAGGTGCAAAAGGCTTGACAGACTTTGCCACAGCATCAGCGTAAAACATTTTGAATAGATAATTAGGATGCTTCCAAACACTGAATTTAACAGCCAAGCAAGACAATATACTCAATTGTTCCACACTGAAACTATGTGTGGCATGTCTGTGAAGTGGGAGGCGTTTCCCACGCCTGCTTGCAGGCTCTGGTAAATCACCTAAGCTGTTCTATTGCACTGCAAGCTTACAGTTTGTTATTGTGTACTGCCAGTGTCATGACAGTGGGGGGAAAAATATGCATGACATGCCTCACATTTCACTCATATGGATATTCATTAACAAAATATTGCAAAACTCCCTCACATTTATGATAAGCATTTTTCATTTTAGAGTTGTTTTTATAGTACCACCTGTAAATGAATTTTTTAAAAAATATATCCTGCCTCTAGGCAGGGGGGAAAAAACCTCACACAACAAACAGCTACAAGGAAGACAATTTCATGGGCGTAATGGTTCAAATTTAACCCTGAAGTAAGACAGTGTGTTGCATCCTATTACTACATGGATGATGTTGACTACTTATTTCCCTTATTCAGAAAAGCAACACAATAGTACATCTCTACCAGAGCCAATCTTCTGGATTACTTTGCATGCAAACTTCATTTACCTATATGCTCATAAATGAACAATTTCCTGTACAGATACACAGCAGAAGCCATTAAAAAGTCAACATTAGCCAAATGTTAATGACAAAGTTTCTATTGAGATGTCTTATTTTAAGTATAGGGAAAAACTGTAGTAATCTCAGATATTACTGTGTGCTAAGGTTGGACATATGATGAACACAAACTTTTCAACACCCACTTTTAGTGTTCGATAGTATATTTATTTATCCTTTTTGTAAACTGTTCTGCAGCATAATAGCAACACTGCAGTCTGCATTCTGCAGATCGATTCATTTTTCTTGTTTAATTTTCCATTGTGCTTTGTAAGATTGCTTTCATATTACTGCACTTATTTTTGTTTTGGCCTTTTTTTTCAAAATGCAAAAAATAAAAGGGGGGGAGGTGAGTATTTTTGTGCCTCATTCAAAGCTCATGTCAGTAGAAAGAATCCTATATTAGGTCTTGTATCAGACCCTATATTTGTATATCATAATAATTGTTACTGGACAGAGTATCCATGCATACTGTTCAGATTTTTCCAGCTTTAGTCTCTCTTGTATATCCAGGATGTAGATCAGATATATTAATAATAATAAAAAATAGCAATACATTTAAACCACCTAAGTCACACATTTTGCTCAGCCTGAGAGTAAAGAGGTTTTACAACACAGCCAAAGTAACCATAATATTTTAACTTTATTAATGCATAGAAGTATTTCTTGTGTTTGAATCTTCAGCATACTAGTATTCACATTTGTTCCTGAGTTGGTGACATATAAATATAGACCATATAACCAGTTTGGGGTGTCTGCCCTGCTTTTTGACAGTCTGCTCTGAGGCTGGCACTCACCGCCATAAACCACTCCGGACAGTGTGACAATATCATACAAACCATGCACTAATTACTTTCAACAACCCCTAATTTTAGTGGTATTTTTAGAGCAGTATGAAGTATTTACCAGTTGTGTGAAACCCTCTGAAAAGGATAATTTCTTCATTGTTTGGGACAACAGGGTGAATTAAGGACTCCAATAATCTTCTTAACTCTTGCATGCCTGACTCTTAAATAACATATGTTTATGATTCATTGCAGTATAGTTTCAGAACATCTATCATGCAAAAGTGTTCTGTCACTGAAAAATATTTTGCAGAGAAATATGATGGGATGAGGCAATTAGATACTTTGATAAGCTCAATATAAGTACTTTGATTGGGTAGGTAAATTCTCTTCACTAGTGATAAGCACATGCTAATTCAGTACTGCATTTGTTTCTAGTTATTACACTCAGGCACACAAAGTGCATTAAACAAATAACATGAAATAATGTCTCATTTGCCTGAATGTCTTTGGAAAGTATTTTTAAGAAGGTTTTGACTTGAGCAGAAAGTCTCCCAACTCAATTACAACTTCTTATTACAGGTATCAACATTTTATAACAGACATTGCAAAGTGCCAATGATACGCATCCCTTATTTGGGTGCACAGTGGATATTTCAATAATTAAATGGAATACACACAATCCTTATAAAATGATTGTAACTACAATAGTTTCAGACAAGTGAGTCAGTGACAAAAAATAGACAAAGTTCAGCATATTGTTTTTAGACTGAAAGTTACCAATCTGATACATATGGATTAACGGTTTAGATTTCCCAATTTGTATCACAAAGGAATTTAAAGGAATGTCTGTACTTATTACTAGATCAAAAGTACACACAAGAAAACAGATAATGATGTCACCCTTGGAAACTAGAAAAATGGAAAATTTGGCACGTCGAGAAAAAAAATGAAGTACACTCCTCAACATTACTCCTTGGGTTTCATCTTTCATAAAATAATTAGATTCAAATTAAATACACTAAAGCTCATCTGGCATATTTATTTATATCCTGATACTTGCTACATAGCAGCTACCTTTCAACTGGCATCATATGAGATCCCCTTCACATAATCTGTATTTCCTAGTCTTCCCCTCATTTTTGAAAAGACAGACATTTTAACTGGGATTTTTTTTTACATTGGTATGAAAAGTTAGTTTAACAAATGGTGATTTTGCTGCAGATGGGGTGGATTAAGTCTAATGCTCTTAACGGGGCAATCCCAGTTTGTTTCTCCAGCCATAACAGTTTGCTTATGGATCATTTTCCTGCCGTTCCTGCCCTCAAACTACCAGAGTTTGGGGTTAATGTTTCATGTTTGAGGGTAATCTTATTACCCATTAAAATAATGTAGTGTGATTTTCAGTGCATATGAAAATTATTAAAATGACAGATCAAGAGACAGCAGTCCTCCATTTAACCACAGAGAAGACACAGCTTCGTCAAAGAGCCCTGTCAATATAACTGGGCAAGTCAGACTCTGCACACATTCAAGTTCTTGGTCATTGAGTTCAGGATGCTAAGGACTTTTTTTGGGAGGCAGGGGGGAAGGGGAGAGTGGGGGAGTGCAAAAGTTTTGCCTGAAACATTCTCTATTCTGTGTAAAGTAATTTCATGCCTGTAACATTCACATTGCCATGAAATTTCTGGTCAATGGATATTTTACACATCTATTCACTTGTATCTGTTTTTGTGAAAAAAAAATCACATTTGTGAAATGTGTAGCAAATGTAAGATAGCTGCCATCTTTGTCACTGCACATCTGCAGAGAATAAAAACATAAGAAAAACATTTACACCTATTAATTATATAATAGTGTATACACACTACGCCCTATATGCACACTGTAAGTGTACAACACACAGCTATAGCAAAATGCTGTGGTGTAATGGCTTTATATGCATTATTCTGGGACAGCCACAAGACTCGTGTATTGTAAAGCCACAAATGAGTAATATCACAAATGAGTGCCAATAAAACCTCAATGTCATAATATACTATCATGGATTCTGCATATGCTAAATATTTTATGGGAAAAAAACCCATGCGAGGTTTATATTAGAATTTTAAAAAATATATTAAGATATATTTCTTAAATTTTAAAATATCTTACATGGTACTATTTTTTATACCCCTCTGCCTGCAGGGCCAGGGTCTGATGGTATCATAAACTACTCTACAGGCTTGGGGAAAGAGAGAAAAATGACAAATAATATATTTTTAAAATCAGTAAGTGTAATGTCATATATAGTTTTCTGATACATAAAATTCTGATTATTTTAGATCTCCATTTCTCTGGCTCTACCATAGCCAGTAACAAATCTTACAGTCTGACTAGAAGACTCGGACTATATACTGCTATAAAGACTTGTTTTATGCAGATCTTAAGTGTGTCTCTGAGCCAAAATTGAACATTGACCATTGTAGCTTTCTGGGCATTGGGAAAATATTTTGGGGAGAAAATTCCACATTTGGATTAAAAAAATGAAACAGTTCCCCAGCAGTATTGTGGGAGTGGAGAAGAGGTGTTTGTTTTATTTTTTAAATAGTAGATGGTTGAAGTCACTATGAGATTTGTAATCATGGAACTTGTCCCAGGGAACATGGATTAATGGGCAGATGAGCTGGACAGAGGTACTTGATAAGTATTATTTATAAGAGGGGTGCCATAACCACATGCATCCCTTAAATAAGCACCTAGCAGCACTGCTGAAGGAAGCTGAAACTATGTCTGCTGTGGCCTGGGAAGTGAAAATTATTAAAATGACAGATCAAGAGACAGCAGTCCTCCATTTAACCACAGAGAAGACACAGCTTCATCACAGAGCCCTGTCAATATAACTAGGCAAGTCAGACTCTGCACACATTCAAGTTCTTGGTCATTGAGTTCAGGATGCCAAGGACTTTTTTTGGGAGGCAGGGGGGAAGGGGAGAGTGAGGGAGTGCCTTCTGCAAAGCTTTTAGATCAGAGAGAAAGAAAGCCAGCAAGCATGTAGCACGAGAAGCAGCTTCTACCAGTCTTAGCAATAGAAGAGCAACAGCCCTTATGTGGTGGATTGAATGAATTGCAGCCAAAATTCTCTGAGTCCTGGGAGAGGGCACATGGAGGAGCCTGAGACAAAATTAAAGAACATAGGACTGTCCCATCCAAACTGAGATTACTGGCAAACGTGCCCTCCTTCTGTCTACCCTTCACCCTCTTCCCCAATCCAGTGCTGCCATTCTGCACTGGGAAAAGGAGGAGCAGTGATGTGTTATAACATGCAGAGTCTTTGGTGGATGGCAAGACTTCTCCCTGTACAAAGTAGCTGTATTCTTATCTAAGGATGTGGGTATAGCTGCAGTGACCAAAGGTCATCCTCCATTTTTTTCTGAGGTAGGGCTCTGGGCTGCACAGGGGAGTGAACACCAGGTTCTGGTTTTTGTTATCATAGAGCTGTACAATATTTAAATAATAAATTATGTTAAAATGCAAGTCCTCTGTGCTTTAATGAGGAAAACACCTCAACCTGCTGTGTCATCTTCTGAAAATGTATCTCCTCCTACAAAGGCCTGAGACAAAAATCTAGAATGGTTTCTGATAACCCACCTTAGATAGGGTTGCCAACTCTCCAGGATTAAAGATTATGTCATGTGATTAAATCTCCAGGAATATGTCCAACCAAAATCAGCAACCCTAACCTTAGGTTACCCCCTCATGACCATGTGAGGTAGGCTCTGGAACTCAGGAATCCTGAAGAAATACCATGTGACTTCACAACCATGTGATAAACACAGCCAGCACATCTCACACAGACACAACCACACACATACACACACAAAAACCCCCACCCGTCAAAAAGTAGTAGATTGTGTGGTCTTCAGGGCAGCAACAGCTTCTTTGTTATGTGTCTGTACAATCCCTAGCACTGTAGGACGAGGCCTGCAGGTACCATTGCAATACAAATAAATAATAATACTGAAATCTTTACTGACTTCAAGTTTGGGAGGGAGAGAGTGGAATTTTGCTTTCCACTTCAGTGAAATTCTTGATGTGAAAAATGTTGTATTACACTACATTTTCATGGAGTTGCCACAAACATGATACAGGGGAAAATGCAGTTGGTTATTCTTTTCAGTGCTAATATTTTGCACAACTTTAATTCCCATGTTTTCCTGGAAATGTTTACATTACAATTAGGTGAAAAATGGGGAGAAGGGCAGGGGGCGACTCTGGGAAATTACATTTTCACTGAAATTTTCCAATCAGCTCTAGCTTACATAGTAATATAAAATGTGTATTACACTTTATTTTCAAAGATGATGAAAGGAATCATAGAAATGTAGGACTGGAAGGGACCATGACAGGTCATATAGTCCAGTCCCCTGCACTAAGTATTATCTAGACCAGTGTTCCTCAAAGATTTTCCCCGGCAGCCCCTTTCCGCGGTCCCGCGTCCTCTCGCGGCCCCCGGGCTTTGTCCGCCGAAATGCTGCCAAATAGAAAGCTTCCGCTTTCAGCGGCATTTTGACGGGACAAAAATATACCGCTCACAATTTTGGCGGTGTCCTGGGGCCGATCCTGCGGTGGTGCCAGGGTCTCACGCACCACCATGGGGGGTCTCGCACACCCACTGGGATGCTCGCACCCCACTTTGAAGACCCCTGATCTAGACCATCGCTGACAAGTGTTTGTCTAACATGTTCTTAAAAACTTCCAGTGATGGAGATTCCACAACCTGCCAAAGTAATTTGTTCCAGTACTTAACTAGCCTGACAGGTAGTACTTCCCAATGTCTAATGTACCTCTTCCTTGCTGTAATTTAAGACCATTACTTCTTGTCCTGTTTTCAGTGGATAAGGAGAACAATTTATCACCCTCCTCTTTATAACAATCCTTTACATACTTGAAGACTGTTACCATGTCCACCCTCAGTCTTCTCTTTTCCAGACTAAACAAACCCATTTTTTTCAATCTTTCCTCCCAGGTCATGTTATTAAGGCCTTTAATAATTTTTGTTGCTCTCCTCTGGACTTTCTTCAATCTGCCCACATCTTTCCCAAAGTGTGGTGCCGAGAACTGGACAAAGTTTTCCAATTGAACCCTTTACACTGCAGAGCAGAATGGAAGAATTACTTCTCGTGTCCTACTTACAACATTCCGACTAACATATCCCAGAATTATATTTGATTGTTTTGCAACAGTATTACATTGTTGACTCATATTTAGTTTGTGATCCACTAGAACACCTAGTTCCTTTTCTGCAGTGCTCCTTCCTAGACAGTCATTTCCAATTGTGTATTGTTAATTCAGTCTCAGAGAAAGTAACTTTATAAAGTGAACTGAAGGTCAGATATGCAGTTATCAGAATGAGGATTAGAACACGAATGTCTTGATTTCCAGGCCACTGTTCTAACTACTAAATTAACCACACTTGCACCTGATTTTGTTATGAAAGTTTCACACTACTCTAATTCAGACTTCACAAAGGATAAAACCCACATCATCTGCTCTGACATTTGCAGAATCAGTGTCTTGTACCAAGAGAAAGCAGAGGGGAATAAGAAAATCTGACCATCATTTATTTGATTTACAAGAGCCACGATACAGAGATCCTTGCCTATGTCTGACAGCAGTACAGTATGACTGAAAGATCCCATTCTTAATACCTTTCACTTACATTGCCAAAGCATAGGGGGCCAAAATGTAGGACTCTAAAATGTTTGATTTTTTTGAATAAAAAAAATGCAGGCATTTTGTATTCAAACATAATATGACGATTTTCTACACAGAATACTGTTTGAGAAAGAGAGCATGGAAAAATATTCTTAATGATAACAAAATTACCACCATACTTAAGAAGGTCCTATGAACTGCATGTATCCTCATGGCCACAGATTTAATCTGACAGTTTTCCATTGTGATGGGAAGAGAGAGAACTCTAGGAAACAACTGTCAAATGAGTTACTTAATGAACAATACTTAATGAACAATAATGAACACCAGGAAAAGATGAATATTATGTTAAAACAGAGAGCTAATCTACCCTATCATGCTACATTAGCTACTGAGAGTGCTCTCCCGTCGGCATAATTACTCTACCTCAATGAGAGAAAGAAGCTATGTTAGCGGGAGAGCATTTCCCACCGACATAGTGTGGTGTGGACACTGCTTCAAGTCAGTGGAACTTGTTTCTCGGGGGCGGGGGGTTTAACTTGCATCAGCTTAAGCGGTAGCATAAACCAGCCCAAACATAATGAAAAGCTCGGATAGGTGTGTATTGCAATTACCTCCAAATGACTAAGAAGAGTGACAACCACAGTTGCATTCAGTTTCCACTGAATATATAAATGCGTTCCTTTGCTGTGTTTGTCTATGTACTTGTGCACAGCTTTCTTCTGCTGGAAGACACTGGACCATGTAAAAAGTCTGTTTTAGCCTATGTGTTTTAGCTTTCTGGTTCATCTGATATTGCGGTAAATTGTTCTGCTGCCCTAACCTAGTCCAAAATGTTTCCTAATACCACAAAACAAAGCTGTACATGTAGACACACAAAGCATGTGTGTTGATCCCTTGCACTTTTTGAATATTACTACAATAGAAAATCATGTTCTGAGCAAGTTTAAGCACTGTGCTAATCATTTAAGCAATGTGCAGTATTTGTCCCTGAAACCTCAGCAAGTAGAGTAAAGGTACTGTTGCAGCTCCTATGGTTTATTCTTCAATATAAGAAGTTTCCTAAAAAAAATTTGGTTGGTTTGTCAATGTCTTAAAAGCACATTTGATTTAAAGAGGACCAATAAATATTAGTTATTACTGATCCTGAAAACCCTCTCTCATATGAGAAGTCCCACTGAGAATAATAGCATAAGGATCAATCACAAGTAAGGATTTGCAGGACATGGTCCTAAATAGAAAGGCAACACAATACATACACAGAGACTCAAAAGAGGCAATCTACCTTAGGTGCAGTAAGCTGGGTGTGGGGAGAATTAACTGAACATTTCTGTGTTGTTTTTGATTGAAGTGCTAACAGATTTTGACCTGTGAGTCTTCTGAGAGTCTGTTGTATCCTCTGTTCAAAATGCATCACAGGAAGAAAAAATCTGATAATGCCACTGCAAAATTATTATTGTAATTCAAGTGCAGAGTCCAGGAGCCAATACAAGTATTTTCTTGTAGAAGAAAATAAAGAAGATTAGAAAGGGGACAGTAATTTATTCATGAATGTTGATTTTTACATGGTAGAAGATCCAAAACTTATAAAACTTCTTGTTGCCTAACTACAGCAGTTTTTAAAATGCCAAAATATACCTTCTGCAATGGTCTTCTCTAAAATTTTGCTTCCTGGAGAGATATCCAAGGTCAGCTATAATCAAGGATGAGTTAGCATAGGATGTCTAGTATACAGAAGGCATCCTGATCAATCCGATCAAAGGCATGTACTTCTGACTGGTCTGAAAGACTGGTAACCATTTAAACGATACAACATCTGGGCAGAAAGGATGAAGACCTGAAATCTCATGGCAAAAAAATTCCAAATCTATAGAAATGAAAACAGCATAAATTCTCCTCTTTGTCTGCTATTTTGATTTTGCTCCTACTGCCCATACCACTTAGTTTAGCCTTATTATTTCCATTAGAAACTTCCCAGATCTGAACATTTCTTCATATTATCAGAATAATAGAACCGCTGTTCCCAATCATCATACTCTGACATTTGATCATCCCTAGCTAGCTGTTCTGAAAGAATCTATTTTAACAAACATGTTGCTTGTTTGCACTCAATTTTCTATTGTTACTAAAAATATGCTAAACAGCAACATGACAGAAATCATTAAAAAAAAAGAACCACAGCAAAATCTATAAGCACCTTCTCTGATACCTCTCACAGGTAATAGGGAGAAACAAGTATACTATCTGTCCGCTGCTGTACTCCTTCCTCACCATCCCCACCACACAGAGCTCTCCTTCTATGACAAAGGGTTGGGTTTTTTCCACATAGCTTATCTTTGGAGCACAGCTCTCAGCACCCTGTAATTGGCTCTTTACTGACTCTGCTGCTTACACTGGTGCAGTAAAAGATGCAAGAAAAATTTCCACAATATTTCCTTGTGGAGATTTTGAAGTCCTGAAGTGGGAACCCCACTAACACAACTCCATCACTTACTTTCAAGTATACTTATCTTCCCGTATGGGATTTTGTAACAGTGTGCTGGCTAGGAGAACCATGCCAGGCCCTTGTTAGCCCAGTTTTGATTAAAAAGGGTATTAGTTGAAGCTGGCTGGGAGGCCACATCCAAATTATCTGAGGGGAGGCACCTGCAGGTCTGGGCAGCCAGCCTGCTCTATATAAAGCTGGCTGGAAAGAAGCAGGGAGAGACAGGAAAGGGAGGAGCATGGAGCTCTAGATCCCTGCTGGCTGAGAAGCTAGCAGTCTCCCAGAGTGTTGGTCTCTGTAATATATGAAAATAGCAGGTGGTGAGGACAGACATGAGCAATAAAAGGACACGGGTTCTGCATTTTGGTTGGTCTCCGGGAGCTTTTGTGTGAGGACCTGTAAGGGCCCGGTTACATGTGTAGGCTTGTCAAGGACCCTGAAGCCAGCAAGCGTGGTTGGCAACCCTGGACATGGAGGAGACCCTAAAATGGCTGGTAAAGCAGGAGGATGAGATACAACAGGCCTTCCTGACTTGGTAGGCGGAACAGCAATGGCGCCTACAGGACATTATCAGGGAGCAGACCAACACCCAAGCACAGCTCCTACAGTGAGTGATGAGTCCTGTGACTGGTGAGGGCCCCTGTGCCCCGGGCTGGGGACTGTGCAAGATAAGCCTGGCAGATGACCTGGATGCGTTCCTGGGGACATTTGAGCGGGTAGCCATGGGCGCCGGGTGGGAGAAAACTACCTGGGCCCTCCGGCTCACATTGTACTTGGTGGGAGAGACTCAAGCAGCCTATATGGTGCTAAGCGAGGAACTCGCCTGAGATTATGAGATTGTATCTGCCACTATTCTAGACCAGGTGAGCCTGTTGGCCAAATGCTACCAGCAAAAGTTCCGGATGGCTCGCTGGGCCTGAGCCTTTGCCCAGAGGCTAATCGACTGGGCGACCCATTGGTTAAGGCCAGGGACGTGTACCATGGTGGAGATGATAGACAGTTTGGCCCTGGAACAGTTACTACAAAGCCTCCCTGAGGCCATATGGGTCTCGTAAGTTGGCACCAAACTGATACTGGAGAGGAGGTGGTCAGATCGACCGAAGACTACACCAAGGCTGAGGGCCATTTCTCCGGAGGGAGAACCGACCCCAGAAAGACAGGGAGCCGGGGAGAAGAGAGCCCAAACCATTCACTGGGGCAGCCCCAGGGAAGAAAGGCAAGCCCCGAGGGACACCCGACCGGCCAGGCTTAGCTGCTGGCAATGTGGCAAACTGGGACACATAAAATTGAGATGGAGATGGAGTGGCGGGTGGGCCGAGTTTTATGGGTGAACCCAGGTAGTGGGGCGGACAGGGGGACATAACCTGGCCACTATCCCCGTGAAGATGGGAAGAAAGTCCCAAGACGGCCTGCTGGATACAGCTTCCAGCTGTACGCTTGTACTGCGGGCGTTGGTAAAACCACATTGGCTGGTCAGGGGGGTGAGAATGGCCCTTGGCTGCATACATGTGGAGAAAAAGTTTTGCCAGGTGGCCCAGATACCCTTGGAAGTGAAGGGCCGCTTCAGGTGGAAGCAGGTGGGGGTCTTGGAATGGCTACCATATTCAGTGGCGGTAGGCAGGGACTGGGGCCCATTACCAAGAAGGAAGTGAGGGAGTGAAGAGCCCGAACAGGGGGGTAGACTACCGGAGCCAGAAGGTTCTGAAGAATGAGGAAGGGCAAGAGTCCGTTGAGGCAGACAAAACGCCTAGACAACAGAGCCCAGGGTGGATGGACTCATGGGAGGGCTACCTGGAGGAGCTCATGGGCCCGGGCCCCTCAGGGGAAGGGCCGCTCCTGCCAAGAGTCCCGTGGAAGCAGTACCCATGGATGAGACACTGAAGCCCACAGGAGGGTACGGGGAAAACTGAGGCAGGGAAGATCCTGTGTGAGGAGGGGATAACTTCCGACCATGTCCCTGAGCTACAGCAGGAGCAGGGGTTGGGAGCCCTGCCGCCATGTGATTGGTGTGATGATGATCTGTGGGCAGAGGCAGAGTTATGGGGGCAGCCACTACCTCCACAGTGTACGTTCTGCGGGAGGGGGAAGAGGCTCACCCGACCATGGATGAAGGCCTCCCCCCGGAAAGCCCCACCCCAGGTAGAAGGCAAAAGGGCCGAAAGGCAGGTGGCCCAAGGGTAGCCGGACCGTGCGGCTCTTAAAGGAAGAGGGGTGTAACAGGGTTCTGGCTAGGAGAACCAAGCCAGGCCCCTGTTACCCTTTTTAATCAGACCAGCAAGGGTTTGGTTACAGATATCAATTCTTTCCCTTCAAATCACATACATTTTCCCCTTTCCCCCAGCCCATTAATCCTCTTCTCCCCAAGTCTGACCTTATCCACAGTCTATTAGACAGCCTCTCAACTATGTCTCTTAGTTCCCATTTCCCCCTACTTCATTAGTCTCGCCTCCCAACTCCTCAGTTTTCCCAAATTCTTCCCCTCCAATCCTCCTTTTCTTTCCCTCTGCAGGTCTTCCAGAACCTCACACACAGGCTAGGCTGGGGTGAGCTCTTTGCTCAGCATTAGTAAATGGCAGCTTTTCCCTTTTTGTCCTCCTTCATCTGCCTGCACAGCAGTCCTGGCTGGAGGTTCTGCCCTAATCCTCTCTGGCTATCTCACAGAAGGATAGGAGAAGAGTGAAGGGAGGGAGGCAGCAGCGGGGGGAAGACTTTCAGCCAGGCTCACCCCTCTTCTGGCCAGTGGCCACAACCCAAAAAAGCTGCAGAGTAGACTGGAAAATTGGAGGTTAGGCAGGTCTGGCTGGAGTGCTCATTAGCACCTTGCAGAAGTACCCTGCCCACTGAGGGAGGATAAAATCCACTGCAAATTACTGTGACTGCAAAATCATGGAATACACAATGTCCTGACTATGAACCTAATAACTAATCTATATATTGTACTTACATTTCAAACATCACATTTTAAAAACAATTTAATTTGACATTGATTAAACTATGCAACCAATTTCAATTAAATATGTTCAGATGTGCTTTACAAGCCACAGAATCAGGAGTCTTAACTTAAAAAAACAAAACAAAAACACACACCTCTAGTTTATGTTGATTTGTGAGAAGGATACAAAATATTTTTTTAAAGTGTTTACGACACTTACACAAACACATCTACATTTATTTGAAACACTCTAACTGTGCAACATTCTACATACATGTACTTGTATCCATTGAAATGACTGTTCATTCAACTCAGATAAATCCAGATACATTAACTGAACATGTGATCCATCTCTTTGTTAAGCTCTTGGTAAGAAAGCAGGAGCTCTGCAAATACTTACAGTGTGTGTTGTAGGATTTCCCAGAAGTAACACATTTCTGGAGAAAATCTCAGAACCTTGTCTGACAGCTAAGCCCTTGTAAAATAAACAGAGCTCTACAGCACTGTGCTCATACTAACCCCCCAGCAGGGCTCAAACTGGATTCTTTTAACAAAAGTTGGAAAACACTTTTTGAAATTGTTAGTGCCGTTACAGGCCCTGTTGGCTAAAGTGCAAGACTGGAAGTCAAAAGCTGTGAGGCCAGATCTTCAACCCTGCTACTCCCCTTTGTGTCATTCCAGTGGCACAGAAAGGACTTAAAGATGATCTAAGTCTTAGCCCTGACTTGGAGGGGAAAAAACAGGTTAAAAAAACCACAACATTCTAGCTAACAGGTTTTAATTAAGTGCAGCTGACGAATATCCCCAATGGTGTAGGGAGCATGTTGGAGTTTGTCAAGGGCAGGAGAGGACATAGAAAGAGCGCAACGTGCTGTGGCTATCCATCAGCATAACAGCCTCTAGGGGGGTCATCACAAACTGGCCCAATTGAAAGCAGCCCTAAGGCAATACAACACTGGGCCGTAGGCCAGACTGGCCCCCAGCTACCCTCTAGGTTGGGGGAATTAAGTATAGTACTCAGGTATACTGTGTGCTGTTTTGACATGCCTGATAATCTGGCCTATTAATTCTATTTCTGGATCTGACACAAACTTATTGTGTGACTTTGCACAAGTCACAACCTCTCTCTGCTTCAATTTTCTCATCTATAAAATGAGAATAATACCTCTCAACCTTGTAAGAACCTGAGTATCTTACAATTCACTAATGTTTGTAAGGTACTTGGAGATCTTCAGATGGAAGGTCATACGTAAGTGCTTAGTCTGGGCCTGATTCTGCATACTCTTATACATATTTAATTGTACTCACATGAGTAAGCCCAACTGAACTGCTCATGTAAAGCGAGCTGCATGTAAGTATTTGCAGGATCAAGGCTAATAGTTTTTCTTTTTTTGCAGAGTTTAAAACTGAAGTAGACAGAGCCTGGCATCTCATGTTTAATATAATAGTTCCTAGGTGAACATTAAAGAAATAAAGTACTGAGATTCTACCACACAAATGCCACTGTGATCATCGAGAACTGAGGCTTCTGCAACCTAATTTCCTCAAACTATGCTCCTCAAGCTGTCCACGTTTAACACCCATTTTCTTCAGTTGGCTTGCATTTGCCTGGACCTTTTCATTGCACCAGCTGGTATTTACCCCTCGTGTGACACATTAAAGATAAACTGACATGAGTATGCTCTATCCCCAGTTTTACACAGATCACAAACACTTCCTAATAAAAACAAACAAACAGAAAGATGCCATGCAACTGATGTTCATATATTTGTACTTGTTACACTGATAGCTACCTAAGAAAATAAGTGTCTTTTTCTTTTTCTTTTTTTACTGTTGGGATGTCTATGACTTTTTAAAATATTTCTTTCAGTAATTATTGAGTTTAGTCTACAATACATGCTAAAGCTTTTTTGCACTCTGAATTCTCTTTTAATCTCAATTTCTCTCTCAATAAGGATCAAAACCTGCCTCTATAACTCAGGCAAAATCCTCTTTAACATCAGTGGGAGCCTTGCCTGAGCAAGAAACACAGGCTTGGTCCTAGTTCTCTGTTCTTCTGAATTAGATGAATGCTTGTATTCAGTGACCTCCAGTTCTGCTTCAGCACCTTGTTCTCACTACATTCTATCATCTTCATCCTTCACCAAGAGTGGTTTTAAACTTGAACTCTTTATTTCCAGTTCCCAGTGTCTTGAAACTAAATCTGAAAGAGCTTTGGCTTTCATTAGGAAATCATAAGAACCAACAAAACCACAAATAAAAGAAGCATAACAGCATGTTTTTCTGCACTGTCACTGCCCACATCTTCCCGGCTCTGATTTTTTATTTATTTATTTATTTTTTAACATCAGTGAAACTAGACGTTTGAGCTTCGAGAAGGAAGAGAGAACCAGTCTTTTCATTTTATCAGTGGAAATTCAGTAGTAGCTCTAACAGCTGCCTCTTTCAAAAAATTTTTAGCATCATCTGTGTACTAGTTATAGCTACAGACAGGGAAGAAATACTACCAACCACAGGTTTCACATCCTCACTAGAGGCAACCATGGGAAATGGTTTTGGCTGAGGGATGGTCCAAAACAGGGTTGGGTTTTTTTTAAGGCAGGCTAGCAATGTTTTTCTTTTTTAATATAATTTTTCACTTTTTCTTTTTAGTTATTTTCTTAACCAATGCAACAGTGAGAAAGTACAAGAGAGACAGACAGAAAAACAGACAGTGTCCCACAAGATAAGATCAATTAGGCAATCATTTTGGACATGTTCAGACAAAGAAGGTGGTCTCCTTGGAAACTGAAATCACATTCACACACACTCAGAATAACTTCTCCACATTCTATTCTCTGTTCTGTATAGCAAACTTGTATGTAAGCTCAGAGGGACAATCAAATATCCAGTGTCTACAGACTTGTCAGCATTTCAAATAGTACAAAACAGGACTCCCAGTCTCCTCGCCAACAATTTTGGCAAAGATCGGGGGATTAGAAGTGGGTCGCAAGGGTAGAAAAGAGGTGGGAGGAATAGCCACCAACATTTAAAGGATAAAATTGTGAATTCTGGAAAACAGGAGGATATAATAAAACCTCTTAAAATCTCAAATGGCTTCAAAATCCTTCAGACTTGAAATTAAAGCGAAACGGAGCTGGGGAAAGTTACTTCCTTTTGGAAAACAAAGTAATAAGTTTAATACATTTGGGAACTATAGGGGAAAAAAAGAAGAGATGAACTCTGTGCTAAATGTTTGTACTTGTCCTGTAAACCCCAGATATTTAGTAACATTTTTTTTCAATTTTAATATATAAAAAAATCACTGTGCTATAAACCTATGCTATTTGTGAGCCTGCAAGAATTTACATTTGTCATTTAAACTACTGATGAGGTAATTCAGCTGACTTTTGCAATCTATGCTCACATTTGCAAAAAATATTTTTAAGATGTAATTGTGCCTCTCTGAAAAAAGTTGGTTTATTACTAATGCAAAAAATGTTCTTATCAAGAGTGGTATAACACTAAAGCTCATGACAAAAAAAGGAAGAAAGGAATTCACGAGCTGACAAATTAACAAAGGATAGTAATCTAAAGAAGGAGGAATATCTGGAAGATTAACAATTATTTATCAAGAGAAAACAGTAACATAAGAATACACTATTTCTTAAAACTAGGGATAGTTTATAATATTTCTGAATCTTCTATAACATTACCTTGCATGTTATATTTTTTCACATTATTAAATAGTATTCCAAAGCTTCATACTGTCCTAATTCTTTCAAGTGACTACCTCAGCACTACATGCTCAAAATTGCCATCTAAAACCAAGGGGTTTTTTTGTTTTTGTTTTTTTCTTTTTACACAGACAAGCAATGAACACATTATTTTTGATGCTGTAACTCTGCTCACTGTGGTTAGAAAAAGTCAAACGGAGTCATAATTCTGGAGTCCATTCTTAGCTTTGTCACTAGGTAGCTGTGTGGCTTTGGACAAATCACTTACCCGCTCTGTCTCCGTTTCTATATATGGAGAGAATGATACTTCCTCACTTTTTCTCTGTTCTTCATCTTAGCCGTCTCTCAAACAATATGTATAACATGCATCTCTTCATGGGGCTTAATTAATATCTGTAAAGGTGCCTTGGTACATAGTAGTTGGATGAAAGGCTCGATGAAAGTGCAAAAGAATATTAAAGCATTACTATTTTGTGGTATTATTTCAAATCTCTTACTTAAATTGGCCTTGATTATAATTCAGGCAAAAAGGAAAAAAATAACTGGAAGCAATTAAAACAAAACAGAGCCAAAGAAAGCAAAGCATAGAAAAAGTAAACTACCCTAAAAAGAAGAATTAAACTTACGACATTCATATTGTATTCTGTACAGTTTAGTTAAAAAAGTGGCTGCAGTCCCAAAGGTTCCGTGCTAAAAGCTCTCTTTGGGGGCAAGCATGCAACTCCCATGACAGCAGCATTGCAGCTACCAGTGTAGCACAAGATGGCTGTATAAACACACAGTCCCTATGGTTTTCAAGGGGGAATCAAAGCTGGAACATTTAGCACCAAAAATATAATCTCGTACTAAATTGAGTAAAAGGACAACCTCTAACTTTTACCATTATAGTAGGTAGTATAGTCACTGGGATCAGTCAATAAATGGAAATGATAATCGTACATACTAGGGCAGTTTATCAGCGTAGCAAGACATTTCTGCTCTCACATGGAACTCCAGTATCGACAGCCCCTTTACTTTCTGCATGCAGATTCCAGTTTGGAGAGGGAAAATTTACTACATACTTAGGAAGGGACAATGTCAGGTCAAATTTGTCCCAAAGTTTAAATTTTGTGAAAATAATATTTTACAGACTAAACAGAAATGTTTACATGGAATTTTCTTTGAAAAAATTCAAAAGGAAGCCATTTGTTTTAAACCAAGAAACATTTCCCCATGCAGTGCTTTCGCACACACCCCCTCCGACACCCCCACTGTGGCATTGTGCCAGCACAGGATATCCTGAAAGTTAAACTAATTAGAAACTAATTATAACAAAAGTGAAAGGACAAGATCCTCAGCACCACTTGTTTTCCCAAGCAGCTCGAGGTGAGGAGCATCTTGGTTCTCTGGGCTATAAATGGCCCCAGCTGGGGCATTTCTGGAAGCTGGGAATCACCAGAGCACAGCAGCATGCTGCTTTTCTACTCTTTGCCAAGGGCACTGAGGAGAAATGGCATGAGGTCTCACCACCCAGGGACTCTCCTAGAGTGAGAAAATCCTCAGGCAGGCAGGTTAAGCCTGTTTATGACTTTGTGCCACCAGAACAAGCACATAGCAAATTGAGCCAGCATCTGAATAGTTCATTTTGATTCTCCAAGCAAAAAGAAATGCCATAATTTAAGCAATATTAAAATCTAATTTACTTTTAATTTTTTAAATTTCAGTTTTAGTAATCAAACGTTATTTTTAGCAAAAGATAAAGTCATTTGTTTTACAAAGTATCTTTTTAAACTTACACTGACATTAATAAGCACTTTTTTTTTTGCAAGGAAGAAATAGAGTCAAACACAAAAGTTCAGCTTCTCTAAAGTTTCAGATTTTTGATTTCATCCACTTACTTTTGCAATTACAAGACATCCTGCTTCTACACTGTAACTCAGAAGATCAGCCTAGCTCCAGCTCTGGTGAAGCATAAATCCCTAACAATACAAACTACAGAAGAAAGCAATTTTATTGAAGGGAATATTCTGAGAGAATGAAGTTTCTGCTGATTTCAATGGGAGTTTATGGGCTTTTGAGCTCTCCCAGGATGCTCCACAAATCCTTGAATCAACCTTTACCTTTCTGATGTTTGGCATATGTTTTCTGCTCATTTAAAATATCTATAAAGGGGTCTGATTTGTGGTCTGATTTTCAGAGATTTAAACACCCACGAGTCCAGTTTTAGACAACAGAAATGGAGGATGATTTGTACATCTGAAAATCAGATCTCTGTGTTTTTCAATACAGCTGAATGTAAGCCAACATTTTTGGCATTTCACTTTTTCAGACTTTAGTGAGTGCACAGAGTAGTGGAAATCTACTTTAAAAGTAACAGTAGTGGAAATCTACTTTAAAAGTAACAGGTCTCTCTCTTTCTAAAACTCTTTAATACAGCTCACAGCTGATTTTAAGTATTGTACAGAAGTCACCCACATCTGTATTTGCAAACATTTAAACAAGATCCACATTATAAAAATACATAAAGAACTAGTCATTTTGTCAGACAGTGATATCTTAGAATCATAAAACTTGAAGAGATCTTGAGAGCTCTTCTAGTCCAGTCCCCTGCACTCAAGGCAGGATTAAGTATTATCTAGACCATTCCTGACAGGTGTTTGTCTAACCTGCTCTTAGAAATCCCCAAGGATGTAGATTCCACAACTTCACTAGATAATTTATTCCAGTGTTTAACTATCCTGACAGGAAGTTTTTCTAATGTCCAACCTAAACCGCTCTTGCTGCAATTTAAGCCCATTGCTTCTTGTACTATCCTCAGAGGTTTAATGAGAAAATGTTTTCTTCCTCCTTGTAACAACCTTTTATGTACTTAAACTGTTATGTTCCCTCTCAGTCTTCTCTTCTTCCGACTAAACAAACCTAATTCTTCCAATCTTTCCTCACAGGTCAGGTTTTCTAGACCTTTAATCATTTTTGTTGCCTCCTGATTCTACCCATTGATCAATCATTTAAAGTTACAAGTTAGCATTTTGATTCCAAAATGTTTTCTGATCAGGGTGATCACATGTCCCTGTCAACTAGCAATGTCTCTGTTTTCAGAGTCAATCCTGCTGTCCCTATCAGTTTTACCAAAATGAAAAGAATTCTCCATTTTGAAATTCTCATCATACTAATCCTGTTTTTTTTATTTTTTTTTGGTTTATTCTGATGGCAATATAATCTTGACTTTCGAAAGACACTTCCAACTTGAGTACAGTATTGTTCTCATGTCTAATATATTAAATATCCATATTGCTTCAATGTCTATGTCATATTACTA
The DNA here is from genome assembly GCA_007922305.1 of Dermatemys mawii. Classification (NCBI taxonomy): domain Eukaryota; kingdom Metazoa; phylum Chordata; order Testudines; family Dermatemydidae; genus Dermatemys; species Dermatemys mawii. Next base: position 32,017,574 of record ML677350.1, on the reverse strand, counting down.
GTATGGACACATCCAATGCACTCTAGAAACAAAAATTCACCATACACTCACATTTTAAATATGGACACAATATACAATTATTCTAAAAGAAACTGGGCTAGACACAAAGTATTGTCTTGAAATCAAAGAGCCATGGAATTTTTTTTGGAACACATACTGACGCTCCCCACTTGCCAATGCAAATATGGGCATGAAGACTTAACTCCTCCTGAATCCATGATGCTGCATCTTCCATGAAAATGAGGAGTCTATACATGAACTGGGATTTGACAGCATTATAAAGATATTTATTCACAAAAAGTGGTAAAAAACCTATCTTTTAAACTCTGTCCTGAACTATGTTAACCACTCTTAGGGAATTAATTCAGTATTGACCACGGGAAAAGTGGTATCTATACTGTCATCAGCAACACTTCCAATGGACTCTTGAGTTTTCCTTTTAGAGCTCCCACCAAAGCACAGACTAGTCACAATGATTCTTAGTATAAGAGATTATATATAGGAAAGTAATAATAAAGAATGTACTATGAACTACTATAGTGCTTTCCTTTGGAGGATCTCAAAACAACTTACAAACACTAATTAATTCTTCATAACATTCTTATGAAGCATAAAAGTATTATCATTCCCATTTTACAGATCAGGAAACTGAGGTCAAGATAGGTTAAGCGCCCAAGGTCACACAAACGGTTTGTGTCAAAGCCAGGAATAAAATGCATTTCCTGACACAGTCCTCTCTGTCCCCACATGTCCTCTTTCATCATAACATCCTGGGGCTGAATTCCAGCGTGATGCTACTCCATTGTACTGCATCTTCTTAACACCAGACCTAAATTTGATACCTTAGCTCTAAAGATATGGCAAAAAGAGAATTCTGAAGTTTTGAAACTTCTTGAACAACCTTCCTCTTGGAAAAATAACACTTTTTTTAAAAAAAATTAAGATGCTAGAAACTCAGTGCCATTCATTTCATGATCAAGATTTCTGTTTCAAAAATAAAAAAATAGGATAGGTCTGCAATATATAATATTTAGTTGCTTGCTTGGGTGTATTTTAAATCCCATCATTTAGAAGTCTACAGACTCACTAATCCCATAATAAAGAAATAGCTGTTATTCTGAGCCGAGAAAATGGTTTAGTAAAGAGGTGAAAATTCCTCTTCCATTAGAGCCTCATATATGTGATATTGTACTGACCTTTTCAGAAAAGCTCTAAAGTGAAGGAAATCATAATGAAACCAAACTAAATGTAATCAGCACAGTATAAAGTTTACTGTAAATTCAATACAACAATGAAAAAGTCCATCATTCAAATCATAATATTAACAGCTTTAAGTCAGTACCCAGGAAATTATAATATGTCACATGCTCATGCTACCCACATGTTTATTTACTTTAGTTCTTTACAGATGGAAAAAATAAGGAGAGGGGTTTTTAAAATAATCCATACATTTTCCATTCTCTTTTAACATGTCTTCATTTTGAGACAGCTGAACAGACTATTTTTTCCTAGCTTTCATTTGTTTGGAGGAAGGAGGTGGAAGATGTGGCTAATCCTGATATACATTTGAAATATTTCTCTGCATTTTCCACAGAAGAAAAATGAAATGTGCTCTGTTAATACTTAAGAGTTATGGGCCTCCTCCTGATTCTCAATGGCCCTCTAAGGCCTAGTGAAATCAATAGAAAGATTCCCAAAGGCTTCAATGAATGTTGGATCAGGCCCCATATGCCTTCCCACATTAATGTTCAAACCAGAAACATATGAGGCAGTATTTTATCCTCCAAAAATACTTGAGAAAGTTAAACTGTGAATTAAATATTTTATTGACAAGTTCTTTGTTAAAAAAAGGATTTTTACACTAATAGCCAAGTACAAGTGCACTTTAACAAATAAAATGCACAGAGACTGAACCCCTAGAGAAGCAGTGCACATTACTTAAAGTATAAAAATGCAAAGATATATTACAGATGGGATTATGCAGTTGCAGTTCAGCTAGAAAGAACACTTTAGTGCTTTATCATATTTGAAACTAGACAGAATAAATTGATGTCTGTCATTTTTTATTTTATATCAGTAAGAGTGGGATATTTTAAAAAAATCTAGCCATCAAAAACCTTTGTGTATTTTTAGAGACAAAGCTCATAGATATACTTCATAATATACAATATTTTTAAATATTTCAATTTTTTTAAAAAACTGCCGTTTGAAAAGAGAAACAACAGCCAAAGTTTTCAAGACTTCGTATCTAAACAGGGTATCTAAATACATATGTAGATATTTCAATGGGCATTACGGGTGCCGAGCACCTCAGAAAATCAGCTGTTTTATTTAGGCACTTAAAGATAGATTTAATGGTGGGATTTTATAAAGCATACTGCATCACCCTAACTCTGCCCTCACTAAAGTCAATGAGTGTATTACCACTGACTTCTACAGGAACAGAGTTAGGTCAACACTAAACACTTTTGAAAATCTCACCCTAAGTGACTAACTTTAGCACCCACATTTGAAAGTTTTGACGTTTGTTTCTGTAGCTTTTCATTAAAAAAAAACCCCTCCCTCACAATAAATTAAACATAGGCCCTCTCCTCATTATTATAAAAGAGGTGATCATTTTCCAGGACAACTCCGGGTGGATTTCTGATATCAGGGCAAAACTTAACAAAAATAATTTTACAAAAGGAAGACTAGGACAGAATTACTTAAATGCAACATTTACAGAGATAATACATCCAAATAAAAATTCTTATTCCAAAGTTGCAACCATTCTGCATACAGAGCACTCAAGGACATCAGTGAGAATTCCACACCAATGGTTTGCAAGATCAAGATCCGCTGCATGTGGGCAAATGAAGTGGCAAGCAGTATGTCTGTTTAAAGAAAACTAAATACCAACTCTAAAAGCAACACTAAAAACTGCATATTCCTACTGATTAGATCTGTTCCTTGTGGATTTTCCATGTCATATCTGACTAAGGGTGAGCTTTCCAAAGGAGCCTAAAACAGTTAGATGTCCACTCCTACTGAATTTCAAATGGAGTGGGCTAGCTTAAACTCCTTTTCACCTTAGCCAAAAATAATATTTTACTATTCTTTATTCCTCTTACCCCTGCAGAGTCACCGCAGCTAACACACACAAAGTCAGTTCCTTCTTGTGAATCATCAACAGAACAGTTTAATCTGTTCCAATCAGTTATACCTGTGCTAGCCTACTAAAGTCAATTCATGATTAGAAAACAATGGGATTGCATGGATGAGTTAATGCAGTGGTTCTCAAACTTTTGTACTGGTGACCCCTTTCACATAGCAAGCCTCGGAGTGTGACCGCCCTTATAAATTAAAAACATGTTTTTATACATTTAACACCATTATGAGTGCTGGGGGCAAAGTGGGGCTTGGGGTGGAGCCTGACAGCTCAAAACCCTCCCATGTAATAGCCTCGTGACCCCTTGTGGGGTCTCGACCCCCAGCTTGAGAACCCCCAAGTTAATGGATTATAACTTGCCATGCTTTCACTCTCAGTACGCCTTGATTTTTCTTCTCTGCACACGAGGACTCCAAATTTCAACATCCTCTTCCTTCAAGTAATCAACTTTAGAAGATGAGTCGCAACCTATAACCCCAGGAGTTGTCAGTTTGAACTGCAAGGGAAGGACTTGCTCCTATATTCAAATGGTGTGCGGCTGTGCATATTTCAGCCAGGTATTATATATTTATTTCTTAATTAGTGAGCGAAAATGTGAATGGCAAGTTATAGATATGTCAGAAGACAAGTCTCTGCCCCCAAAAGTATATAATCTATATGGACAACACAGTGACAAAGGTCAGTTGTACTGATTTTGTTAAAGTGGTACACCTATTGTGCGTAGACAATGCCTTAGTAATGCAGAGGGGAAAGTCTCACACCCATTACTAGCTTTAACAACTTAACTATCAGCTCACTGGAAAAGATTAAAGGAGCCTTTGTCTGGCTATACCAAAAGGAGGAAGGAAACATTTGGCATGCATTTAATCAGGCTGCAACTTTCTTATTAGATGCCTGGGACAACCGGCACATAAAAGTGGAGAGTGCCGGTAACCCCCTCTTTATTCCATAATTACCTGGGAGCTTCCACCAGCTCCCCTCTTTTTTCCATCCATCACATCTGTTACTGGGACCTTACCAACCAGGATGGTTAAGGTGGGCTATAATTATAGGGGGGAGGTGGTTGGCTCCCTCCCAAACCTATCATAGGAGTCCCCAGCCCCCCTCCCCTCCCATTCATTTAATGAACACTTCTCTTTAAGTCCTTTTCCAAGCCATTTATCTGGTCACTGCATACCTTCCCTATGGAGTACCTGTACTGGACATCTGCCCTGCACTTAAATAATGAGTTGTGACACATACACTACCCCCCCCACCCCCGTCATGCCATTCATGAACAGAGCCCTTCCTGAAACCCCAGGAAGGTGGAAAAAACCCCAGCTGCACCCTAGGCCAATATGGTGGCAAGGGAAAAATTCCTTCGCAGTCCCTCTAAAAAGAAATGGGCAGCCAGCGTAATGCCTTCTGCAGATCTAGGTATATCACCACCCAAAGGAGAGGGAGGGTGGGTGCTGCCTCAGCCTGTTTCCTGCAAATGGGAAGGTTAAGGCACAAGATGCCCCTTTTAAATCCTGCACTCCCAGGGGATGAATCAGCGACCACACTGCCCCTTTTCCAGCACTTTTCGTCTGCCCTCAACCCCCAGCCATAAAGCACACTTCATTCAGTTGGCCAGCAAGCCAGCCAGCCAAATATCACCCCTTCTTCTCTCTCCCCCGACCCCCGCTTAAAGAGACAGGGCAGTCATTAGCATCGTCCACTGAAGATGCTGTCAAAGATGATAAACTGATACTATGAACAATACAATACAGAGCAATAGAAATTTGATCTCACTCACCGCACCTAAATTTCTCCAATTTTAGGTGGGGTGAATAAACAGCACCCAATCAGCCATTCTTCATCCAGAATTCCCAAACAAGCTGTCATGTTCTCAGAGGGTTCACTCATGTGTCTTTTAGAACACTCTGCAGTTCTGACTAGCTGATGGGGAGCTGTTATTTCCAGCATAGTACAGTGCTCTACTATAAAGCACCCCAAAGTTCCTAAAGTAATTGAGAAAACCCATTAAAAAATGAAAGAATATATAAGAAGTTAATACAACCCTTATGGAAATATTCTATAAAATTCAATAGAAGATTACCTTCTATAGATTTTTTTAAATCATCCAATAGAATTTAATTCATCATAGCTATGCTTTTGAATTCTATAGCATTATTAAAAACTCTACAAAATTCTTTATGTTTATAATAATTTTTATAGAACCCTAATACATTTCCTAGAATACAATTCTTTTCATCTTGTTAATTTCTATAAGATTTTTCTATAAGGGAATGTTGCCTCATTTACATCTAGGGACAAAAAACCATTCTGTCTTATTTAGTAGTCCTTACATGTGCAAGCTCATGAGACAAGACTTTTGGTTTCCTGATGGTAGGTGTTAATTTGCATTCAAACATACACAGTGTAGATACTTCCTCCAATGACAGAAGTCGTGTTTCCATCGCTGTAGGAGCACCACCTCGCCAAGAAACGGTAACAAGGTAAACAGAAGCATTCTTCCATTTACTTACTGCGTCTACACTGGGGGCTATGTCGGCACAGCTACAGCGCTTAGGAGGGTGGATTTTTTACACTCTGGATCGCTGTAGCTCTCTTGACCTAAATATTAAGTGTAGACTAGACCTTTGTGGTGGTGATGTAAGAAACAAAAAATTGACTTTTAAATTCTAGGCTGAATTGCAGCAGGCTGGTTCCACACAAACATACCTGTTGATTTCTAGACTAATCAAATTAATATTAAATACTTATTGAAAGAGTAAATATGGAACCTCCATGATAAATAAATATAAACTGTTCTTTTGCAATAATTTGCTAGTGAGCTCCTCAAGCTTATATAAACAAAATCTAATTATATCCTAGTTTACAACACTAACGTCATCTTTAGTGGAATTTGTGATGGAAAAGTGACTATTAAATATATAATATGTAGATATATTTTGTGATATCATAGACTTCTCTCTTCTATGTTCTGAAGGTTTCCATTAAGCTTAGAATCTGAAGTTGACAGTACTAATAAGAATATGTGGTTGAAATTATACCACTTTTTTTTGGCTATAATTTCTCTTTAAGTGCGATTGTTAGTGTTGTGAATTGTGATTCAGCAAAATGTTTTTCTAAAGTTTGGACTATTAGATTAGCAAAAAAAAGTGTTTTATTTAAAAACTGACATTAACACTTCAGATTTTAAACTTTTAAAATATTTTATTAAATTTGTATGCAATGCAGCGTCTTCACACTTGCAAAGACATCACAGGAAACAAGACAGAGCAACCTATAAATAATGAGTGCATTCAATTTTATATTTAAAAGTACAGTTTAAATTATAAAAATAATCAGATCCATTTGTAATCTTTGCCCTTTCTGCTAAAGGATATAATTTCAAGAGTCACAGTATTTTCTGTGAACTTTAGATTCTAACATTAATGGAATTCTTTGTAACACTGACACTTTATAACACAATATCGTATTGTGAATGTATTCCCTTAAAAGCCTTATTGGCTAAGGTTTCAGAGCGTCACCTTCTTGACCTCTTCTGAGACTAAGGAAGATCCACAAGGGACTTTCCAAGATTGTGGCAGAGCTAGATCACCAGATTTATCAGCAAGAATGCAGCCCCACAATTTCAAGGTGGGAGGGCTTTGTCTGGACTGTCAGCAAAAAATTGGCAGCAGTTCCTTTAAGAGTCCCCATTCCTTCGCAGTTCAGGGGGATGAGAAGAGAAGACAACACCTGAGCTGGTGGAGAGGCTGGTGGCACTCAGTTAAACCACTGCTCCCTGCTCACCTTAGGGAGAGTATATAAAACCTGCCACTCTAGCCTGATCCCCCTCTCACAGAAAAAGGAGATACTGCTATGTAGAATAATTTATAGAGCAACATCAGTCTGGTTGACACTCAACTCCATATTTTTTTTTAAACTCAACCCTCTCAACTCGCAGGTATGGATTCCATCAGGATGGCAGAATGTGAGAATCATTTAGCTAGCTCAGAGGTGTGGCCACACCACCAAAGTGGGGAAAGGAGGGCAATCAATGCAGAGGCAGGAAGGGACAAAGAAGAGTAGGAGTTGGATGAAGAAGGGCAGGAGCAACAATGTACGTGGCCATAATGGCCTTAATCGTGCTTCCACTGAAGTCACTGGCAAAACTCTCATTGACTTCAACGGTGTGAGATCTAGTCCTATATTACTGATAGCTCAAGGCCAAAGTTTTGCCAGACCATCTCATCTGTTTCCCTACTTCTTTGTTTGCATAATTCTGTATGCATATGTAGCATAACTCTTCAGTTCAACAGGAATATTGCTGTTACAATTAAAGTATGCCTCTTCCATAGTGACAGATCAACATCACTACCATTTCAATTGTTTTCTGCTTCCAGTGGTTTAAGAGTCATACTTAGAAAGAAATATACTTAAAAAAAATTGAGTTTTCACCTTCTAACCTGACTATGCAAATTCCCTCTTTAAATAAGAGGATATCCAGGATTTGGTTAAACTCCTCAGACACTTGGGATTCCTGCAGTTTGTCCAATGGAAATGCCACACTTTTCAGCAGCGGACACAATGATATTAATTTGTTATAGTTTTCAACTTCGTAGGAGTTTCAAATTAGGTACAGAACTAAGGTATGCACAGGAGGTTAATGAGGTTGACAAATGGCAATTTGTACAAGATCTTAAAATAATGCTTTTAAATTGTCACAGGTTTATAACCTAAAGTAAATCTTCTCTGTCAGATGTAATTAGCTGGCCTCACCTCCCCCAAACATCTACTACTTTAAAAAAGGGACTTTCCAGAGAAAGTTCACATTCATTTAACCTGTGTTCATTCTTCCTAACTAGGACCAGCCACTTTTGCAGACTATTTTCTAGCATTCCAACTGCTATACCTTCCATGTTTTTTGCAATTCATAATTTGCCTTCACGTTTTTACTAATTACCAATGCTATATGGTGTAAAGCTCTTGTTTAAACATCTCACAACCTGTCTTCTTCTCTTCCAATTATATGATCCTGCAGTGAATTCATATTGTTTAATTTGTAACATAACAATCACTGCCATAGTCTCCCTTTAAGTGCTAATACATGCTTTAGCACAACAGACATGAACAGAGGTTGCAGATTTAAATTAGGTACAGAATTAAACTGCTTACAAACAGAAGATGAGTCCATTTGAGAATCCTGATAATCAGCTGCAGCCAGCTGGAAAGCTTGGGTTTCAAATACCCACTCTGCTTTCCCAAATGTCAGTCTGACCAGAAGCAATTATTTATTGCAGATAGTTACAATTTTTTGGTAATGATATTCAAACACATATGATGAAAAATACTAGGTAAAGACTATTCTAATCATTGCCACTCACACTGATCGCAAGTCTCTACAAATGTTTTTAATTCTTTATCTTTAGTTGTGTAAGAAGAAACATAATGTATTTGACTTCATAATAATATTATGGCCACTGAATGCATTTGGCAAGGCAACAGCTAGCCTAACTATTCTCAGGATGTTTTACCAAGAAGCTAATAGAGTGATATTAGCCTTCTTTGGAACACATTTCAGATACAAATGCCTCCTTCTCCTGTATCACACAAATGGACATGAAAACTAAAGGCTCAAGCCTACTCTCAGACAGGAATCACAGCATACCTTGTAAAATTAGTTAGTTCAATTTTGCCTGCATACACAGTGTCTTAGTATACAGGCTGTAAGGCATGCACACAGATCTAAAAACACAATCAAGCTTTAAAATAGCTTGGCATTTCTGGTTTATGTGAGTTCCCACTGGAGCAGTAGGCCAGGTCTCTTAGGGCAGGATTCTCAACCTTTTCCCTTCTGAGCCCCCAACCCCCAACATGCTTGAGGACCCAGCAGTGAAGAGGGGGCCCTCAAGGCTCCAGGCTGGAGGTGGGGGGTAGTGGCCTCAGGCATAGGCATAGTTTGACTTCTATTTTGGGTGGGGAACAGGGGCCAGCAAGCATGGGCCAGCTCCACACATCTGGGTCCAGGGAGTGAGTGCCACCTTCGCCCCGACTCACCTCAACAATCTAAACAGACTGACTGGGTTTGTGGGGGGAGGGCGCAACCAAAAATTATAACTCAAAGGGAGAGGCAGCTCAGCTCAAAAAGTTTGAGAACAGCTCATGTTGGAGGGAGAGGATAGCTATGGGCTGTGTGCAGGCAGCGGCATAGCTCAGGGTGCAGGGGGAGAGATACCTAAGGGGCTGTGTGCAGGCAGGGGATATCTCAGGATGTAGGGAGGGGATAGCTAGAGGTTGTGTGCAGGAGAGAAGTAACTAGAGGCCATGTGCAGGCATGGTTGTAGCTCAGGGTGCAGGGGAGGGCTAGATAGGGAATGTGTGTGGGCGGGGTGTAGCTCAGGGTGCAGGGAGGGGGTAGTTAGGGGCTGTGTGCGGGGAGGGTTCCCTGTGTGGTCACTGCTTCCTGAGGCTTCGGCCAGCCCCCAAGATGGTCCTCCCTTGGCCAACTCTTACTGACTGCGTGAGCAGTCAAAGAGGGCTGGGAGCTGAGGAGCAGCTGCAATCCTGGGCAACACCAGCAGCAGAAGATGGGGGAATGCAGCAGTTGCCTGCTCCATGGCACCAGCCAGAGCAGCAGCTGTCCCATACTGCCCCACTCCAGCTTCCCACCTCCAACTTAGCCAGGGAGGGGGTCTCGGGGGCAGGAAGAGAGGAGGAGGTGAGGACTCTGTTGAGCTGTCCCAGGACTGACTGGCTCTGAGTAAAGCACAGCAGTTTGAAGGGGAAATGCCCCACCATCTCCCCAACTCCACCCATGGGCTCACAGCTTCTGCTCCCCTCGGAGAGCATCAGGACTTGGGGCTCCAGGATTCAACTCCATGGCTCCTGTCTTCAGCCCCATAGGGTGTGAGGGCACTGGGGCTTCAGCCCCAGAGGGGAACCAGGGCTTAGAGCTCCAGGATTCAGCCCTGTGGCTCCCAGTTTCAGCCCTGTGTGGTGGCACATGGCCCCCTACACGGGCTTGCAGACTCCCAGGGGTCATTGAGCCCCAGTTGAGAACAGCTGTCTTGGGTATGTCTACATTGCAATTAAACACTTGTGGCTGGCCCATGCCAGCTGACTCAGGTTTGCAGGGCTCAAGACCTGTTTAACTGCAGTGTAGATGTTTGGGCTCCACCTGCAGCCCAAGTTCTGAGACTGTCCCCCTCACAGGGTTCTAGAGCCCAGGCTCCAACCTCAGCCCAAACATCTACCCCAAAATTAAGCAGCCCATGTGCCCCACAAGCCTGAGTCAGCTGGCATGGGCCAGCCACAAGTATTTACATAAGGGTTTACCCAAGTGTAGACATACCCTCATATTGGTACAAGGGCTTTATTTTTCTTTTATTTCTCTTGTGTGGCTGTACAGGCCAAATCCAGGCTGTCCTATTTTCAAGAGGTTAGGTTTGATAAAGAGAGGCAGGTCACTGGGCACTTTGCCACCGGACTACAATGAAAATTGTGCACCACAGTTTTAGAACAGCTCAGCTGTAAAAAGAAATGGAGTCAGGTGTTCTGCCTCCCTTGTGCATACTACAGACATACATTCACAGAGCTGTTTGGTGCTCGCAGCATGCTTGCAAGTCACCTTTCAGACATACCCAGAAGTGTTCCAAATGTTTAGATTACAGTTTTAATCTGCACCATTTCAGTCTACAACTGTTTTAATGAATGGATGGAGGCTGCAGGAGCAGCATAACAGCCAACATCTGGTCAATACGCCGGGAACTGAACCAACAATTTCCAAAACTAAACTATGAGCTGCTATAACTTGAGCTAAAGAATCATGGCTTTCTTCCTGGTGCAGTAACAGACTTACATCCCCTGTGGATCAGAACAGACAAGGACCAGAAACATACATTCATTGGTGGGTTATAATGGCACAAACAGTTCAAGAAGTCCACCTACTACTGTATAAATGTGTTCTGGTGGCCCTTGAAAATCTCTCAGATGTTACTGCTTCTTGGGACTAGCCCTGCAACTGTGGGACAGGTATCCAGAAGCCATTACAACTGAAACAGTTTGAGGCAGTGTTACTGTGCATCGGGGCAAATCCCTGGGTCAATAATCTAATGCAGACAGGATATCATCATCATGTCTGTGTATTAAAAGCAATGAGGTCAGCTACAACTGGTATGTGCTCCGTGCAATCAATCCTGAGATAGGACACAGGAACAACAGGGCATAGTACTCTCAACCACTAGGGAAAAAGGCTCAGCTTCTGTATACAGACACAAAAGAGGGAGAAGAGTGGACAGAGATCATTATGAAACACATAAGGTCTACTAAGGACCATTGTGTCAGCCAGAATGACCACAGCGGATGGGGTAGCAACAGACCTCATGTAGTGAAGTTTCCAGACCTAGCTCAATCCTGCAAATCCATGAATCTCTGGGGTGACCCTATGGGCAGTGACAAATAAGATCCACCCATTCATCTATCAAGTTTGAGGCCACAGCACACTGGAGTGTTTTGTCCATTCTGGCTACATTTGAAGAACATGCAAGGCCACTTTGAATATAATGAGTGACAGAAAGAAGGCCAGATCTCTGAGATTATGATGTTTTGCACAAACTCAAACCACTTTATGTCAGGATTTGGTGCTGACAGCACATAAGGAATGCCTCTAGCTGCTCCAAATCTGCCTGTAAGAGGGTCCAAGTTTCTGACCTGTTTAGCAATACAGATAGTACACAGATTTGATTGATCCTGAACTTCATCTCAGTGCAAAGATGTGTTTGTGTCCATAAGCGAGACATGAACTTCATGCAGAGGCAGCAAAAACTATGAATCAGAGAATGTTCAGTTTTCTGTGACCATTTGAAGGCTGCTTGCAGCTTAGGAAGATGAACTCAAACACTCTCCATGGTATTTGACCCCACCTGCGCCAGGGGTTCTGGTGTCCCAGCTCTGAGGTTTTGAACCCTGGTCTTCTGCCATAAGATGTTCAACCCCAGCATCTTGAAGACTTCGGAGGATGGAACTAAAAATCTCTCACTTCTCCACATACACAGTAACATCATCAACATAGTCTTGATTGGTAAATGCTTCTTGACCATTTGTGATTGCAAATGTGGACTGGCAAGTTTTAATACCCTGTCGATAGCTTGACAAAACAATGCCAGGGCAAGACTCAATCTTTGCCTCACACTTGAGTTTGTGCAGAAACACGGCAAAAGCACATGCTCACGCTGGTACTGGTTTGAAGATCGCACACCAGATTTAGCAGAGTATTTGGAACACCAAGTCCTTTAAGTGTGAGCCAAAGTGCTGACCAGTTGACTCAATCAGAAGCCGCTTTGATGTCTATATATGCCACCTGAAGCTGTTAATTAAATTCTCAGTGCAGCCCTGCCAGAAGCTGGAGAGTAAGGATAGAGTCCATTGTTTCGAAACCTGATTGCTGCAGGTGACAATGTCTGTTAAGAAGCAGCTGCAGCCTACCAAGCGGAATACGAGCAAAGACCTTTGCAATGAGATCAACCTGTAGCTGCAGCACTTAATGAGATTCTTTGCCCTGGTGTGACCAGCATCCCAGAGGGGGCCATCTGAGGTCACTCAATTAGGGTGAACTGCAAAGAATGGGGCATACAATTCACAAAAAGCTAGTGGATATTACAATACTTAGATTTACCAAGACAGCATAAAATAGTTTCTTTATTACCTTACTTTTCACTCACAAGTCCAAACAATACAGTTTCTTTAAAGTGATCCAGCCTTAGGCCTCCATCCAGGGACCAAAGTCAGATATGATGAAGAGTCCTGAAAATCTTATTTCCTCATATAAAAGAAAGGATTGGACACATTACCTCCCAAGATAATTATCCAAATACATGCTACAGCCAATTCTTATTAACTAAAAGGTGAACATAGACAGAGACTGCTGATTACATTGTTGACTCTACTGATATATTTTTCTGGCCTTTCTGGCCATGCATTACAAGCTGCCACACTTAATGGGAGATTCTTTGCCCTTGTTCATGGACACTATGATGCCATCTTTCCATTCAGCTATTTGTTTGCCCGATGACCTCACTTTTCAGTACAGCTGATGCAGGCTGATTCTCACTGATTCCAAGGCATTTTTGAGTAGTTTGGGTGGAATATCATCAGGTCTGGTGGCATATCCATTTCATATCTTAGAGTGGCCTTTTATACTATTTAGAGTGACAAAGGATTGGTGTTTGTCCCTGGATCTGCAGCTGTGCAGTTTGCCAGGTCACGTAGCTCTAGACAGTCATCAGCAGGTCCGTGGTTCAACATGCCTTTATAATGTGCTTTCCATCTGTCCAGGACCTCATCTGTCAATGAGCTGGGAGAGCCGTCTGGTTTCATAATGAGGATGTTAGAAGGCTGTTTATGGCTGCCAGCCAAACACGTGATAGTTCTGTAGGCAGGATGCATATTGTTGTACTTTAGGCTATCCTCTGCTTCATCAGCCAGGGAGTTGATGTAGCTGTAAGATTTCACAGTCATGTTTTGCCACAGCCCAGAAAATGCATTTCAGCCACTTATATTCTTGGACATCTCCCTGCTCGCATTTTTCTGCCTTTTTTGCTCATATATCAAAGGCATCTTCGGAAAGCAGAAGCTTTTTGCCCAACCATTTGAAGCCGATTGTTCCATAGGCAGCGTGTGATATAGTGTTACACATACCACATACACATATAGTGTTACACATACCACTCTAGGTGATCTCCCTGTCATCCGAGACAAGAGGATACCAAGGTTATCTATCTGATCCTTGATGTCCTGACAACAACAGGATCCCCAGAAAGATGCTGGATTTTATTCTCTTGGTGAACATCTGGCTTGTGAGAAGTCAGAAGAGCCAGTGAGAGCTGAGTGACAGCTAGTATATGGTCTGAGTTTGCTGGTGCTTCTGCACTGCCAAAGACCTGGTGAGATTTCACTGTGGAGTCATTTCTGACAAGCATGTCGTCTATTTCCTTCATGACCTGTCCACTGTTTGGAATCCAGATCCAGTGATGGCTTTTAAGGTGCCTAAATCAGGAGTCCAAAACAGAGAAGCCTTTAGCAGCACAAAATGTCAAAAGCTGGGTGATGTCGCCATTTGGGGAACCCAAACCAAAGGGACCTTTCACAGTTTCATCCCAGTTTGATCGCAGCCAGTCACAGCATTGAAATCTCTGAGCACCAGCAGTGTACCATGAGGCAGAGTTGACTGGATTTTTGCTAGTAGCAGGTTGCAGAATGTGTCCTTTTCCACAGGTGATGTGTCTTCTGAATGACAGACAAGATGAGATGGCAATGCCTGAGTACCAGTTAAATCATCTGTTCAATGTTGATAGAGGAGCAACTGTTCAAGAGATATAGGTATGACAAAGAGACCTTTATCTCCTTGGGGAACTGAAAAAGAACATGGAGAGTCAGGTATAGCCTATTTAAGTATTATGCAGTTGAATTAACTTAGTACTTGCAGCTACATGATCATTCCACAGAATAAATGGACTACCATTGACAATAGCCAATCCTCATCCTTTTGAAACTTGTGAGGATTGGTGTCACTCAGCATCTCTTTGGGCACACTGGACACTTCAAAGGATTGGGCTGATGCTCTCACAATATGAAATCTAGCACACCTGAATAAAGCTGTAAGATTTAAAGCACAAGGAAAAAACACAGAATCTACTGTACATCAGGTTAACATAGTTCCATTATCAGAGTGCACGTCTGTCATATATGCAAATATACATCCGCTATCGATGCACAGCAGAAACAAATTTGGATGTGAAACAGAAGAGCCGTCTAATGAATTCATGATCACAAAATCTGAAACTACAGGGAAGTTGGAAATGCCACAGCTGTTGCTTTCATTTACCACGTACATTGTTGGTTTCCAACCAAAATAAATGTACTGTAGAAACAAAAATCTTAAATGTCTCTCTGTTTCTCACCCCCTCGCCCCCGATCCTCTTTCTACGTTTCATCTGTCAAAGCTAGAAGCACTAACCACAGAGATATTTTGCCCCAAAGGAGAACAACAACTGTAGGTGCACTTAGCAGAAACTTTTAGGTACTGCTACGATTTACGGCCTACCTGCCAATTTGCATAACATTACCAATAGATACTATGTTTTTGTTTTCACTGTTTGTATTTTCTGAATCTCAGCAGAACCTAATTACCTAGAAGGAAAGGATATCATATTTGCACAAAGTGTGCATTTGGCTGAAATTAACGATACATTAACTGTAAATCATAATTTTGTAAAACCTAATTCCTTCAAGATCATTATTGCTCATTCAGCAACATTTGGAGCTGTTTCAAATAGTATTAAAACAATATCATTACCTTTGTTCTCGGAGATGTGGGTTTCTTCATTCTACACCACTACATATAAGCACACATTTTCAGGCAAAAGAAATTCTCCGACCATAAATATTAGGTCTAAAACTTGAGCCGAACAAAACATTTAAAATACTATACCATATTGCAAGCACCTTTATGTCTCAGAAATCCATTGAAAATAACTAACATGCAGGCATGACAGAATTGTGTACTCTTACAACATGACAGTAAAATCAAGCACTTTCTTCTTAAATATAGTACATACTATTTCACTATTTTACTTTCCTCACTCTCTCTTTGATATATTAAGTACTGAATTAAACATTGGCCTGCTTTATCAGTGCTTTTGTGAAAAATTTCACAAAGATGAAAATAAGCATTGCAAATACTTGGCAACACGACAAAGTACTCATTGAACTATAAAGGGACATCAGCTCTCATTTACTAGCCAGTTGCCAAGGCTGTGGGAAGAAGGGGATGGGGGAAGAGGCTGTATTTTATTTGCTATTCAAACTTAATTAGAACCACAAATTTATATTTCAAACTATCAAAACAATAGTGATGTAAAGATGAAGAGTAAAAAACAACACCACCACCACCCACCCCCTGAAAACTGAAGCATTTTTAAAGTTGGTAACTGATTGTCTCTTGGAAGTAAATGTTCTTTTATCAAGCTATAAATAGCTCCTTTTAGTAGAAGAGTGCACAATTCAATTTTTAAAGTAGGAAAGACAGTTCTGACACTTTGGTGTCTTGTTTGTAGCTTTAATACTCTATTCTGCTATGGACAAACATGGCATTGCGAGGTTCCTCCCATAAAAAGCTCAGACACTGTGGTGATGGACTAAGAGAGGGAGGTCGCCGTCATGACTTTAACAGCACTACTCACAGTGTGTAAAGTTAACCATATATATGTCTTTGCAGGAACAGAGCGCCTAAGACAACAAGCAATATTATCAACGATGGAGAAGGATACAATTAAAATAGATACGTTTACATATAGCATATTTGTTTACATATATTATGCATACTGTGGGTTTTTAAAAAATAGATAAATAAATGCACTCAACTATTCCTGAGTGCCCCAAGCTTTAACCTTTCCTGTAGGTATCACAGAAAGAGGGGGTCTTGAGGAGGGATTAGAAGAAAAGGGTAGTGGCTCTGGAGATCAATTCATGAAGGGTGTTTCATGTGTAGTGAGAAGCATAAAAGACAAACATGACCATGGAAGAAAAAGATGGTCAAGAGTAGTAACATCATTGGTAGAACAAAGGGGTTTGATGGTGGGGTAAGAGACACCACTGGTTAAATGAGGAGTGAGGGAGGAGGGGGACAACCTGTGAGGGGTCTTGAAAGCAAAGAGAAATTTGAATTTGATACAGTGAATAAGGGGGGAGCCAGTTAAGAGATTTGAGACTGGAAGTGAAATGCTTAGAACAATAAGAACAAGGAAGATTTTAGTAGTTGCATTTTGAATGGAGTGCAATGTGCGTTTCAGGGAGGTTAGAGAGGAAGAGGTGGTATGCACCAAGGTGGAAGATTTATCCCCTTTTTTGAGATACCATTGTAAATATTTTACAGAAAGCTATAAAACTACTCTGCTTGTTGAACTGTGAAGTTTTATGATAGAGGAAAAACCATCTAGTTAATCTGAAAGATCTGAGAGATGAGGGCTTTCCCAGAAGACCTCAGAGAAAATTGGTTGCATGACACAAAACTTCCCCATCCTGAATACTTCGAAAAGATAGAGAATGGTAGTGCTCAGTGCCTATCTGAGGGTAAATCTACACTACAGCTAGGGGGGTGCTTCCCAATTCAGGTAGACACATGTTCTAGTTCTGCTTGAACTAGGGCACTAACAATAGCAGTATAGTTGGGGGTAGCATGGGCTACAGCTCTGATTAGCCCTCTGACTACAAACCCACCCAGACTCCCTGGGGACGTATTCAGACGGCCAGCCCAAGCTGCTGCCTGGCTACACTGAGAAGTATTTTTAGAATGCTAGCTCAAGCAAAGCTAGTGCATATCCGTGTATCTGAGTTGAGAAACACGCTCCCAGGTGTGGGATAGTTGTCCTTTGAGAAAGGTCTGCTGAGTTCCCAGCTACTATAGCTCATGGGGACTGGTAGATAATACAGGAAATACTGGAGTGCCCACAGGAGCTCCTTCTTACCACAGGCAGCAGTATCTAACTCTGCCTGCTTGTATATGTATATGTATGAGCGCACACAAACAGACATGTACACACACCCCTAAAGAATTTGCTAGCTCAAAATATGGAAGGAGAAGGGACTGCTGCCTAATAGAGATTTGATGATCACAACACCAGAACAAACCAAAAAGGGCATTCTATATACTTCATATCAATGTTTGACTGCAACATAGGGCTTATTGGGAAAAACCAGAGCAAGATGGGAAACTGATCTGGAGACAGAATATCCACTACAGGCATGAGATAATGCACAAACATGAAATAATTTTTAATTTTCTGCACAGAAAATATTATGTGCCAAAAATAGTGCACTAAGTAAATCAAAGGAACTCAATATATTGATACAGGCAACCTCTGGCACATGACATGGGCATGTAAGATAGTACTGGATTCAGAAAATTATAGTTTCCAAGATCTGATGGATAGATTTGACAGAAGCCTCTCTGGGTTGTTGTTGTTTTTTCAGTCTGAGATAATAGACACTTTTCAAAAGAAATGTATGCCTAAGCAAGGGGTGAACAAATTTAACAGGTCAGAAGAAGAAAAACTTTTAAAAATTAATTTTACTTTTTGAAAATATAAAGTTTTCTTTATCAATACCAAGTAGATTACAGGTGGAGGAGGGTGGATGGGTGTCTTTCTCTAAGCAGAGGAGGTAAAAGGAAATTTGAGGGAGATTCAGGTGGATGGAAACAGGACATTCAGCAGAGTGAGTAGATCGGGAATGAGCAGGCCACAAAGCAGCATTACTTTCATAACTCTCTCCATGTGAATGATCAGAGTACTGTGCTAAGGAGTAGCAAGTTACAGAATCAGCAGAAACTATAAGACCACCAATAAAAAGGAAAAGATAATTAAAAAGACAAAGAAATGCAGGTGTTCAACCACTTAGACATTTTAAAGCTATTTAAAGAAATATTTAAACACAGAATAAATTTGCAAGCTCACCATCAAGTGAATGCATTACAGCCCCAGATCTGTTAGTTTCTCCAGTTCTCTATTTATCCCCTCTCTTGCCTGTTTGGCATACACCTCTATCATGCTGGCATTACTACTTGGCTGTGGTGTGAAAGACTCCCAAGTTCAAGGCTGACCTTTCATCTTTTGTTCTTCACTGAATGTCTTGAGTTTCCACTAATAAATTTATATGGCCCCTAGTGGGAGTCCTTTTTTGTTTCACACAACATAAACAAAAGGATCACAGAGACATTCTCTTTACCCTGAACTAGAAGACACTCCCACAAGGAGAGTTTCAGTTGGAGAATCAGGAGAGTTTCCTTATACAGTGACAAAGTTTTACATTAAAGAAAAAGGGTAACATTATTTAAAAGCTTTGGGTCCAGCCAGCCTGCTATAGTTCTGTACCACTCTGGTGGCAAAAAGCTGTCTGATTGCTTACTTAAGCAGCCAATGGAGACTTCTCCTCCATACAGGGAACCTTAGGATTTCCTCTCTACACAGAGATCCGCCTGGGGAGGTACTCAGATGGCTAGCCTAAGCTGCTGTGCTACACCTGGCTACTGCAACTCCTACCCTTCTCCCCTTTCACTCTGGCATTTCTCCGGCTGCCAGAACAACCGCAGGGGCTGTAGGCAGCCAATGTAGGTTAGAGCAACCTTGAGGCACCAGGGAACCAAACTGGAGCTGAACTAGTGCAGAGTCATCTAGAGGATTAGGAGGACACAAACACCACCTTTGTATCTCCCTCTGTCCCCCTGAGCTGCCCTCTGCTGCAGCTGAGGATGTGGCCCTTTGATGCCAAATTAATCTTCTCCTAACAGCAAAAATGGAATTATTAGTTATTATATGCATTTATGTGCCACTGAGACATCTCATTTCATAGAAAGTTTGACCTTGAGATCTGCAGCCAATAGAACTGTCTGGGCTGTTGGAAAACCTTGCAATTTTTTTATATTTAGAGAGGGTCTATAGTGCTTTTATAAATTAGCCCACAAACAGCTAGATGGCATATTTGTAAAAACAGCAAAATAGGTCAGATATGAATATGGAAACAAAATGCTCTTTGGTGAATAAAAAAGCACCCTATAATATTATTCATTATCAGGCTTTAGTCCTATTTACACATGATTTCTACCACTTTATGCTCTAGACTCCCACACAAGTGTAAATGTATGGTAAAGGCCACTAAATATGCATCACAGCAATACATTACAAATATTACAAAAATGTATATGTAAAGAACTTTGTGACAATTCATTGTTATCGACTGACAGCATATTTATTGGCCTCAGAATGTCTTGTGTGCTGCATGGGGTATGGTTTGCTGGAAAGTGATCCACTGAGTATTGAGACATTCAGAACTACAAATTCTACAAATCAGGCTGACTTTCTCCAGTACCTCTTCACTATCTTTACTACAAACTAGTCAAAACAACCACCATTCATCTGAACTCTCAGCCCTAACTTTGAGAGTTCACACAAAATGATCGAAACCACTCCCGTTCTGTTTTTAAAACCAAAACTCCTTGTGGTGAGATAGTTGAAGAAGCCGATATCATTTCTGATTTTTGCCAATTTCTAGTCCTTAAACAATGATATTTGGTAGTTCATTTACTTTAGACTAATTTGAAAAGCCCATCCTAAATACATTTGCAAAGGGGGCACTTGTACAGTAGCTAAATAATAAAATCCCCACAGAAATGCTATTTCAGTTGAACAGCCAGGGTATAAGCTCTATCTTTTCAACAAAACAAAACAAAAATTGCAAAAAACCCTATCAGTTTGATGTTATATTTCAAAAGTACTACAGCTAAAGGCTGCCATAAATACACCAGGGTATTTAACAAGATTGAAACTACTAAATAAGGCTTTTGATGGGATCATAGTTTACTTTTCCCTTAAGTAATTCAATCTATTGTGTATTTAATGCAAGACAAGTGTTGCGTATAGCTGTGATAAATAAATATGAAAGGATAAAAAAAAATATTCATTTGGAGAAGCTAGCTGTTACTACTTGTGCTTCAGAAAGAACATCTTTAACTTCTGGTTAAAGAAAAACTAGTTGGAGTGAAGACAGCCACTGGGTGTGCTTTTACCAAAAGGAAAATGTAATTTCATTAAATTTAAATAAAACTAAGTACCCACCACACCTTTCTGTAGGCTCAAACTGAACGATTTGCGACGTGAGTGTGCTCCGCACTGTATAAGACACAAACAAAAATGACCCTGCTTCAAGGTTCTTGCAATCTAAGGGCCAAATCATACAAATACACATTAATAGGCATACAAGTACTGCCTAAATTGAGAAGTCCTATTAATAGTAAGCATTTGCAAGCCATTCCTCAAAAGACAGAAAAAAAGACAAGACAAGACACACTATGAGACCCAGAGCAGTTTTTAACTTTGAATTTTAAATATCTGGATTAAAAAAATTCTCTCAGTCTTCCATACAGCTCTATCCTTGACTTCCTTCTCTGTACCTTATTTCTGGGTGATCTCATCCACTGTCACAGTTTCCACTACAACCTCTACAATGTTGGCTCACAAATATCCCTCCCTCCATCCACTGAATTTTTTAATGTCTTTCCAACATACCACTCTGGATAGCCAGATGCCAGCTCAACCTCACCAGGGAAAAACTAATCTCAGTATGCCCAGTCTCCCCCCTTCTCCTTCTCACCAGTGCTGGTGAAGTCGCTACCATCTTCACCTTCTCTCAAGCTGGAATTTTCAGTATCATATTTGATTCCTTTCTTTCCTTCTCCCGAGACATCAAGGCTATCACCAAATATCCCTCCATTGGCAACATTCTGAGAATCCAACCATTCGCCTAGTAATCTGTAATTAGCGCCTTGTAATCTCCTTTTCGCTGGCCCACGTGGTCCCCCTATCACTACACTCGAATCCACCCAACATATAGCAGGTAAAATTATATATGAATATTTTTGCCAAAACACACATCATTCCCTTCTGTGAATTATTCCACTGACTTTCCCTTGCCAAGCGCACTGAGTGTAAACTTGTGCTTCATTTCAAAGCAATGAATAACACTGCCCAAGGTTAACTCTTGGATCTTGTCTCTAATTAGGTCCTCAGGTTTTGTAGCCCATATTTTAACAATTTTTTCCACTGTTTCTCACTGAAATATCCATATATTCGAATGTATTTCATCAGGACTTAAAACTGCATCTGTTTTCCCTCCAAAAGTCCTCATTAATAAATACCAGTATATTCATTTTGTTTATCTTAACTCCACAAAATTCATATATATGTAAACATTTATAGTCATAGTCTAGGTTGAGAACTAGATAATCCATAAGGTTCTAGGCATGAATTGTTACACTATAATTATACATATCATTTCTTATGGGTTCATTATACTATATCTAAAAGGACAGAAAGAAAGCGTGCTTCAAAAGTAACACTAATAATTAAAGGCCTTAGCTGGCCTAAAGTATACCCTTCAAGCCAGTCAAACTGGAAGTCCAGTAATATTGTCTGCACAGTTTCTCCAGTGGTTTACAGTTGTTTGTTTTTTGGGATCTCCACAACAATCAAAACCTTTACACACTGAGGTTTCGCACAGAAGCTAGGTAACACAAGTATGCAATTAAGGAAAAGGAATTTTAAGAGAATGCATGTGAACTAAGTTCCTGTGCTCTACGACTGTTTTCCTGGAAAGAATTAATGCCCATCTGTCATGTACATTGGCCAAACTGGACAGTCTCTATGCAAAACAATAAATGGACACAAATCTGACATCAGAAATCATAACATTCAAAAACCAATAGGAGAACACTTCAATGTTTCTGGTCACTCAGTAAGAGACTTAAAAGTGGCAATTCTTCAACAAAAAAACCTTCAAAAACAGACTCCAATGAGAAACTGCTGAACTGGAATTAATTTGCAAACTGGATACCATTAAATTAGCCTTGAATAAAGACTGGGAGTGGCTGGGTCATTACAGAAGTTGAATCTATTTCCCCATGTTAAGTATCCCTCTACTGTTGCTCACATCTTCTTGCCAATTGCTTGAAATGGGCCATCCTGTCCTGATTATCACTACAAAAGTGTTTTTTTCTCTCCTGCTGTTACGAGCTCATCTTAATTGATTAAACCACTTAAAGTTGGTATGGCAACCTGCACCTTTTCATGCTCTCTCTTGATATCTATATCTTCCTACTGTATGTTCCGCTCTAGACATCTGCTGAAGTGGGTTCTAGTCCATGAAAGTTTATGCCCAAATAAATTGGTGTGGCATCTTGGAGACTGTTTTCATAACAGTTCCCAAATCTGTGTCTGCAGTCCCCTTAGACTGTCCATGATTTGAATCCACCTATCAGCCATGTACAAACATTTTATATAGTTGCTGGGTTTTGGGGAAGGTTTGTGATGCAAAAAATTTCCCGCATAACTGTTCCACAGGGAAGGGAAGAAATACAAGTGGAGTCTCCTCGCAGCCCTGGTAGCCTTTTCTTTTTTTAAAAAAAGATAGAAACAGGAGAAATCTTAAACCTGATGGAGTCTCTTGCCCTTCATGCTGAGCCCTGAAATGGCTACCAAACAAGGAAGAACCTTGGACTATATGGCTCTTTACATGTGCTTCTCCAACTGACTGCTAGCTAACATGCATTACATGACTCTGGATTTTAGAGAACGTATCCAGAAATAATCCCGTTTAACCAGTTTGGGCTGAGTTAGTGATTTTGCCCCGGGAAGGTGTGGTCAGAGGCAGTCCATAATGCTCAGCATATCCCTCTTGTCACGATTACAGGATATTGTTGTTGTTTTTTCCTCCTTTTCCAGTATTCTCCTATGTCCAGTCACTACAGATGGTGACCAACAGCTATTATTAAGTAACCCTTCAGAATATCCGCAACTACGTAGACAGAAACACCCACATAGCCTGTTTGGGCTAGCAGCCATTGAGTCCATTTGTCTCCTGGATGTAGCCCTTAAAGTCATGAAATCTTCAGTAAGTACTGCTGAAAGATACACAATTAAAGCGGCTCTTTTCATTACTGTTACTACAAATATAAATACATGAAATGTCACCCTATGACATTTCTCCCTTGCCCCATTCTTAACAAAAGGATTCTACTACATGAATTAACAGTGCACACCATTACATTGTGGTCCATAAAATTCACCGTTCGGTAACTAATGTCCAGCTATATTTAGACTGTAAATAATAAAGTATGGTAATGCATGTCAAATATGTATACACACACACACACACACACACACACACTGTGGTCCTCTGACATCATCTTCCATCTACATGCTTTACAAATATTAATGAATTAATCCTCACAGTATTCCCATGAGATAAGAAAGGGCAGGTTTAGTTATCTTCGCAACCACACTTTATGCTGCTTATTTCTGAAGTAGAACAGTGTTTTAGTATTGAACAATTTAGGACAGGAAGAAAAAAATATCATATCCAATTGAAACAGAATTGGACATCAGGAGGCTATAAAGTGGGAAGATTATAATTACCCTATTTCAGTTTGCCTAGGACAAAGCCTTGTTTTTAGGAAAGGTGTACTTTGGGTCTTTACTCACCAAGATCAGGGTCATAGTTTTACCTCCTATTCAAAAGACTGCACATCCAGCAGCACAGCACCACCACCACCATTTTAAGCATTGATAAAATCAGTGCAGTGAAAAGTGTGTCATCTATTTGTGGTGTAAACTATGTTCAAAGAACAAGCTATCACTTTAAATTATAAGGGTTTTCCTGTTTCTGCTTGTAGGCTACAGGGCTCTGAGGGAATCCTGGCTTCTCTTGGTTAGCCTACAAACAGCCAGTTTAGTGTAAGGTAAGTTGAGTTATGCCTCTCTGCTTTAGGGTGCAACCTACTAAGTCTCTCTGTGTTTGGATTTGTGTGTCAGGGTTTTGAATTCTGAGCCATAAAGCAGTGTTACATGGCAACTTTCCAGCAAGAGGAGTGTTTTATATTTTTATCTAACTTCTCTCTATGTATATGCCATGAATATAACACTAGTGCATCACAAACATCACTTCCTGAAGCGTGTAAGTGTTCCTTAGAGCTCTTCCATTGAATCACTGGCCCAGCCCAAGTCTGTTTAGCTTGTGCGATCTGGTGGGAATCACAGAACACAGGTGACATGATGGAGGTGGATAGCAATAAACTCTGAAAAATTATCTGACCCTTGTGATTCTACCAAAGATCCGATACAGGTAATTAATTCTTCTTTCATAACTCCACTGCTGGGGCCCTTTTGAACAAAATATATTAGCAGCATATGGTCTTATGTTACTGCACTTTTATCAACTAGGAAGTGGGCCAAGATCAAAAAATGCCTGTGAAATTAAAATTCAGATGAAGATTTTTTTACACCCCCTGTCCCTGGATGGAGTTCTATTTTGTTTTGTTTTAATAAAGCATATTCCAGTTTTGACCGGATTTTGAAACTGGTTCCCAGAAGTCAGAGACTGGAGCTATGGACCACAGGAAACTATGTTTCACACACAAGACATACAGGTCCCTGTGGATGGATGAGGGCTTAGTTTGTCTGATTCACATTTATACTACAAAGGTTTATTAGCCCTGCAGTGCACTGTATCAGATTAACCAGACATGGCCATGGCTAATATTTTGGGGATTCTTTAAGTCCAGCCAGTGACAGATGTTTCTTTCTGTTTGTTTTTACTATTCACAGTGTAGCATATAAAAAAATGAAGAAGAATTAAACACTAGACCATCTGGAAAGCACCTGTTACAATTTGTGTGGTGCCATTTGCACTAATATACTTTCAAATCAACAGCAACACCAAAAAAACATATTCTGAAACTTTATTGCCTCTGAATAGTAAAGGTAGTTGCACTGAAATTCTCAGAACAGTGTGGGATACCTAGTCAAAAACTACACTTTATTCAGAAAGAGTCTAGAATTTTAGGAACATCTTTCTTTGCTCTCCTTAAGTTACCTTGATTCCATATAGGTCAATTTTTTTTTTAATTAAAACCCTTCTACAATGTACAAGTCTGTGCACACCCGAGCAAATTGCCTATAAATACAGGTATAACCAAAAAGCACACCTGAAATGTTTTCTTTTCCTTCCAAAGGCACAACACTTGTATAGTGCACGCTCAGGGAATCAGCTTGTATCTCTGCATGTATTCAGGAAAAAAGCAATATATGATTGAATGACTAATACTAGTTCTTAGCTAGTCGAGATAGAGAGCTTTCCCCCACAATAAAAACCTCACTCGAACACTGCATGAATCACCTTAATGGCAGGTGCATCCAAACTGTCTGCATATAGTGTGACAAAGCTCTGTCCTTGTCTTCGTGGATCCTGTGTTTCCTGGTGGATTTTGCTAGCCTCAGAGGCTCACTGTGACCCTCCACGTAGCCCTCTAGAGGCAAGGGGTCACAGCCTACTGAGCCATTTTCATCATAAGCCAGCAAGAGAGGTGAGGAGAAGCTATCCTCCCTTGCACAGTCTCTGTTGTCTCCCAGTCTCAGTGATTAATCAAGGGAGGCAAAAGGTGGGAGCCTGGGCCCACCCTCTACTCCAGTCTCCAGTCCAGGGACCCTAATAGTATAAGCTATGGTAGTTGACCTTTCAGCAACAGAACGCATACAATTCTCTGGGCTACTTCCCCACAGCAGCCCCCAGTTCCTCAAGATCCACGTCACCCTTATCTCAGGGCCTTCTTCCTTGTGTATGATATGGTATATACAACTCAGTCTCTCCAACAGCACAATTTCCTTCCACAGCTCCTGACATGCACGCCTGACTAACTGGGAGGCTTTTAACTAGTTCCAGACAGCCCTTGATTGGCTTCAGGTGTTCCAATCTACTGAGCTATCTCCACTGCTTTCTAGGAGGATCTTAATTGGCCCCAGGTGTCTTGATTAACCTGCAGCAAGTGCCATTTGGTTACCATGGTACCAGGGATTTGTTTAGCCTGGGGCTAATATACCTGCGCCTCATCACTTTACTATAGCCATCTGGCCTTGCCCTGTCACAATAGGCAATGATTATAATACAGCAACGAATGTAAGTTTGATATGTTTATCCTGAGTTCCAGGGTCACCCCAGCTGCAAGAAGGGAGATGGGGGGAGTGTTTACTGCTTCTGTTCTTACCTTCTGTGATGGACTAAAGCACTGCAATTGGTTCTAGTGAATACAAATGCTTTTTTCATAGGCACTCTGAGAAAAAATACTTATTCACTAAAGTAATGTGTCACTGAATCAATACAAGTTCAGTTCCTTGCCCTCCTGCAAATTGAACAAAAATGCATGATAATAAGATGCATCTAAAATATTTGCCAAATATAAATGTTTTAATTTTTAAAAGTAAAGCAATTCAAATAAGTTATTCACAAATTTCTATAGCATTGTCTATGTTTATTTCATTTTTTATTAAGAAACCATGATAAATCTTGAAAGACTCTCTGGGTCCTTCTGTTTTGTAAATTGGTTGTTTTAAGAAGAAAAAAGGGATTAATTTCTTAAAACAAAACTGGATGTGTGGTGCACTATTTGTGTTTCTTTCATTATGACAGTGGCCCCTTATCAAGGACTTGTGTACTACAGCAGCGATGTAGCTGCGGGCCTATGTCCTAACTGAGTTGGAAGAGAATGGCTCATTGGTTAGGGCATGAGTCAGAGACTGGGGGGAAACCCAGTTTCAATTCCCTACTCTGCCACAGACCTCCTGTGTGACCTCGGGTAATTTTCTCCACATCTCAGTTTCCCAGGGGAGGATAAATACATTAAAGACTGACATGCTCAGACATTGGGGGCCATGTACCTAAATTAGACAGACTAGCTGCCAGGATGCCACATACAAGATTGGGCCATTCATTGTGAGGGCTGGGTGACCCACAGATTGGCCTGGCAAAAGAAGTGAGGCATCTCCCTCCTGTTCTGCCTGACATAACACAGCTGCTGAAGACTCACCTGGATCCTTCTCCATTAAAAAGAGGTGTCACTGCTGGTAGCTGATTGAACTACCTCCACTGGGAGATCTGCCAAGCACACATTGCAGCTGCAAGGTTTCCTAGCCTTGGCGGGTGTAGCAGGTTTCCTAGCTAGACAGCAGGTGCAGTTCTTGAAAACTGTCCTGGTGCTGAAGGACAAACCCAGCATCCTGGATAGTTTTAGTGAACACCCGAATTTTTTTCTGGGTTTCACTAGAAATGGGCACAGAAAAACAAAAATAAAGCCATCTGATCTATTTATAGCTGTCAAGCAGAGCTGAGTGAAATACAAACATCATAAATGGTGAAAAGTAAATTAAATATCAACATTTCTCTCAACTTGGTTGCTTCAAGAGTGAAACTCTATGGATGGAAAAGTGCTATAGGTCCAATATAAGAACTAAACATTACCATGACGAGTTAATATGAGCTTTGTGTTGCTGACAGCAATTAGGCTAGTGTGCCACAAAGGTGAGCCTTCTCTTGAAAGCTTTCTCCTGACAGCATCACTTTCTCACTTACTATTCAAATATAAGTAGCATCCAGAAACTTGCCAGTAGGGGTAAGGATTTCAGAAAAGGAACAGATCTGAGCTCTATACATAATATGTATTAGGAGATATCCATTATGTTCTTCACATAGTGCTTGGATGGATGGTAGGAAAGTCCTCCCAATTTACCTTGAAAGAACAAAGACTTCCAGTTACTTTTCAGAATTATGAAGGTGATGATGAAGGGAGAAAAAGGTGCCCAGGTCAAAGGTGGATAACGGTAGAGTTATGTGTATTATTTTTATACATATCTTATGCATCTCAGTTTCCCTGTTTGATATTATCCTACCTGGTTATATAGAGTTTAATTAAAGGAGGCTATTGGCGGGGGGAGACAAAGAGCAAATGAAACACAGGCTCCATAAGGAAACAATGAGGGGAAGGATAGGGCCCTGGCTGTTTCCATCCAGGATGGCAAGGTTTTCTCTTCATGGGGCCTGAGCATAGACAGGCCATTTGTACCATTTTACACCAGACAGTCCTGTTTTCCAAGGTTTGTCCCCTGTGCAGTACGTATATAAAACCAGACATGGCTTGCTCCAATATGCCACACACGATGGAGAATGCCATTTTGAAGAGAGTGTTGCTTTGCCAGTACAAGCATGGGCACATCAGCACTGCCGGGTCACGCAGGCCGGGGAAGGCCCACACCATTCCCAGAAGTACAGGAATGTCTGTGTTTTGGGGATGCATGAATGGTCACCCCATCTGCGCATTGGAGCAAAGAGGATACTAAAACCTTAAAGATGCTGGCCTCAGGAAGAATGGGTCTTTAGTGGGTTGTCAGCAGCTACCTCGGGAGTGGAGCGGGACAGGGGCGATGCTGACAGACACATACCGAAGTGGAGGCACAAAAGGCAGCAAGCAGGCTGTTTCTCCCAGCCCAGAGACAGAGGTAACTGTGCTCCATAGAATCTACCAAAACTTGCAAGGAAAGATGAACAGTAAGGTAAAGGGAAGTATCTTTATAGGCATTAACTATTTGTACCATTTGCTCTGGATGCTATGTACCTTTGGGTGAATAAATAATGCTTTGTTTTGGAAAAGCTGGCTTGGGTAAGTAAAAATGAACACCTTCACTAAACAACTAGTGACACTGGATACCTTTGTTTTGGGGCACTCAAATTTGAGATACCTCAAAGAACCCTTATTCTGAGCACTCACCCTCTGAAGATGTCTCAGGCCATGGTTACACTGGCACTTTATAGCGCTATAAAGCCCCTACGAGCGCTATAACCTACTCTCCGTCCACACTGGCAAGGCACTAATAGCGCTATAACCGCGGAGTTATAGCGCTATTATAAATCCACCTCCTCATGGGGAATAAGGGCTGTAGCGCACCTGCTGTAGCGCTACAGGAAGAATGTGGACACCCACTGCGTATTAATTGGCCTCCAGCCTGTCCCATAATTCCCGTTCGAGCCACTCTGGTCATCACTTGCAAACTCTTTTGTCCTGTCCTCAGGTGACCACACGTCAGACCCGCCCTTTAAAGTTCCAGGGAAATCTGAAAATCCCCTTCCTGTTTGCTCCAGCCAAGCGTGGCGTGCTCTCAGGGAACCCGTGCAAGTGATCATTCTCATTGATCAGATTGATTGCGTGGCGTGGTCTCAGGGAATCCTTGCAGGTGATCATTCTCACTGATCTGATTGATTGCGTGGCGTGGTCTCAGGGAATCGTTGCAGGTGATCATTCAGATTGATCATCATGACTCCACGTGCCATGCCTCCTCGCAATAGGCAATCCCCAGCATGGAGCAATAGTGAGGTGCTGGACCTCATCAGCTGCTGGGGGGAAGAGGCTGTTCAGTCTCAGCTGCGGTCTAGCCGCAGGAATTTTGACACCTATGGGCAGATATCACGGGCCTTGGCAGAAAGAGGCCATGAGCGGGACACTCTGCAGTGCCGTGTTAAGGTAAAGGAGCTTAGGAATGCGTATCGCAAAGCCCGCGAGGCAAACGGCCGCTCTGGGGCAGCCCCGGTGACTTGCAGATTTTATAAGGAGCTGCACGCGATACTTGGTGGTGATCCCACGGTCACTCCATCGACCACCACGGACACTTCCCAGCCCACCAGTGAAGTGGGGGGTGAGGAGGAGGACGAAGAGCAGGAGGATGAAGAAGAGGAGGAGGATGAGGATGAGGCAGCAGCGATCCAGGGCACGGAGGAGTCCCTGGACGCATGCAGCCAGGAGCTCTTCTCAACCCAGGAGGGCAGCCAGCCACAGCGTCCGGCGGTTGCAGGGGCCAGCTCAGCAGCGGATTGCGGAGGTAAAGCTGCTTTTCTATGGGGAAGGCTGGCAGCTTGGGGTGGAAAGGGATGCAGGGGGCATTCCACCTGGTGCTCTGTTCAAGCCAGGAGGAGGGCAGGGGGGCATGCAGCCAGGAGCTCTCCTCTAAAGCCAGGAGGAGGGCGGACAGCCACAGCGTCCGGCAGTTGCAGGGGCCAGCTCAGCAGTGCATTGCGGCGGTAAAGCTGCTTTTCTATGGGGAAGGCAGGCAGCTTGGGGTGGAAGGGGATGCTTGCATGCTTGCCTACATGTGGAATAGTGCATTGATGTAGTCTATCACCTCGCGGTAGTCATCATCAGTAATCTCTTCAAAGGTCTCAATAAGAGCACTTGCAATGCGCCTGCGCAGGTTTCCCGGGAGAGCCAGCGTGGTCCCCGTCCCGGTCACGGTCACTAGTCCCTGCCACTGTGCTACAATGGGTGGGGGGAGCATTGCTGCACATAGGCACGCTGCATATGGCCCTGGGCGGAAGCCGCATCTTAATAAAATCCCTTCCCTTTGCTCCTCAGTGACTCGAAGCAACGAGATATCTTCCAGGACAAACACCTACGGAGAATGTTGGAACAGTGTTCAAAGTAGGGCTCCTGCCACTTCCCGGCACTCCACCCCCTCCCCCGCCCCCCGCCACAGCTTTTCAGGGCAGGGAAGAAATCCTTCCCCCTGCCTGCTGCTCACACTGTGGCTCCTGCAACGTACCGGCACTCCCCACCCCCTCCCCCGCCACAGCTTCTCAGGGCAGGGAAAAAATCATTTCCCTTGCCTCTGGAGTCCACTCACCATGGCAGGGGCTCCGTTGCTGTATCTGTGCTGTCTGCGGGACAGGCAAACGGGGAATGCGGGGGAATGATAGGCATGTCTGCTCTTTACAAGGGAACCACTGTGAAATGTATCTTTTTATTTTAGAAGGGTCGTCCTTCACCCCTTCGCCATCGCTCTTATCAACAGCTGAGAGGCTCAGGCGACTGAGGAAGCGGCCACGAAGGAGCAAAGAGGATCTTGTACAGCAAGTAATGCAACAGGCTGTAACGGAGAATCGAGTTGCACAGAGGTGGAGGGAGAATGAGAGCAAGTTGAGGGAGAAGGCGCGGAAGGAGAACGCGATTCACCGCCGGAAAAGCACCGACAAGCTGCTCTCATTACTGCAGCTTCAATTGCAGAGTATGCAGCGGCTTGTCACCCTTCAGGAGCAGAAGCTCCGCACCCACCACCCCAATTATCATTTGCCCCAACTCCCTTCCCCTTCCTTGCCTCTGTACCCTCCAGGCCAGTATCATCAGCCAAATGGTTATCACCATCCACAGCTGCCTCCAACCCCTCTGTCTTCACCGGACAACCCCCAGACCCCAGACCATTATCCACTGCAGTCTACCCCTAATAACATGCCTTACTGGCCACCGCAAATGGGGTTCGGGGGACATGGCCACTTTGAGGGCACTGGAGACTCAGAGACCCGGACATACTCCGATCTCTGACTGACCCCACGACACCCCCATTGCACCTCCCCTGCCTTCCCCCTCACATGCATCACAATATTTTCTTTCAGCAACCGAAGTACCTGTTCAATAAATGAATTGTCTTCTTAATAAATGGGTTTTTTTTATTAAGTGTACATACATTATTACAGGCTACAGAAAAGCAAATGCCTGTTCCTGTTAAAAGAATGCTCCCTCCCTCCCTCCCTCCCTCCCTCCCTCCATCTGCACCTCACTTCAGAACTGGCTTTCAGCCTCAAAATGCTCCCTCAAGGCTTCCCTGATCCTAACAGTCTCGCGCTGGTCCCCTCCATGAACCCTGCTCTCTGGCTGGGCATATGTGGCCTCCAGGCGTTGAACCTCAGAGGACCATGCCTGAGTGAAGCCTTCGCCCTTCCGCTCACAAAGATTATGTAGGGCACAGCATGCGGAAATAACCGCGGAGATACTACCCTCGGCCAAATCTAGCCTCCCATAAAGACAACGCCAGCGCGCCTTCAGACGCCCAAAAGCACACTCCACAGTCATTCGACAACGGCTAAGCCTGTAGTTGAACCTTTCCTGACTGCTGTCCAGGCTCCCTGTGTACGGTTTCATGAGCCAGGGCATTAAAGGGTAAGCAGGGTCACCAAGAATCACTATAGGCATTTCCACTTCCCCCACGGGGATCCTCTGGTCTGGGAAAAAAGTCCCCGCTTGCAGCTTCATGAACAGGCCGGTGTTGCGGAAGATGCGTGCGTCATGCACCTTTCCAGACCAGCCAGCGTTAATGTCAGTAAAACGCCCACGGTGATCCACAAGCGCCTGGAGAACCATGGAGAAGTACCCCTTTCGGTTAACGTACTCCTCAGCTAGGTGGGCGGGCGCGAGAATGGGTATATGGGTCCCATCTATCGCCCCACCACAGTTAGGGAAACCCATTTCTTCAAAGCCAGCCACGATGTCATGCACGTTATCCAGAGTCACGATTTTTCGTAGCAGGATGCGATTGATGGCCCTGCACACTTGCATCAGCACAACTCCAACGGTCGACTTTCCAACCCCAAACTGGTTGGCCACCGATCGGTAGCTGTCTGGGGTAGCCAGCTTCCAGATCGCGATAGCCACCCGCTTCTCCACCGGGAGGGCAGCTCTCAGTCTGGTGTCCTTGCGCCGCAGGGCAGGGGCGAGTTCAGCACACAGTCCCATGAAAGTGGCTTTTCTCATTCGAAAGTTTTGCAGCCACTGCTCGTCGTCCCAGACTTGCATGACGATGCGATCCCACCACTCTGTGCTCGTTTCCCGTGCCCAGAAGCGGCGTTCAACAGCCGTGAGCATGTCCGTTAATGAGACAAGCAGCTTTGTGTCGAATGCATTCACCGCTTCGATCTCGTCTTCAGAATCATCACTGTCATCCTGCATGTCAAGGAATAACTCCACTGCACACAGAGATGTGCTGGCGACAGTCGTCAGCATGTCCCTCAGCAGTTCTGGATTCATTGCAGCACTCGACAATGGAAGACGGAGCGTGCCTTGCTGAAACCCTTGAAAGATGGCGCCGGAGGTGGAAGGAAACACAGGGATTGCTGGGATATGCCAAAAAGCATCATGGGTAGTTCAAACAGGATATAGAATGCCCCGCAAGTGACGCCCCCCCTACCACAAGCCATTGCGCCAGATCAGGAAGAGGTGTACTGTGGGATACCTGCCCTAATGCGCTGCTCTTAATGCCGTATTAACTGCCGCAAATGTGGCCATGCTATAGTGCTGGAGCAGCTCAGTGTGGACATACAATAGCGCTATTATTATTGCTGTATAAGGCGAGCGCTATAAGCAATAGCGCTATAATTTTGTAAGTGTAACCATACCCTCAGGCTGGGTACCCAAAAGATTGAGGCATCCAAACAGTACTCAGAGTAGAAGATGTAGGTCCTAATTAATATCTCTGTATTAGACACATCATTTGGATGGTGTTTATTGAGTGATTTAGTTTTAAACAGGGGAACTGTTTCCTTACATTACCATCTGAGGAAGGACTAGCAGACACTTCTGGTTAGTTGAGCAGTAAATTAGATTTTCCTACCTGCATTTCTGCCAAGTTACCACTTTGTCCTGTTGTTAACTTAAACTGTGGTTAAGATTTGACTTGTAACTAAACTATGTAAAAATGACATCTTTTTATTCAACATGTGGTCTCTTCATGAATCTTTCAGTTATATCTTCTTTTTTACAGATAAAAGAGCAAGTTTTCATTAGGTATCACAGAGACATTATAGCTATGGAAAAACTTGCTGGACTCTATTCTGCTTCATGCATCAGCCACAAAGTTGTCAGGTAGTTCCAACTGAAAAATCTTTATTAGCATGCAACCCTGAAAGCACCCAGCTTGATTTTCAAATCCCAGGCTGAGTTTTCAGGGTTCATGGTTAGCAGAACCACCTGACTTACACAGTAGACTCTCGATTATCCAGGATGATAGGGAAAAAATTAATCCTGGTTAATAAAATCCCGGATAATGATGATCCATAGGAAATATGGTGCGGGGGTGGGGGGAGGCTGGTTCACCAGCAACCCTGCACCGGGGGGAAGGAGTGTTGGTTCACTGGCTGCCCTGTGCCCTGGTGAGTGTGTGCGCTTGAGGTGGCAACAAAGCCAGAACCAGTCCTGTGAGTTACGCATATATTTTTTTTACATCCTGGTTAATCCACAACCTGGTTAACCCAATCCTGGATAATCGAGAGTCTACTGTAAATTGAAAAAATGGATATGGGAGTCAACAGAAAACCCTCCAGGATGTCATTTTAGTCACTTTTCCAACTATTGCCACATTTTTAAAAGAATTATTATTGTCACCCAGGACAGAGAAAAAGCTTACTATTATTAACTGCTTTTCTGCATGACAATAACTAATAGGAGTCTCACATGAAGAGGGGTATACCATAAACTGAACCTATACCAAATAAACTACTTTACTGAGACGTATATTGAACTCTTCAGGGTTACAATGCAGTCACCATATTCCAAACTTCCAACCCTACCATGGTTGCTGAGTATTGCTCCTAGGATTGTTTTTTAAAAGTTGCTACAATGTTGGATTACATTTAATATGTTGAGTTTAAGTTCCACAGAAGAACTTTACTTCCATGGTCAAATTTTCAGTCAATACTAAGCAGACTGAATTGGGAAAAAGATTATGGTTTACTACTATTTATTTATACTGGGGAAGTGCTTTGAGGCCCTAAGTGGGAAAGAGGGCTCCATTATGTAAGGTACTGTATATATGTGATGAAAAGATTATCCCTAACCCAAAGAGAGTGATGATTTTTCTGTGTGTCCAGCAAAGATAATACCCAGAGTGGCTGAGAAAACTTTGGCTTATAGGTTGAGAAGTCTCTTCTTTGGCCCTTTTCAAAGTGGGGAGGCCCCGAGGTCAGCCGCACTTTCATCTGCTCAAGTGGTCTCCAGACCAACTGCACCAGCCACTGCTCAAGCAGTCCCCTGGACCAGCTGCACCGGCCACTGCTCAGGGAGCTGGCCCTGGGACCGCCCGAGCAGTGGCCGGTGTGGCTGGCTCAGGATACTGTCTGCTGGAGTAGCCACTGCCATCAGCCCTGGCAGCAATCCCAGGGCAGGTGGAGCAGCGGCTACTCCAGTTGCCCCCAAAAGCTGATGCCACTGGTCATGCCCCACCACAAGCAATAGCCCCCGCCCAATACACCCCATCACCTACTCCTTGGTTCCTCTCAGCAGTGGCCTCCTCAAGATTTATTCAGGAGGTATTTATAGTATAAGTCATGGACAGGTCATGAGCTGTGAATTTTTGTTTATTGCCCATGACCTGACCATGGCTTTTACTAAAAATACCTGTGACTAAATTGTAGTCTTAATTATAACCTAAAGAACTGCCTTTCCTTTTCTCTCTCTCTCGGTACTTATACCTCATCATTATACCAGAGCACCTAGGGTCGAAAGGGTAGTTATGTCCTTATGGCCAGTCACTTACTGGCCCTTCTGCTAAGACTGCCAAAGTTCCCAATTAATGCCAATTCTGGTGGTGGTTTTTGTGATGCAGATACTTAGGTGGGATCCATAAAGGGAATTAGATACTGCAATGCTGAGCATCATGGCACCTAAAACTTTTAGGCACCTAGACAATAACAGGTACAACACTGCAATCCACAAAGCCTTAGGCTGCTGTACGACGATGGGGGAAAGAGAGGTACCTCAGACCGCAATGCACAAATCCAACACGCTACGTAGGAAACCCACTTAAGCTAGCTAAAGGGAGATGCCAACCATGGGTGTGTCCTAAGCCCTGCCCCTCTCACAGAGACAGGTGTCTATCTCTGCGTATGATCCACAAACTGAGGGAAAGTAGGCATTCAGCTGCCTGTGGCCTTGTCTAAAGTTACACAACTTCAGCTACATTATTCATGTAGCTGAAGTTGATGTACTTACATCTACTTACCATGGGATCTACGCTACACTATGTCAACTCCCTTGCGCTTCTCATTCAGGTGGAGTATACAAGTTGACGGGAGAGCGATCTGTGGTCTATTTAGCAGCTCTTCACTAGACCTGCTAAACTGACCGCTAATGCATCAATCGCTGTGCACTGATCTGCCGGTAAGTGTAGACAAGCCCTGTGATGTATGCAGGGCCTGAAACAAAACATGGTAGTAAGAAGGAAGTTTTCCATTGTAACCTTTAGTCTAGTGCAGGGGTTCCCAAATGTCATTGCATGGCGAGCCCCTTCTGACAAGAAAATTACTATGTGAGCCTGTTGGGGCAGAGCCCAAGCCCCACCACCCCAGGGGATGGAGCTCAGGTTTCAGCTTCAGTCAGGGGTCTCAGAAAGTCTAATTTTGGGTCCTGACCCACAACTTGAGAACCACTGTAGTGGCTAGGTTACTCATCCAGGAAGTCAGAGACCCCCATATCAAGTCCCCCTTCCTCCTGAGAGGGGAAAAGGGATTTTAACAGGGATTGGACATCTCTCAAGTGAATGCTTTAACTCAGTGGTTCTCAACCAGGGGTACCCCTGAGGTACACAGAGGTCTTTGAGGGGGTTCATCAACTAACCTCAATATTTACCTAGTTTTACAACAGACTACATAAAAAGCACTAGCAAAGTCAGCACACATTAAATTTCATACAGACAATGATTTGTTTATACTGCTCTATATACTATACACTGAAATGTAAGTACCATATTTATATTCCAATTGATTTATTTTATATGGTAAAAATGAGAATGTAAGCAATTTTTCTGTAATAGTGTGCTGTGACACTTCTGAATTTTTAATGTCTGATTTTGTAAGCAAATAGTTTTTAGGTGAGGTGAAACTTCAGGGGATACAAAAGACAAATCACATTCCTGAAAGTAGTCTGGAAAGGTTGAGAACCACTGCTCTAACTACTGAGCTATGGAATATTCTGATGTGGGACTTCCTCAATCTCTCCTAGAGAAGCTGCTCCACCATAATTAAATATTAATAGAGCCAGAAACAGTTAGACTGACCCTATAGCCTAGCAGTTAGGGCACTCACCTGACACATGGCAGATCCCTTTTCAAATCCCTGCTCTCCATCAGGAGGAAGAGGGGACTCACGGGTCCTGGGTGAGACCCTAGTTACAAGGCTAAAGGTTATAAGGGAGATGGTAGTCCTGCTGCTGCCAGATTTTGAATAGGATTAAATCCAGTAGACAGCCTCTGAGCATGCCTATGGGGTTGGTACCCCACACATGACTTGGGTGGCTGAATACATATCTTCCCCCAGTTTGTGAATTGCTCTAGGGTTTAGGTGGTAGATAGGTGTGTAAGCACCCAGAGGGAGGAAGCAGTACATATGCTCAGAGGCAGAAACGAAAGCATCTATGAAAGTTTTGCTTCAAAAACTTAGGCACTGAGTGAGTTTAAGTGCCTAGACAGCAGCCAAGCAGGAGCTCTGTGGACTCCAGTGGTGCCACAAAGCAGGACTTAGGCATCTAAGTACCTCTGTAAATCACACACTTATTCATTAAGAACTGGACTGACATAACTAATTCATTTAACTAAGGGCAACAATAGCCTTCAGATGATAACATTTTGTGAAAAGCAACTTGGACAAGAACAGAACCAAAGATCTAGAAATGGAAATGTCTATGTTAGGATACCAATCGCTACACATCTTCCACTGCTCTTCTCCTCTGATACTTGGTGTATTCCTCACAGATTTATTTCTCAACCACTCTTTTGCTTGTTCATTCCCCCTTTTCCCTAGACCTTCCTAATCTCACCTTGACTTCTCTCTCTTTCTGTGAGTCTGGGCAGGTAGCAGCACAATCATAATTTCCAATAAACCTGAGGTGCAGCTCCTCTAGGAAAGGAGGAAGCAACATAGTGTGAAAGGGAACAGACGGAAAGAGGAGTGTTTGTTCTGCAGAAACTGATCTCCTCCCATATACACACTTCGACCTTTGGGTAGAAATTAATTAAAGAAAATCTCTCGTTGCTATAATTTATCAGTCTTGAGTTATAAATCCACTCTTCCGTGTGATACAAGCAAAGAAGAAGCACTTTGTCAGTCATAAACCAAAAGCAAGGTTGTTTACCAGCAAGACAGACTCAATTCAGGCCAATGTAATGGTAAAAATTAAACATTTGTGCCTTTCCAACATGCCAACTCCATTTCCAGTAAATGACAATGTGATCTTGTGAAGTTGTTTTAATTAAGGAAATGCAGAAGAGGCAATGAGAGAGAGAGAGACAGACTGTGTGCTTTCATGAATTGCCTTCTCCCCATCAACTTTTTGGTGACTTGCCATGGAAGTCTGCCATTTGACCTGGAATGGGAGTCTGCGATGGCTGGTTCTCATATAATTATCAAACCATATTATGTCATACATTTGTAACTTATATTCTGTCTAATCACATCTGTTCCTGCTTCTTGTCATAGAAAGTGACAAAAGATCCAGGTGGCTTTACCAAGCGTAGGTTAATTTATTCAATAGGATATTAATATTGTAGTATTTTCATCACTACAGTTCAAAGCCTCCTGCTTTAAGATAGTAGATATAGTAATACGAGAACACACAAAATGTAATATAGAAATGAGAGTGCACTCACCACTGCCTCCATGATATATATTGCCCAGGCAATATATCTTGATATACATGAGTTTTCTTTGTGCATGTATGTCCTGCAATCCTTTGTGACTTATGTCAAAGGTCACATTTATTAGTGTGTCTGAGGCAGAATAAAATCAGCTTGGATGTTTTATAATCCATGCCCTGGTCTACACTGGGGGTGGGGATCGACCTAAGATACGCAATATCAGCTACAGGAATAGCGACCCCTGAAAGATCGATCGCTACCCACTGATCCAGCGGGTAGTGTAGACCTGCCCCGTGTCTTTTACTATTAAATTCAAATGACAACAACTCAACCATCACATATAAGGTCCAATCCCGCTCCCCTTAAAGTTAGTAGGAGTTTTCCCTTTGACTTAAAGGGGGCTTGGATCAGAACCAAAAGGCTTATCTATATTCACAGTTGCACCAATTTAGCTTAAAGATTTAGATTTTAGACTCATTTAGTTAAACTGATGCAAAATGCTGTGTGGACACACACACACATATAGGAACACCAAAATCATGAACTGACCAGTAAACCACACATCTCATTTGGAACTGGAAGTACACAATCAAGCAGCCACAGAGACAAAAGATAACAACAACAACAAAAAGCAAGTATAGTACAGTACTGTGTTAAATGTTAACTACTAAAAAAATGAAGGGAAAGAAGCATTTTCTTCTGTATAGTAAAATTTCAAAGTTGCATTACATCAATCTGCAGTTGTAAATTTTTTAAAGAACAAGCATAACCTTTTGTTCAGAGTGACGAACAACTTCCATTCCTGAGGCATTCGTAACTGTGAGGTTCTTCTGTAAATGTATCCACAAAGGGATTTCCACTGATTAACTAAAACAGTTTAGTTAAACCAATGCAAGTGTGTATGCAAACATAATATATAATATACATAAAACTGTCATAGTCCAGCAAGCTAAAGGCATTAGTTTGTACATGAGAAGCTGTAGTTTTGTTTCTCAGAGTGGTGATTATCTATTGTGACTACAGTAATTATTAGCAAATTCTAGGATATCACAAGACTAATTCAGTACAGAGAACTTGATTCTCTCAGCAGCTGTCCACTGAGAAAGAAAAAAAAACAAAAAACGGAAAGGGATGAGATTCAAAGTGCCCTGTAACCTGGTTCAGCTTCAGGGAAGGAGGACCTCGTTAAGTGAGTGACTATAGTCTCCTATAGTTGTTTAATTCCAAATCAGATAAATGCCAATGGTCTGTAATATTAGCAGAGAATAAGCTTGAGAATGGGGTTACATAACTAACATCTTCAGGTATCTGGCTCAGCACGGTGGGCCCTCAGGAACAAAAAGGCAAGCACGTGAGAAACAGGAGTCTATAATTTTAACAATGTCCATCTGACCTTTGGTGACTAATATTCAAAAAGGACAGAAGCTCCAAGCTCGGTGCAAAAATGCCTAAGCATCAGCAAACCTAATTTATGTGCACAATTACAACATATGTAAATTATATAGTAGTATGTGCACAAGTGACTATCTAACTTATCAATTATGCACACAAAATGCCCAGTTTGTACATATTCACTGTAGATACACATGCATTTGGTATCATGGCCCTAGCTTCAGTCTGCTCTTTCAAAAAGTGGGGACAGGATTTTCAAAACTGGGTTCTTAAAGTTAGATAACTAAAATCAAGATGTAAGAACCTATCTTTAAGCATCCAATAGCTAAAGCTTTGGTCCAGGCTCCTAAGGCACAAACCAACATTGCTCAGGCTATTGCTTTCTCTGCTTGTGTCTTTAACAGGACCAGGGATGAGTCCTTTAAAAGAAATATTTTAAAACTGAATACGAAAGTTAAAAACAAACAGTACTGGATAAGGAACATCTAGCTTGATTGCAGCTTCTGTTATACTTGAAGATTATCTAATGTGCTTTAAGTACTTGGAAGCTTCAAAAACTTTCATAAATGTATTAGTGCTATTAGTTACCAGCACAAAGAAGCTCAATCCTATAGTTGATTATCAGGGACACTGACAAAATTTGTCAAGACTGCTGCTTCTCTCTGAAGCAGACAAACATATCAGTTTGTCCCCAGATGACTTTTAGCGTCTGTAAAGCAAACTAAAAAACTCACCAACTGGACTGAATAGTACAATTGTTCAGGAGCTAGATGCTTGATCTGTTTAGTGGTCTGATGATTTATTTTGCCATCAGTATCACTGCACGTCTTTGTTTTCAGTCATCCTTTTCTCATATAAATTGCCCTTTTGTCTACCATCAAACATTAGACAGACCATGTGATGCTGAGGACTAGTTTACCACACTCATAACCTTCTCCTCTATAGTGACTTCATACTAATAATAGTGCGTTGTTTGTCTGAGATGATATAGTTCAGGGGTAGGCAACCTATGGCACGTGTGCTGAAGGCGGAACGTGAGCTGATTTTCAGTGGCACTCACACTGCCCAGGACCTGGCCACCAGTCCAGGGGTGCTCTGCATTTTAATTTAATTTTAAATGAAACTTCTAAACATTTTAAAAACCTTATTTACTTTATATACAACAATAGTTTAGTTATATATAACAGACTTGTAGAAAGAGACCTTCTAAAAACGTTAAAATGTATTACTGGCACATGAAACCTTAATTAGAGTGAATAAATGAAGACTCGACACACCACTTCTAAAAGACTGCCGACCCCTAATATAGTTGATACAAAGTGACTATAGCATAGTGCTCATTTCTATTTCTTCAGATACAGAAGAAACATGGTGTCCATGTTTATTATTTTGAATCACTAAAACAAGTCACTATAATTCATTAGTATGAACAGTTTTCTTTAACACAATATAGCTAGTCAACTGAAATTCTTTATGGGATAAGATGTGTTGAGGTTTTTAATAAGATGGTTGAGTTTGATGCCTTAACATTTGTTTTCAGTCTGACTGACAAACTGGAAAGTATTTTTGTATTTATAAGTCACAGGTGCTGCAGGTTTCATGGAATTAGATATCACTACACGCCTTCTGTTCCACCTCTCAGTTCTCTCCCACCTCTATTTTTCTTTCACATTCTCCCTCCCCCTTTTTCATTCCCCTCTGCCAAAGCTGTTATCAGCGTCAGGGATTAAGGTAAGCAACTGAGCCTCAGACCAGCTAGCTCTCTCTCTTTTGCAACTAAATCACAGTTGGCTTGCAGCTGAAGCACCTAATTGGCCAGGCTGCCCGACTGACCGGAGGAACCCATAGGCATGCTCTCTTAAGCACAAGCAGCAGGATTAGGCCAACAGCTGCTCAGACTATGCACCCACAACTGCACCTGCTCATTCCTAGCTCTGTTCCAGCCTCAGACCCAGCCCTGCTCCTGCCTTGCCTCATTCCAGTAACCTGGCTCTGACCCTCGGCTCCAATTCCTGGCCCTTGGCTCTGGCCTCTGATTTCTGACTTCTACTCTGATCTTGGGTTCCTATTCATGGCTACCAACGTCTGCTCCAACCACTAGGTCTGACTTCTGTTGCAGCCACTAGGCAAGG
This sequence comes from Dermatemys mawii, assembly GCA_007922305.1. Lineage (NCBI taxonomy): Eukaryota > Metazoa > Chordata > Testudines > Dermatemydidae > Dermatemys > Dermatemys mawii. The sequence continues at coordinate 31,975,059 of ML677350.1, read as the reverse complement.
CACGACCATCCATGTCCTGGTCTCTGACAGTCTGAGCAGCTCCAAACCAAAATGGGGTAGCAGCTTCTTCTAGGATGGATCCTACGAAAGTTAATATCTCCTTGTTGGGGTTGATAGATGCTCTGCTGAGTTTACAAACCCAGATTAGCACTCTGAAGGTTCTGAACTCTGATTTACAGAATCAAGCCATGCTCCAGGTCCACACAGAATCACCTTATTGGCCAGATTGCCCAATTAGCTGGAGGAACCAATAGGCATGCTCTCTTAAGCTCCGCAGCAGTACTAGGCCAACAGCTGCTCAAAGCATTCACCCACTGTTGTGTTAACTCCTGCTCCTGCCTTGTTCCCTGCCTTGCACCAGCACTACTCCTACCCTGAATCCAGTCTTGCCTTCCTCACTCCAGGTAACCTGGCTCGGACCCTTGGTTCCAATTCCTGATGTCTGACTTGGGCTCTGGCCTTTGGCTATGGTATCTGGCCTCTGACACCTGCTCTGACCCTGGCATCCTATTCCAGGTTACTGACTCTGGCTCCAACTATTCATCCTGACATCCAGACACCTTGGCATCCAGGTATGACCTGCCACACCTTGGTTTCTGACAATCAGCTGAAGAACGATTCTTCTCTTCCTCCTCCATATGCAGATTGATCACAGTCTCAAGTGGCAGGCCCACACCTTCTAAGGGCCATAATTGTCTGTAGCCAGAATTTTTCACTCCACTCCTCCTGATTAGCATTTTTTTTTGAGCTGCCCTCTCTCTGGGCTGGTCTTCACTAGCGCAGGGGATCAACTGTAGATACGCAATTTCAGCTACGTTAATAATGTACTGAAATCGGCGTATCTACAGCCGACTTACCTGCCGTCCTCACGGCGGTGGCGGTCGCGCTCCTCCGTTGACTCCAGCTTGCGCCTTTTGGCGAGCTGGAGTTATGGAGTCGACGGGGGCATTGCTGGCGATCGATTTATCGTGTCTTGAAGAGACGCGATGAATCGATCGCCATAAGATCGATCTCTCCCAGCTCTAGTGAAGACAAGCTCTCTGACTGGCTATCGGCAGAGCTAGAAGAGCTGCTCCTAGTGGGAAATAAGGGAAAAGTGATACTACAGGGCAGCTAGGATGGAAGTGGAAGAAGAAAAAACTGAGCTATAGAGAGAGACTGCTGGTTGCATAGAACTGCATCTGGTTTTCAGTGCCCATGAAAACTGTGGATTGGATGCATTAGAGGGGAGAGAAGAGAGGGGGAGAGTGCATGGAACTCAGATGTTGTGAACCTGTGATGTACAGCTGTGGAACAGTATATCCAGTATCACTGCAAACACTTTTTTTAAAAAAGGTCTAATTTACAGTCAATGGTTGTGAGCTTACTATGTAGAATAAAAGCTGATTAGAATCACACAAAGATGTTGTCTATTAAAAGCAGGAGCTGGCTTTTGAAAGATCAAATGAAGTAGTAAGTTGGGTTTTATTAAATTAATCCGTAAATTAGCAAAACCACTTTTCATCAGACTTTTACAATTTACTTCTCCATAGCTAAATATTCTCCCCAGATGCCTGTTTTGGGGGTACATGACAGCTGGTGCTCATAAGGAGTTTGGTCAAAGCTTCCAGAAATTTCTTGTTCCCCCACAATCACTATTACAAGCCTCCAGAAGGGATGTTCTACTGCATGTAGCTAACAGCACTTTCCCCCCTTCCTCATTTCCACCAACTCACCACATTAATTATTCCAAATTTAAAATTAAAGTCTTTAAAATGTTAAGTTCACATTGGCTTCATGCTGGTGGATTTAAATCATTCCCCCCTTAGTCCTCATACATATATTTTGAACACTGATAGTTTTATATCATGTATGTATATATGTAAGTCTTACATATACTCACATATTAAATAAAACACAGCACTATAATGCATATGCTCAAGGAAGGAGAGTTGTGTAGGCAACCTTAATTTTCACTTTTCTTTCTTTAACATGAACTTTTGAATGTTTCACTTTGGAACCTTAACATTTGTTTAGAATAGGTTTCATTAAAAGTATTTTTTTCATTATTTTATTCCCCCCTAGTTAATTTGTTTTAAAACAAGAGTCACAAGATGGGTGAAAATTAGACCAACTTTCACTGGTAAAATGGATAATCTTTTGAGTTTTTCAGAGTAAATTTCCCAGACATGAAGAATTTAGTATTCTATTTAAGCCTAAAAGCTTGTCTTTCTCACCAACAGAAATTGGGCCAATAAAAGATATTACCTCATCCACTTTCTATCTCTAATATCCTGGGACCAATACAGCAACAACAACACTGTTTTAAAGCAAAATATTTACATGGTTTCGATCCTGGACACGTGAGAAATTTCTAGCCTGAGCCTAGACCAGTGTTTCCCAAACTGTGTTCTGCGGAACACTGGTGTTCTGCACGATGTGAATAGGTGTTCCGTGAAAGAATCGTAATTTAAAAAAAGGATCTTTAAATTTTTTTTTATTTTAAATTTGGCATATCTGAAGCCTAGTTTACAACTCTTTTTGAATGACTATAATTTATAAAATAAAATATATTTGAGCATAAATAACTCAATTTTTTATTTGAAAATCAAATGACTACAAAATAATAAGTGTTCCGTAAATATATACCAGGCTAAAAAAGTTTGGGAAACACTGGCCTAGACAATAATATGGGGGTTGTGTCCTGACTCTCCCTGGTGGGATCTTCAGTTCAACTCCTCTATTGGTCAAACATTGTCCAAGTTGGTTAATTTTTGTGGCATAGTGCAAGGTTCATCTTTTTTTTCCTTTAGCTTGAGTTGGTGAAGAGAATGTTTGGAGACTACACACTTTACTTTGGGGGACCCATATTTTTTATTGTTTGTTGTGAAAAGAGCATGTGCTTCATTAAATATATATGTACCTTGAGATGAATAACTGGCAGCGTTTTAGAACTTTTTTTTGTAATTTTTTTAGATAAAAGTTGCATGGAATTGGAAAGTTGCAGCTGTCCAAGTTGTGCACACGTCAGTTCAGATATTTAAATGAAGACATATCCCTGATGCTTTAAGTAGTAATCTTAATTGCAACTCAAAGATGTCACCAATGGAGGCTCATAACTAGAGTATTGTGTAATGAGTTGTAGGCTACAATATTCCCAAATACAAGAATTGTATACAGATGTTGTCTAAAGCTATTGAAATTCTGGAAGAAGATGCTCCAGTCTCTCTGAGCTTTCTCTGAGTTTCATAACTCCAACTCATCAGTCACAGCACTCCAAGATAAATGTGAGTGATCCACTATGAGTCTGACTTCAAGGTCAATATTGTTCTTCCTGTTCTGGCTCTGTACATTTACCCAAGAAGTTGGGTGACCTTATGCATATTAAATGAAATATTTAAGACTGGCTCCAGAAAAACTGCAAAATGTCACTGTAATTTTACATGAACGCTGTATATTTATGCAAACTGCCCAAGAAATACCGCAGGAGACCATTCTCACCCATGGGACATTCCTTGGAGATCTAGGAGTGTAGATAAATACTGATCATGGCTCTTATTTTCATGGCACCTTATTGGCCAGGTAATTTTTGTACTTTGACAGATAGATGCCAGACCATTTACACCTTTCTTATGCTATATGTTTTTGGTTTATTCCAGTGGTATGGTCAAATTCTTCATCCACATCTGGATTTCTCTCTCACAAGCTCAATTATATATTAGAGAGATCAAAGCATAAACTCTAGAATGTGAAGTGGAAAATATTTTCACTCTGGCATCCAGAGCAATTTTTGAACATCTCTCCTTACCCCTCTATTCAATACATATAATGTCCTTACCTCTTCCAGAAGATTTCAAATTATTTCTTAGATTATGAACTCTAAGACAAGTTCCTTACAAGGAACTTGTCTTTGTAAGTGTTTATGCTGTATCTAGCATAAAGATGTCCAAATCCTGATTATGACCTCTGAGGGCTACAGTAATATGAATACTATCCTCTGCTCACTCTGCCAAGTATGTTCCCAGGAACACACTTCTGATCCTATTTTAAAAAATAGGGTGAGCAACCAATAAATTGCTACTAGTTCTTTCTACGAGCCAAGCTAATGACTCACTCAATGGATCATTCATTTTGAAACTTTTTCCAAGGCATTCCATGAATTATATGGTGGCGGTCCGAATTCTACAATATCAAGTTTGTTATTTCATGTTTCTTCCCTAGACCTCCTGCTTCTGAAGGAATGAGATATTTATGCATATATCACATGTAAAAATAGATTGTTAATTACCACTTTCTGATTCTTAAATGTCACTTTACAATAAAACCTTTTGGGATAGTAGGCTTTAGAGTGACATACTTTAGCACTGAGCTAGAGCCAATAGGCAATAAAGTAGGGATCAAAAACACCACTGGTTTTGGCAACTCAAATGGGAGTTTCTCTTTTAAACAAATTTTAGGGATTCAACCATATTCAGTGATAGGCTGGCACATAACCGCATGTAATACCAACTTCAGTAATGTGATTAATATTGATTAAAATAAAATTTACTTCACTGAACTCTTTTATAGTTAGTGACCTTCTCTTATCAAAGAAATGACCTATGATTTGAACAAGAGCTTGTTCCCTTCAGAGGAGATGTCTTGTATACTTTACATGATATATTCCTCATTAAGTTTTTGAAAAGCAAAGAGTCCATCTTTATGCCAGAAATTACTTACATCCATATCATGGAGGAGCAGGAATTGTTTCTTCCTTGAGAAACCACATAAGATATTCCCAGACCCGAGAAACCAAGTGTATATGATATTCATCACTTACTTAAATAACTGATTTTTCATTGTAATGCATTATTTGCAGACACTAAGAAACAGTACTCTGCAGTGACACATTCCAGTTGAGGACTTCAGGTCTCTGTGCAAAACTTGTTGGGACTGGCACAGTGAGGAAGATGCAAATTCACAGTCCTTAATAAACTAGATTGTGAAACTGATTTCCTAGTTATATTTACTATTACTGTACATACATTAAGAGTCTAAAAAAATGGGTGGGTAAAGGAATTTATCTTAACACACTGTATTAACACACTGTAATTTAGTTGTCTGAGTAATGAATAGGGTGACCAGATAGCAAGTGTGAAAAATTGGGGTGGGGGGATAATAGGAGCCCATACAAAAAAAAGTCCCAAATATCAGGACTGTTCCTATAAAAATCAGGACATCTGGACACCCTAGTAATGAACAGCCAGTTTTTAAAAAGCCAAGATGTCTTTGAACTGGTTTTCCTTTGTTTTGAGAATGATGAAAATCTATCATGTTGTTATAATTGTGATGTACCTATCTTTACATTAACAAAAAGTCACCAGAAAACTGTGCTTTGCATAAAAATATTTATAATTTTATGGAAAAACAACCACCACTTGCAGACACTATAATACCATACCCTTTACAGTTAACCTACGTTACTCGATACATTTCTCCAAATATAGTGAAATGTCTTGGAATTACTGTTAGTATGACCTCTGCTCAAACTACTTTTTATCATGTTTGCTGGTTATTTATTTTTTCCCCTTTCAATCAGCTTGGACAATGTATCTAGACTGGTCTGTTTTCAGTTAGTAGGTTTCAACTTCCTGGTCTCAAGCACTATGGACTACAGACACTGCAGGGGAATATTTCTACAGATTTATTTCCATCAAAAATTCAATTAAAATGGTCTTTTTTAAATTCATAGAGCCCTTCCAACAGCACCCTGTCTTAAATTTCAATCTCAAACTTAAAAGTATATAGATTATTAAAAGTATACAGATTAAGTATCTTAGTTCGACTTACCTGGACTTCCGCACAATGGCAGGTCGACCACGGCCGCTCCCCCACCAACTCTGCTTACTCCTCCTGCCAAGGTGGAGTTCAGCCATCGATTCGGGGATCGATTTATTGCATCTAGATGAGATGCGATAAATCAATCCCTGATTCATCAAGTGCTACCCGCCGATCCAGCAGGTAGTATAGCTGTACTCTAAAGCAGTGGCTGCAGAGTACCATGTAAAGTGAGGGGTTAGAGACCACATCTGTTCCTCATTCACCCTGCTGTGGTGGCTCTTGTCCAGCAGGGCTGGGCTGACTTCCCATTCTGGTCCATTGACTCTCCCCACAGCATCATGTGATGTGCATCTATGCAAAGGTGGGGTCTTCCCCATATGCCTAACCCCCTTCCTGCCCCTGCCACTACTGGACTGTATGCTTCATGCTGGACTATAGTGGGTTGCATAAAATGATCTAGCACACTGCCCATCCCTGATGCACTTGCTTAAAAATGGTCAGGGCATTGCCTGGGTGGAACCCCCTGCTCAATGGCCTATGGAGTAAAGCTGGTCAGAAGATTATGGATTGTATTTAAAAAAACTACAGAAAAAATTGTTTCTGATACTTCTTCCCTTCCACCTTCCCTCCTACCCCCAACAAATAACTCTAGTATTGGAATGCAATTCAGCCCTACAAATCAGAAGCAAACTGATAGTAGGTAATAGACAGATAAAGCTATTCTCTATTCACAATTATATTTTTAAGATGTGAAGTGGTGCTGCAAAAATATGGCCGCCAAATGAAATAACTCAATATCTACAGATTAGACATTTACTAATCTGTCAATTTGGCCCCAATGCAACCACCATGATTTGTTAACATCTATAACAAAAATTGAGCAGCATACTAGGTTCAGAAGAGCGCTGATTCCTACAGCAATCACCATTAGCAAAACATAAAACAACACTGGAAATTACCTACATCTCAAAGAGAGAAAATTGGAATATCTCTTCAAAGACACAAACTCCACACATTTGATTAAGTTTGCTCTTTACTTTCAGAGTGGTTTGATTAACAGATAACTATAAAAAGGTGACATGTCCAAGAGCTCTACTGAAAGGTTGGGTAACACCATGCTACAAGTTTACTCCTGGTGGAATTCTGCACCAAAAAAATTAAAAATTCTGCAAAATTCTGCATAATCTTGTCAAACTAACACAATATAATCATGACAGTTTCAATTATTTCGGTAATTATTTCAAAATATCTGTCAACAAGTATGTCTGTAACAAAGACTGAAAAAAAAAGACGAATTTTTTTTGACAGATTCCTTATTAGGCATATTAACACAGAACTTCGAGTAATTAATTTAAATTACAATATAGAATTGTATTTCCTGCACCTGTCAGAAGCAATACAAATAATTGGGAGTGTTAGGGGTAACGGAGGAGGTGAGGGTGAGGGAAGGACCTTGGAGTGAACCTGGAGGGTTGTTGGGTGTGGGTGGGAGAAATATGGACCATTTTGAGGGGGGGACAGGATTGTTAGGGAGTTGGGGAGCCTCCCCCATGGATGATTCCAAGCTTCTCCCATTCAGTCAGGCATGTCTGTCTCTGTCACAGCAACCCACATCCTGATGGGTCCCTGCAGCTCCCCTCCCCCATTCCTATGTGGCCATGCACCCCCACTGCCATTCAGTCCCTGGGTCAGTTCTGTGACCCCACTAGCTCCTGAGCCCATGTCTCAATCTGTTCTCCCCTACTAACCATTCTGAACCCCAGTTGCTCCATGGCCAGGTGCTGTGATAAACTTCTACTCCTAGGGGAATTCTGTGCCACTGCATACACACAGAATTCTCCCCTCACCCCAGCCCCCCAAAAATGCATTCTGTGCAGGAAATGCAGAAGTTCCACCTTTTGCCCCCCATAGGCTGCTGTGGCACCAGAACAGCCTGCCACATTCATGCTGCTGGCTGTTCTAGTGCCACAGTGGCCTCTGGTGGGTGAAATGTGAAACTGTAGTGCTTCTGGGGCAGAATATATTTTCTGTGGAAAAAATAAATTCTGCAGGACACGTGAATTCTGCGCATGCACAATGGTGCAGAATCCCCCCAGGAGTAAAGCCAATGAGAGAATGACATCATTACTGTATGATAACAATTTTCTGGCTCTGCATGGTATTTCTTCTATAGAACATGCTGTTCCCGGTCAACTTTCTCTAATTTCCTCTGACTAATTTTGGTTTCCTTGTGCTCTCTCTATCTGTTGTAACTTGCCTTATACTTAAACACAAGCTCTTCAGGGCAGGAATCATCTTTTTGTTCTGTATTTGTACCACACCTAGCACAATGGGGTCCTGGTGCATGACTAGGCCTTATAAATTTTTGCCACAGTAAAAATACCAATAATAAGAAAATCTCTTACCTCTGCATATATTTCTTATTTTAATTACTTTGAATATTCATTTTTCTTCACACAATAAAACCTTTTACTTAAAAAAATAATTGAATAACACTTTTCTAATACAAGAAATGAAATTACACTGGGCCTGATTTTCAGAGATACCAAGCATCTACAATTCTAGCTGGAGTAGCACCTATGAGGATCAGTCTCATTGTAATTAATAAATAATGACATTAACAGATAGATACATCTTTTACATGGCATATTTTTTTCTATTTAAATCTACTACATTAAAAAAAATCCACTAAAATGAATTTCCCTTAAGATGAATCAAATTAAGCAAGCAACAACTAAAGCTAAAGGTTCCTTCTCTCCAACTCATTGTCCTCAATAAGTGGATTTAAGAAAACTAATTGTTTCTTATTTAACTTGCGAAATTTAAATGGATAACTCTTCTTATGTGGTTGTTTTAATAGATATCACATCTTTATATGGTTTAACTGTTTTTTATTTATTTTTATGGGGAAAGGGTTGTTTTTTGTTGTCATTTCCTAACTTCGCTCTTTGTACATGAGAAATGTTTTTGTTCAGCTAGAATGTAGACAACATGGATGCAATTAAATAATTAAATCAAGAGCTGCTGCTCTATTTTGAAACAGAAAGTTAAAAAGATCCAGTGACATGACTTTGCCCTTAGAAAATTCCCATGTTATTTCTAAAATGGAAAAAAATATCCCAAATGTACTTGGCTTCTAATTTTCACCACTACAGAGGTGCCAGTTGCAGTTCCATAATTATGGTTGAGTTGAGTTTTGCCTTAAAGCGGGGATTCAACTGCTTTGGTATGTACTAAAAGCACAGTGTATACTCCCCAAAATTACAGCACTTTTTTCCTGAGTATTTACAAGTAAATCCATTAGTTTATGATCTAAAAGTAATTTAAAATGGGTCCTTTAAAGAAATTTAATACCAGGTGTCAGTCCTTTCTTTGCCCGAGTGATCTCAGCAGAATGACATAGACTCTTCAGACTTCTTAAAATCACTGAAGTCTTCTGCATAGGTACATTTAAATCATTCTAGGATTAATAGTCTTTTTTTGCCATTATGCTTTATAAGTGAAAGTTTCTGCTTCAGCAGAGGCTAAAGCTGTTCAAGAGAATTCCATTACACCGCCCTCCTTTCAAAATGGCTATAATTTCCTATGGTTCCCAGTAAGACTGAGGACACACCATCTCCATTTTTCACAATGGGACTCAGGACAGAGGGCCTCCTTAGCAAGGATGGCCCCTGCCTCCACTCACTTGCTCCTCACAGTGTTCCACACCACCTCCTGATAGCACTGGGAGCTATTTGCTACCCTAAGGATAGCTTGGATTCACTCCCATTGAGAGCAATGAGAGAGAGAGTGGCTCTTTGGACAGCAAACATCTCATTGCCATTGAGGTCAACAGAAGATGGCAAACATTTAGAAAGAAAGCAATTCTTTATAAGTTTCTCTGAAAATGCATCTCCTTTGCTGACAGGTAAACTTCTGGTTATGAAAAACAATGACAAAAATTATCATTAATCCTATTCTCACCTCCCACTGCCCAAAAAAAACATTACCCAATGAATCAGATTTACTCAGCAGTCAGGGGAAACTAAAAATGTGCACATGCAGAAAAATGTGGGATGGAGAAGGGTGGAGAAAATGTGGATGTGTTTTGTGGATGCAGAACAATTTGGGGTGTAGGGAGAAGGGATACTGAGGAACATGTGCACAAGGAAAGCAAGGAGCAAAGAAGAGAGTGACAGACTGAGGACCACATGTGCAGAGGAACATATGGTGAAGAAGGAAGAAATGTGTAGGCATGGGAAAGCAAAGTTCAAGAGGGAAGGGAGGCTGTTTGAGTGCTCTCACTGATCATTTCTATATCTTAACATGTTTGGATTTCTTTCCAGTTTAACTTCAAGTTTGAATTTTCTTAATTTGCAATGCTTGTTTTAGGATATTTAGCTCCATTTTAATGTAGATTTTGTCTGGGAACACACATTGTGATAGTCAACTGTTAAAAACTCACTTCAGGGGAAATTATTTCTTAAAACTTAGTGTTTGGCCTGAAGTAATCATGAGGTATTGTTGTCATGGCTGTAGACTATTGCAGAGGGAGGGCGGAGGAATAGCTCTGTTGCTCTTTTTTAGAGAGAGCTCATAGGGTGCTACCAGGCAACAGCTCTTTTGTCTAGAAAATTCTTATGCTGGGTAATGCAGAGTTCTAGTCTGTCACACTCTCCTGTGCAATGTGTATGAGAGTTATATTGGTATCCTCACCAAATACCAATCTGAATAATCATTTAGCAAAACTTCCCCCACCCCTGCAATTTCAGTTGCATTCTGTATTCTTCACTTACTATCCTAGACTGCTGTGCAGTTTGGCTATGTGATCTTAAACAATTGCTGCACTCTACTCTAGATTGACTATATTTCAGTGATGGGTGAAAGTAATCACGTATTTTAATATAACTGAGAATACAAATGATATACTATAGCTATCTAAAGTTTATGACTTTTTTAAATGTTTTGGGAGCTTCCTGAGTGAAAGATTCTCTAAAAGTAATTCTTTGCCAATATCACATGCTCTCAGTCTACATCCTTATGATATGTAACTGTCAGTTTTTCCAACAAGTTTGTTTTAAGAATAGTAAAAAATATTTTAAAAAGTCATTGAACATTACTGGAAAAAGTTGTAAATGTTTCAAAAATCCTGCTGTTAGAATCCAAGACTGATCAATAGTTCATAACCTATCTACATTTTCTATATAATTTAAAGAACAGAAATCAAGTGACACTTTCTCTTTGGAACAGTCAACTTCTACCCAACTTTGTTCTGCAAAATTATAAAAAGCCTTTAAGGAAAAGCTGATTGCTTCCTGGACTAGAACTCTGCAAACCTGCTGGAAATGTGAAAACCTTGCCAAAGCAAAAGAACTCAACTTTAAAACAGTTGCATTATATCCTTCCAGAATTTTGGTTGTGTGGAGCAGAGTAGACAATCATATAGTTAGATGTTCAGAAGTTGTTAAAGTGTGTACAAGATAGAAAGACTAAGGCAAAAATGGAACAGGAAATACTGAGCCAATTTCTACAGTCACTTACCCCCCACTTAATGGTGTTACTCTGTATTTACCCCAGAGTAACAGAACAGAAAACAATTCATTGCTTATAATGGAACTGTACCGATTAGTCAGCAGTATTTTCATCACACATACTCATTAAACTGATGATATTTTCTCTCTGGATTTTGTCTCTGGATCAGTGACAAGTTAAACTGAAAAAAATTTGAACTTATGTTTCCACAAGGACACATTTTATATGTTGTTTGCTTCTTTTTAGTGTTCTAATAACTCAGTGCCTTAATACTAGAGAGAATGAGCCTAGGAAATAAATGGTCCTATATACCCTTTTAACACCATATTTACACTAAGAAAAAGTGCATTTTGACATGTTAGCTAACATCAGTTAGCATATTAAAATCCTAGTGTAGACAAGACTGTTGTAGTTTTAACATGTGTTAGCTGGTTGAAGTAAGCACTAAGTTCCCTACTTTGGGTTCACCTTAAGCACCTAACACGTTAAAACAACAACTTTCCTTGTCTAGATTAGGTTTAAAACATGTCAGAAGAGCCTGGAAAAAGGTCTGCGGATCACAGACCAAATGCGGACACAATTTTTTTATCTGCGCAGGGCTCTACACGTCAGCTAACGAGACCTGAATGGATACATTTTTTACAGGACAGTTTTTTACCTCCTACACTCATTCTGTGTTGAGGTGGCTGCATATGCAGAAGGCAAAGGTAAAAAATACAATAACAATTAAGCTCTAATGAAAGTTTTTCTATTTCACACAGAACCAATTTTCCAAAAAGATACAATGAGTATTTTTTTAGTTGGACAAATTTTCAAGGAGTGTTAATCTGAAGAGATAATAGAAGATAAAGGTTATCACAGAATCATCACTTTCAAGGTCATCCAAGTCATTCACTATACACCATGCAATGACTACAGAGAATGAGACAGAGTTCATCCATTATAGTATGATATAGCAAGAACATACGACAGTGTGCTGGGGCATGAAGGTTTTATTGGCATGAGTTTGGGATAGCCATGTTACTCATGAGTGGCAAAATCTCAAATTGGTCACGCAGGTCATTCCAAATTAGCAATACAATCTTTATACCCCATCATGCCATCTTGTATGTTCTTTATATTATATAGGCCAGAGAAAAACTGTAGCAGGCACATCTTAAAATGTTTTCACATTCATTCATGAGCAAATCAATACTTCTGGAAATGTCTCTCATTTGCCGCCCTTCACACTCCATCTAAGTTGATACAACCCATTTTTTTGCTGTTTTTCCATGAACTGGAGGTGGTTGTAATACTCACACTGCTAACTGGCAGCCATCCACTAAAATATATTAGCTGTCCTCTACAGGCATACAGGCATATTGTAGTTGAACTATTGTTTGGTAGCTAAGTTGACTGTTCAGGTAAGGCAGGGAACAGCCATATTTGTCTTTTCACATTCAGACAACTGGACTGACTTTTGTAAAATGGCACATCTCTAAATTTTAATATTTTATTTAAAAAGAGCCAACAGAATTCTTATCCACCATTGGTATTTTAAAATAATTTTCTACTGGCGATCAAGTAATGCAACAGAATCTGAACAACCTCACCTTCTTGGGAGATGAGGGTATTTTATTTACATGCAAGTGCTGTTTTTTTAAAAAGAAAAATTCTAAAACAGTTTTTCTTTTCCAGTATATTTTAATCAAGCAACATGAACTGAAACTGTCTCCCTGTGCAGCACTACAGCAGCCTAGTGTTGTGGTGAGACTCTACGAAAGCCCTCAAACAACTGCTGCCATGAAGCAGTTAACAAAGCAGTGTATTTTGTAGTGCTGTGCATTACCTGATGTATTACTATATAAAATTAATATAGATTTGTATGGTCCTCTTTTCCAAAGCTTGGTGCTGATCCTCAGGATCTTGATCAATCTCAGAGAACCGTATGCATTATGCAATGTTGCCATTAAAACATGAAAAGATGGATTACATACTGAGCTGAGGTAACCACCTTGGCAAGATGTCAGCAAATCCCACCCTTGTCTTTGAGCTATTTTATGAGGGAAGGTTGACATTTATGCTGTTCTACTTAGGAAAAATTATTCCTGCCAATATTCTGAATGACTGGCTTTCACATGTTAATTATGATGGTTCAAGGGGAAAGTCAACTCTGTCTAGTAATGTCAAGGCTACATTTGATGAGTTCATTCATCACAGATTCATGTAGCCTGTTGCTATTGACAATACAATATTAAAGTTTGCGTTAATGTTTTCATTCAGTTCCCTTATATGCAGCAAACTGGATGTTATGACCATTTTGTATGGTCATTGCTATTTATACTTATGAGCTTTTGTGGTTCCTGTAATTATTAGCATCTACGCCACTATTATCCCATATATTTGCACTTTCTCCATCTCCAATATCTGCTTTATACACCAACTGACATGATGATGGCTGCAGCTGAGCATTCGGAGAAAAAGCCAAAAGAGATCAATATAACTGCTTGCCATGTTTGTTCACCCGACCCCCTTTCTCATGGTAATGCTGTCTGGGTATGCCCATAAACATATCTGCTTTAAAGATTAAAAGAATTTTTGAAATATTCTTAACTGAGAAAAGAATCCAGTTTTTTGAAAGCAAATACAACTGATTTAGTATGTACCAAGAATCTTCGGGTGTAGTCTACTAATGATCTGAGAGCTGAAAAAGCATAGACCAAAGCCTCCCAGGGATCAGTTTACTATTAACTGATTGCAAGAAGAAAATACATACAGCTCAGTTTAGCCAAAGCAAAGCAAACAATTTATTAGAATGTGTATACACATACACACACGCACACACACATAGAGTACAATGTAAAATCACATCCTGTTAGAACACCTCTTTCATTCAATAATCCATGGAAGGACTCTGCAAAGTTGTTTTATAGATCAGTTACAGCGAACAGTTCAACTGTCGACATTTTTTCCCCAAAGTGATGAATGGCTAGGATCAGTATCTCCCCTTTGTTTTCCTGCTTGATTTGGCAATTGTCCTGATATTTTTCATCTGATGCCATGCTAGCTTGATGCAATTCATATCAGACATTCTGAAAAAATGCAGTGATAATTTAGATTTGATAAGTACCATAACACTGGCACAGGACGGTGCTATGATAAAAAGGTTACGAAGTAGTGCAAAGTATCTGATGGCAGATGCAGTACTCACACAGGTGAAGTCCAAATTCAGTTTATTTATTTAATTTAAATATAGGTGGCAGCAATAGCTGTGTGCTTCAAGTCATCATCTGAACAGAAAAACAAAATAGAGGATATAACTAGTGACTCTGACATGCTTTTGATATTAAATAGCTGCACTACAGTAAAAACAATGTTCTACCTTGGAAAAATCTGTGAGGGCCAAATACCCTTAAAGGTGGGGCATGAATGCATCCTGGATGATTTTCTGTTGAATGAATTTTCAATCCACTATCTCTATAAAAACAGTACATGTAATATGCTGCCTCATTATGAATCTTACATAGAATTTCATTCACATACCTGCTGCTAGTGATCTATTATGGGAAAGTACATTCAAATATGATGACAGAACCAGAATGAAACATGTGGATTGTATGTGGTGTATTATGTCAAAAATCATACAAAACTATAGAGCCATGTCAATCCTAGTTTGTTCACCAGCACAAAGGCTGTTGTTAAATAACAGTGTTGTCATCCACCAACTGTGCAGTTATTAAGCCTAGCAATGATGATGGAAAGCTATAGTCCATCAAACCAAAATCCCCAAAGCCAGTAACATTATCAGAGAGATCAGATGGTTCAGGGAACAGAACTATGATCTCCAGAAAGTAAAGGAAAACACAGAGGCTAGAGTACAAGCGTCACCACTGACATAAGCGTAACATCCAAGACCCTTGATGAAATGCAGACTACATTTCAGAAGATTTCCACAGGGGTATCCCAATGCAACCACGTGTACTCAGCACACTGTCCAAGTCAACGGGTGGCATTAGATTGCACTCCACCAGTAATTCTATTACATCACTAAGGATGAGGACCATGATGTATGTTAATAAAACCAGCTAAACCCTCCTTTGGAGATGAAGTGTAAATGAGATCATTGATTACACCCGTACTAGAGAGACTGAGGCAGGACAGCAGCATAAATTTTAGCAGACTGGAAAAAAATGTGCGTCATTCTTCGGGTACTAAAACTGAGATATCATTGTTCAATGTCAACTTCTTATGTGATTTGGCAAAAGAGGCCCTCCTGAACCACTATCTTTGCAGGAAAGTCAGGAGAGAGTTATCTTTTTATGTTTTGCTGTATTGAAACACTGCTTAGATAATAATAATAATAGCCAGCTCTTATATAATGTTTTTCATCTGTATATCTCAAAGCACTTTACAAAGGAGGTAAGTATCATTATTCCCATAGAGGGGCAAACAGAGGTGCAGAAAGGTGAAGTCACTTGCCAAGGTCACCCATAAGGCCAGTGGCAGAGACATCACTATAGAACTCATGTCTCTGGAGTCCCTGTCCAGAGCTCTTTCCACAAGGCCACACTGCCTCCCAAAAGGTTAATTTTGAGGGAAATAGAAATACAAAGGCAATGTCCTAGAAAAATCGCAGAGTAACAAAGTGTGGTTAACTGGAGATTTACAAGCCTCAACAAAGAGCAGCACAAACTTAGATGCAAAATAAACTATTTTATGTGTGGATCTCCAAATAGGCACTGAAGTACAATTAAATAGTAACCTTCGTATAGTACAACTTTATTTGGCACATAACATTCCTGTTTCTGAAGTATTGTTGTCTTTGCTGTGTGTTCGTGGGGGAAAATGTGTTTTTAGGTTCTATTCTATAGGTAAAGAGCAAGGAATAAAGTCCTCTGCTGTGACAATGCCAAATGCAATTCCCTAGAACAACACTTCTATTCATGAATTAACCATCATTAAATTCTAAATATTTACACAGATATCAAATGTTAAATATATATATGGAGATATACCTATCTCATAGAGCTGGAAAGACCTTGAAAGGTCATCAAGTCCAATCCCCTGCCTACACTAACAGTACCAAGTACTGTCCCCTAACAGATTTTTTGCCCTGATCCTTAAATGGCCTCCTCAAGGATTGAACTCACAATCCTGGGTTTAGCAGGCCAATGCTCAAACCACTGAGCTATTCCTCCTCCCTGCTACAAATCTTCTGCACATGATGTAGAATGTATATGACTAAATCACCAACATGCCTGAATGATCATACATCTCAAATTCCCAATGATTTCCTCAAACACTATTGGTTAATAGGTCATTTGAAAAGGAGTAAGAGAAGAAAGACAGTGCAGAACATGGCTCTATTGGGAAGGAAGATATTTTCTGTGGGGGAAAATCAGAACCTAGTACTTTGAACTTTCACTTGGAAGGCAGCATTTTAGTGAATATTTAATGCTTCAAAATGAAGTTATTTCCTGAAGCCCTGGTCCAAGCTCCTGTGTTATTATTGACAGCAAAGAGATAGGGTGCATGCTTGCATGAGTTTGAATATACAAAAAAGGTTACTCACCCCATGCAGTGACTGAGGTTCTTGAGATGTGTGTTCCTATGGATGCTCTACTGTAGGTGCCTGGGATTCAGTACCCATTTGGCAGCACATGCACTCCTCCACATCCACTGTCCTCCACATCCACACTCCTCCACCTCCAGTCTCTTCATATCCTCCACCTATATAGCACTGTGTGGTCCAACCACCCTTAGTTCCTTCTCTACCACAGAGTCTATGTTTGAACTCCAAAGCAGAAGGGAGGAGGGCAGGTAGTGGAGCATCCATAGGGACTCACATCTCAAAGAACCTTAATTACTGCAGAAGGTGAGTAACCTTTGCTTCCTTTTCAAGTGATGTCCCAATGAGGGTACCACTATAGGTGACTGAAGAGCAGTTCCCATAGGTGGAAGGCTGGGGCTTCGGAGTGGCGTCCAAGGAGGAGAGGATGATGTGTCTTAGTAGGGCATCTAATGCCACGTCTTTTAGCCAACACTATGCAATTATTCAAGTGTCCACAGATGCCTGGGTGGCCGCTTTGCAAATGTCCATAATCGGCACATTGTTAAGAAAGGCAATCGAGGTGGGGAGAGCATGAGTAGAATGTGCTCAAGTTCCCAGTGGAGGCAGTGGTAACAAAGGTGTATGCATTGTGAGATCCACTTGGACAGACATTATTTGGACATAGCTGCTCCCTTTAATCATTTGGCAGTTGAGAGGAATAAGCATGGCGACTGTCTGAAAGATTTAGTTCTATCCAAGTAAAAGGCCAATGCATGCTTAATGTCCAAGGTGTTTAGTGTCATTTCATGTTGGTTGCTATGTGGTTTTGGGATGAGGCAGGGATGGTGGATAGATTGGTCCATATGGAAGGAGGATGGCACCTTTGGTAGGAATTTTAGATGAGTTCATAACATGACCTCATCCTTATAAAAAATGATAAACAGAGAATATGTCTTGAGAGCCCCTCTTTCTCCCTTACTCATCAGGCAGATGTGATGGCTATGAGAAATTACGTTTTCATGGAAAGATGAATGTAGGGGCATGTTGCCATGGGCTTGAACAGTGTTCTGGTGAGACAGCACAAGATGAGGCTGGGATCCCAAGATGTGGTGGGATATCATATGTGAGGGTAGAGGTTCGAAAGGCTCTTAAGGAAGCTCTTTGTGAATGGGTGGATGAATACAGAATAGCCATCTATCCTAGGGTGGAATGCTGTGATAGCAGCAAAATGCACATGGACGGAGCTTGTGAATAGGCCCAATCTTTTAAGATCTAAAATATAATCTAGAATGAGTGATAATGGGGTGTTCCTCACAGAGACATGATTAGCTGTGCACCAGAATCAGAATCTTTTCCATTTTTGGAGGTAAGTTCTAAAAGTTGTATCACATCTTCCATTCAAGAGAAACTCCCTGACTGCATCTGAACATGTCATCTCCAAATTCCAAAACCATGAAGGAGCCGGGCTTTCAGATGAAGAAGTTGTAGATTGGGACAGAGAATTCAGTCTGTATCTTGAGAAAGGAAGTGTGTAATCAACAGCAAAGTGATTGGAGAACACACCACCACACGTAGGAGGTAATGATAGCAAATTTGTTGTACCCTTGTTGGAGTTATGAGGATAACTCAGGCCTGTTCCACTTGTATTTTGTGAAGCGCCTTGAACAAGAGGAGAAAGAGTGGAAAGGCATAGAGTTGTGGAGCATTCCATGTAATGAGGAAGGCATCTTCCAGAGACCTGTGGCCTAGGCCCACTCTTGAGCAGAACTGAGGACATTTGGCATTCTCTGAAGTGGCGAAGAGATCTATGTGGGGGATCCCCAGCGAATGAATACATGCTGAGGGACTCTTGTATCCAGCTCCCACTCATGGTCTTGTGAGAATTGTCTGCTCAGCATATCTGCTGTGGTGTTCTAGTGTCCAGGTAGATATGCAACCAAAATGTTGATTTCGTGTTGGATACACCAGTTCAACAATTTCAGTGCTTTCAAGCACTGGAATGGGGACTTCGCTCCACCATGCCTGCTGATGTAGGAGATATTATCTATCATTATTTTTATAGTCTGATGTCTGATAAATGGTAGGAAATGTCAGCACACATTGCAAACCACACATAATTCTAGGAGGCTGATATGTAAGAATGATTCTGTGGGAACCACTTCCTTGCACTGCGTTGGTCTGAAGGTCTTCCCAACCAATTAGGGAACCATCAGTTGTTAATATCAGGGACAATGCTAGCTGGAGTAAAGGGTCCCCTATACAGACATTGTGGGGTTGTGTCCACCAGTGCAATGAGTCCTTGATCTTGACAGTCATAGATAGCAGTTTGTGAAGACTGTATCTCTGAGGTACATACACTGTCCATAGCCATGCCTGGAGACAACACGTGTGCGACCTGGTATGTTTTACCACGAACATGGCAGTTTCCACATGACCGAGCAACTGGAGACATGTCCTGGTGGAGATCTGAGGCCTGATTCTCACGGTTGGCGTGAGGTTGACTATTGTAGAAAATCTGTGAGCTGGAAGGAGGGTGCATCCAGATGTGCCCCAATCTCCAGACGTTGTAGTGATGACAATGACCACTTTTGTATGGTTATTTAAAGGCTGAGGATAGAGAGAAGGTCCATTGTCCTTCGTTTGGCATGGTCTGTGTTGGATTCGGATGATGCCTCGAGGAGACAGTTGTCTAAGTATGGAAACAGGACAATGCCTTGTTTGCATAGGTAGGTTACCACTATTGCGAGGACTTTCGAGAATACCCAGGGAGCTGTAGAGAGTCCAAAGGGTAGAACATTGTTTTGGTAATGATCGGTCCACAGGATGAATCTGAGGAATCATCAGTGAGCAAGGTGTATGATGATGTGAATGTGGGTGTCTTTGAAGATCAAGGGCCAAGAATCAGTCTCCCTCTTCCAGTGCTGAGATAATGGTTGTTAGTATGCCCCTCTTGAAGCATAGCAATTTGACAAACTTGTTGAAGGTTCACAGGTCTAGGATCAGTCTCCATCAGTCAGATTTCTTTTTGGTCAGAAGGTAGTGGGAATAAAAGCTTTCCCTCTGTGTTGGGATGGGATCAGTTGTATGGCTCCCAGTTACAGAAGGTTATTTATTTTTTCTTGTAGAAGGTGTTCAAGAGAAAGGTCCCTGAAGAGGGATGGGGATGGAATGGGGTACCCTTTGTTGATTATTTCCAGGACCAACTTGTCTGAAGTGATTGATGGATGAAAAGGGGCTAAATGGCTGACAAAACTGGTGGGTTGTGAAAGATGGTTTCAGCAACTGGAACAGGAGGAGGCCTCTCAGGGCCTCGATCAAACCTTCAAAACTGTTCTTTAGACGATGGTGCGAGAGAGATAGTTTGTTTGCATTTCAGCGGGGGCCTCTGCCATCTTCTCTGAGTGTCATATTGGCAGCGAGGAGTGGAAGGTGGAGGTGGGGATCTCGGGGTATGCTGGTATTTCCCCTGACCTCTCTTCGGTTCTGGTGCATATATACTGAGAGAGCAGAGAGTCACTCTGGAGTCCTTTGGAGAGCGTAGGGACTCATCCATGTGCTTGGCAAATAGTTTGGAACCTTCAAAAGGCAGATACCCAAGCAGGCTCTGTACCTCTTTAGCGGATGCTCATCTCATTACCACAGGTGTTGCGATGGAGGGGACAGCCATATCTGCAGAGCCCATGGGAGCTTGTAGTGCCTTGCAGGCCAAAAGACGTTCTTCAGACACAAGTACCTAGAATTGTTCCTTCTTGTTGTCTTGACAGGATTCTTGTGTTTTAGACTAGTCTTTAAAAAGACTCATATTTGGCCATAAGAGTCTTCTAATAGGCAATACAGAATTGGAGTGTCACCGAAGAATATGTTTTGTGATCAAATAAATCTAATCACTTTCAGTCTCTGTCATAGGGGATTCCCTGGGGGTGGTGTTGGCATCCCTTCTCATATACAGCATGGACAACCTGGATGTTAGATGGGAAAAGAGAAATTCCAAGTCATTGGGGGACATAATATTTTTGTCTGCCTGCTTGCAGGTTGGCAAGATGGATGTAGCAATCTGCCAGAGCACCTTGGCAAGGTCCAACAGGACCTCAGTAATAGGTAGGATGATCTTTGCTGATGTAGAGGCATATAGGATATCAAGTAGCTTGTGTTGTTGCTCTCTGATTTCTTTCAGTGGGATCTGGAGAGATTCCAGAATTCTGTGCAATAGCTGTTGAAAATGCTTGAAATCATCCACCGACATAGGCGGTTGCAGCTTGATTGCCTCATCAGGGGAAGAGAAGGAGAAATGGAGTGGTGGTGAAATCTCTTTCTCTGTTTCTTCCTGCTGTTCTTCCACTGGTACTGGATCAACATCAGATGGTCAAGAGATGGATGAGGATGACGATCGTGGGTGTTTCTTTCTTTGTCCTATGGGCAGTTTGTGGAAATGTGCCCCGTACATAGCCCATGGGTCCCAGCAGCTTTAATGTGGAGGAATTGAGATGTGGGTCCATATCAGGGCCCTGGTGCTGTTCCAGGTTTTGAATAACACAGAAGAGTAGAGGATTGCCTGCATGAGCTCTGGAATTTCGTACTCTTCCTCTTCTCAATGGTGAAAGGGAGAAGTGTTGTGACTCCAGGGAAGAGGCATGATCCAGATTGATCTTGTGACAGAGAAGCAGAGATTTAGGGTTATCAGATTTCATAGTGATGGCAGTTGAGCTGCACAGCTCTGTATAGATAGTGCTCACCGCATAAGATGGAGAAGAGCATATATGTGGCCCAATGGGCACTGCTGCTGAAGATCTACAAGCTGAGGCACAGGGAAGCGTTGCCACACCTACAGTGTACAAGTAATACACTTGAAAATATCATTTGTAACTAGCTATAATTAGCAACTATAAAAGCTCATGAAAGTCAGGCAGCAACAAGAGGTCCTATGTTAAGGAATAACAGTAATTAACCTCTTTCATGACACCACTCCCCCAAAACAAAACCCACAAAAGGAAAACAGCAGAGCAATATATTGGGGCAGAACAGAAAACAGCATAATATTGAATGGTGAAAATGTTCAGGTCCTTTGGATGTGCTAATCTACAGGCACACGTTTAGTTTGATGGAGAATACGCATAAAACAGGAATAGTGCTGCAACCTTGGAATAGCGCTGCAACCTTGGAATAGCATACTAATGGAACAGCATATAATTGACTGACAGGCACACTTCTTTCATTGATACCACCAATTGTGCAAGGATCATTTTACAGAGTGTGACGGAGTCAGACCAGAAGGATATAAGAGAGTGCTGGAAGGCAGGTATATTAGTCTCAGGATGTGCAGGTCCCTGTTCCCTGGATAGCCAAACAAAGGCTATTCCAGGCCAATCAAGACACCTGAGGCCAATTAAGAACCTTCTAGAAAGGAGTAGAAACAGCTAGCCTGATTGGGACACCTGAAGCCAATCAGGGACTGGCTGAAACCAGATAAAAACCTCCCAGTTAGTCAGGTGGCTGTGGGTGTCAGGAGCTGTGGGAGGAAGTTGTGCTGTTGGTGAGACTGAGTGGTGGACAACATATCATACTGAAGGAAGGAGGCCCTGAGGTAAGGGTGAAGCGGGGTTTGAAGAAGCGGGGACTGCTGTGGGGAAGTAGCCCAGGGAGTTGTATTGTGTTTTGTGGATAAAAGGTCAGCCATCTTAGCTGATACTATTAGGGTCCCTGGGCTGGAGCCCGCAGTAGAGGGCGGGCCTGGGCTCCCCACTTTTTCCACCTTCCATACTGGCCTGTGATGAAGGTAACTCACTAGGCGGTGACTCTTGCCAATTATTCTGAGAAAGGGAGGTCACTCTGGGGCCTAGATGAGTTTTTGAGGCCCCTAAATCTGCCAGAAAGCGCAGGACCCACAAGTACAAACTTGGAGCTTTGTCACAAGAGCTAACCATGGAAGACACACAACTTTTATAAATACACCCATTAATTTTTTTAAAAAATGAATTAATTTATGGGGCTTATCTTTTGAATCATTCAGTTTGTAAAGTAAGGTATGTTAGCTACTATAGCCCAATTCTCTACTGGCATAGCAGCAATGAATTTTTCCCAGTGAATCTGATCATGCTCAGAGGGAAGAAAAACTTAAAATTAAGAAATGAAAAACGTTACCAACAGAGCCATAAAATTTTCTATTCTATGTTGGAAAATGTCACACTTAAAATGTAATACCTTGGAACCCTGCTAGAAACTGTCATGAAGTTCCATAGGGAAACTGAGACGCTTCTCTTCCCAATGGTATAAAGCTTTTCTAGCAATAAAATGGAAGTGTAGCGGAGTGACAACTCATGGGCGCGGCACCTCCTGCTGATCATTTCAGGAATTAGCTCTTTTCACCTCTGAAGTGCCTCCTGGTGGACGGTGCCTTGCCTGCCTTAGGGCTCCCGTGTCCCTCCTTTTTACCCCAGGGTTCCACCCCAATCAGTACCTCTTTACTCTGGGTTTTACCTCCCAGGGGAACCCTCAACCCTGTAAACTCATCTTGCCTCAGTAGCTACTGCCAGTCATCATCTTGCCCCTGCTCACTGGGGAAGACTGCAGTCTGTAAGAGCCACTCATCATTGGCAAAGGGTTAGGACCTGCTGCCTTTGTCTACCCTCGGATTTACCCTCTACAGCCCCAGTACCTTTTCATAGACCTTCATCAAGACCTGCAGCCTGGGGGTTTACCAGCTCCTATGCCCTTCCCCAGCACTGCTCCACCTCAGGTACCTTGCTCCCAGGAAGCTATAACCCTTCTCCCTCCAGGGCTGGAGCTAGACTCCTTCCAGCTTCTGGCCCACAACCCTCTTATAGGGCCAGCTGTGGTCTGATTGGGGAAGCAGCCACAGATGGGGCATGCCCCAATCAGCCTTTCACAGCCTCAACCCTCCTCAGGGCTGCTTTTACTCCTTTTCTCCAGGAGTGGAGCAGCTGCACCACTACAGGCAGCAATATCTCAGACTTTAAAACTGTGAGATATCTATGCATACACAAAAGCGGTCACTGGTCTGCAAATGAATCTAAAGCACCATGGGACTTGGCCAGGTGTTATTTGATGGAAGAAATTCCAGATTTGGGTGAAGGAGGAGGAAATATGTGTGTGGCAGAGTTTCTTGAAGTTGAAATGTTAGAGTAACTTTTAAGATGCATTAATGGGTAGATAATGCAGTCAAAGGTGCAATTTATCACCTATGTAATTTTATTTACATCCACATATGCACAGAATTTCAGTTCAGTCACACATTTAAGCCGTTACCTTTTTACTTTCACATTCTAGACAATCTCACCACATAAGCAATTGACTCCCATGATTGCACTGAGAAATTAGGGCTGCAGCCTGCAACTGGATCCAGATGGACAGTGTGGCACAGATTAAGCTGCAGTATCCAACCCTTAGACATTTTTTCTTTTAAAGATGGTGCTCTTTTGTTTCTCCTTGTGCTTATTTCTCTACATGGTAAACAGAGGCTCTTGTTCCTAGTAAGAAGTATGTAACAGTTTTCCGATAATTTGCCTGCTATTAGATTGCCTTAACTCCTGTGCTATTGAACATATTTTACTGTCCAGATAAACTAAATTATATAATTTTTTTCACCAATCAGCCTTGTACTTTTGCATTTCTACAGACGTCCGAATATGTGGAAAATGAAAATAATTGAAAAGCCTTTTTTAAGAGCTTGGAAAAAATTTCTTGAGAAATATCTTTGAGACCAATACTGATGAAAAACATTCCCAGAAGTATTATGTTTGAATAATTTCAGAAAGAGTACTTCTTAACAATAGTGACTATAAAACTACTAATGCAATTCATGTCTTTACTTTAAAGTTTAAAAAAGGCTTTTCAAACATGCATTATTAAACACAAAAAAATTAAGCCACAAAAAATTGAAACAAACCCATTCTATTCTTACTGAAAATAATGAAAATTTAATTTAAGAGAGTATGAGGCTACTGACAATATTTAGTAAAAGTATATGAGTCATGGGACAGCTATAGTAAACACATTTCACAAGTCTTTCTGCTTTCAGCAAAGAGGTGTGCAGAAAAAAGTTTGCAATTTTATATTTTCTAAATTTTAAGAAAAGCTACCAATTACTATTACATTAAAAAAAAAAACATAAAAATCTACTTGAGCCCCCAAAAGTTACATGGCTCATAACTTCAGAAATTCTGAACTTTTAAAAAAATGCCTATTGTCTTCTGAAGCTATAAATACTTTCTTTTGGGCTAGATTCTGATACCCTCATTCATGTTGAACTAATTCCACAAAATGTTCCTCCAAAGTCAATGAGACTCCTCATGAAGTGAAGTGCCGCACAAAAATGAATAATAGTAAAATAATCTGGTCCTCAGAAAAGATTCTTCCCAAATCTAATTTAAAAGTTTGATAATACTAATCTACATATGGCCACTGCATCAAGAGTTTAAAAGTGGCATTCCATAATCTTCTGTGTAAAGACATTACTATTAAGCAACTACAACTTAGATCACATACTGTGACAGCAATTTAGGACTGATGCATTGTCTAGGCTGTAGACGCATCTTTTGAAATATTAAATTACAAAATACAAAGTAAAGAGTATACTATAACATCAGAAAATTGTTGAATAATATTAAAAGCCATGTACTATTAATCCTACACTAATATGACCTCTTGTATCACAATGTTAAAGGTAGTAATCAACATCTTAGATTATTCTGTAAAAAAATATGTATTTGACTCAGAAGTTCTAACTTTGTTCTTTTTTTGTACTTGCTTTTCATTTCATGTTTAATATATGAAATGATTTATTATCCCCATTGCATGTAATTAAAAATCTCTATTTGTATGTTCACCTGTATTTGTATACAAAACATGTTATTTTGCGGTCTTCTGATGTTACATTAATATTTCTATTTGTGCTATCTTAAATTGCCCAGAGCAATACCTGATTTGTCGTCTCTACTTATAAGCATTTCAAAAATATTCAATTCATACCCCAAAATAAACAAATGAAAAATATTATACAAATCCAAAATATTTCCAAATTACTAATATTTTTATAAAAAAATTTAAATTTTCCTACCTGCTTGTTACCTGTAGCAATTCTCAAATGTAGAAATAAACAAAGACCAAGCCTGGTGCTTGCAATATAAAACCTGATTACTGTTGAAGACCACAAAGAAAAAGAAATCATTCAGGCTGAGAGCCTTAAAAGCAATTCAAACTTTCTGGATTACATCACTGGAAGCAGTATGTAATTTGTTCCAATTGATGTCATTTGCCCACATAAAGCCATTATTTTACAAAGCACCTCAGCATATTTGCTCTTCCCCACCCCAAGCCCCAAAACAGACTTACTTGCACCTGACATATCAAATATATATAGGAAAGACAATGCAAATAAGTAATCAAGCCTGACATTTTTGCACCCAAATCAAATTAATATGTGAAATTAAGGAATACAGTATTACATCATATGAGAAAAGGCATATTTTGTAACTGAAAATGTAAAAAGCACTTGTTCATGTCCTGTTCATGCAATGACCTTGGATAACTCAGATCTGTTCTTGTGGGATTTGCAACTCTTTTCCTGAATGAATTCAAGATGAGGTAATGCCATTCAAAAGAGGCCGAGCAGTGAAACATTACATGTAGAACTCAAACATCCTGGCCCCAATTCTAACCTCTGTAATTATATTTAACTGGGTCAATGGAATTTCTTAACTTCCGCTACTTGCTTTTCTGCTTCTAGATTTAAAAAGTGTCAGGTTCACATGACTAATATATTAATACGCAGTATTTCAAATTATTACTAGTAAAACACTCAAGAGAAAGAAATCTGAATATGTGCAAATGCTACATGGTTAACGGTAAGTATATTTTTGCAGCTCATCTGCAGCGTGGCAAGCAGACTGATATTCACTGTATACTGTACTATTGAAAGAGCAGGCCCTCATTGTTTCACTATCCACATCTAAGACAGCAGTCCAATGGCAAATTCTGTTTTTGATTACCAAGTGATGTTCCCTGTTAAGTCCTTTAAATATCAGAAATCTTTATGAAGCAATGTAGGATAATAACTTGTTTAAACTGACTTTAGAGTCAATTAAAATAAAGCAACTCTACAGCATGCTTTCAGAATAGAATAAAGTTATGGAAAAAAATATGTTTTGTGTCACTAAAACTGCCAAAAAAGAATTTGTGTGGCACTTGAAAATCTTTAGAAAAGACAGTGTCTAGAAGAAGCTATAAAAGCTGCACTATCACTATCAAATCATAATGACACAATACAAGAGTAAAGATTTTGTGTTCATCTTCTTCTGTTTGTACTAAGTAGAACAGAGGGTTTAGGCTCCTCCCTCCCCAAATATATTTTACTAAATTTCTAAAATCTCAGACTATTCAATTCAATAAGACCCTATTCTGAACTACATTTGAAAAGATGATCATGTTGTAGTTAACTAATACATATATTTCCTTTACTTATGTGTTCTTTACACAAATCACCATGGAAAATCACCACAATGCAGACTTTGAAGAGTAAAAAAAAATAATCCAAATTCATTTGTTTACCTTTGAAAGAGTTTGTTTAGTTTTAGGTACCCATCCCTTGTTCCTAGAAAAAGGAGTGTGTTCACAAGGAACAATTAGGAGTAACAAAATATCTTCCTTACCTTTCATATTTTTGCTGAGGATGAAGGTCTGGAGAGTCATGTGGAAATTTTCTTCTATGCCTCAATCCTGTTTGAAAAAAATTAAGTCTTTAGTTTGGAATGCATGAAAGGATGATTCATACACTATACCATAAATTACAAATGCAATCTGAAGAGCTGAGTTTGTTAAAATACATGCACATTTAAACAAGAGGCAAATACTGATTGCAATTCTTCATCTTTTCTTAGAACTCCTAGTACAGCACAACATAGGTGACCACTGTTGTGCCCTTCTCCAAAAGTGCATGTTACTCAAGTAGATTTTAGATCAAGAGTGAAATTAATCTAATTCACTCTTCTTCGTTCCTCTTTTGGGGTTCCACGTTCACAGCATATATAGTTATTTGCAGCTAACAAATCTGGAGGGTTAATTGCCATTCTGCTTGAAGTATATACTTACAGAAACAGTCTAAGGACATTAAAGTTGTTTTTTTTTTCAAGCTACAGTTAAGTTCATAACCCCATTTTTAAAAAGTTCAGGATAGTTTCTTCAGTATAATGAACTTTCTTTAGGGAATCAAAATTAACACTTCTTCACATTATATGAGCAGTGAAAGGTTAGAAGTTTTATGGAAAAAGAGTAGCAAAAACAAATTTGTTAAAAGTCTTATCAGAAATCTTGTATTCACAGAGATACAGTTCAGTTCTTTGGAGCTCAAGGATATATGGCATGGACTGAATATGAAAAGTTAGCATGCCCAGAACATTTTCCCTTTTCAGTTAAACCCTAACTTACCTTGCATAGTCAAAAACAGCTAGTGAAACTAGGCTGTTAGAAATCTGAATTCTTTTGTCCACTGTCTTATTTTATGTGTCTATTTTTCCATTCTGCTGCCATCTGCTGGCAGCTGTTCTATTCTACAAAACAGATAGACTTCCCTGTTGTACTGCTCACATATTTTCCATGTTCCTTGGTCAACCAATCAGGTACTGTTACACTTCCAGGTCAAATATTTTGAACATCAACAGACTGTATCCAGAGGTCATCATGACTTTTCTTGGCTCTGAAAAAGTATGCCTCTAAAATTTTTGTATATAAAAATGGCATTTAGTAATTATAATGTTTATTAAAATGAATAGCTTTTCCAGATCATTTGAATCAAGGATTTTTTTAAAACACTAATTCAACTTATTGAGACTTTTGTTTGAGCTTTTCAAAGCACGCACTTCACCATGAGGCTTATATACAATCAGTTTCCATTGAGGTTTAGTTCACTTTATGATAAAATTAATAAAAGCAGTGAAATATTATTCTGTGAGCTTTAGAACCAATAAAGAAAATGAAAGATAAAGTCATTCCACAATAGTAATATTCATTGTTGTTGTTTTCTTAGTCATGCAAATAGGAAATAAGTTACTAACTAGCTTTTAATTAACTGCCTGTCTTAAGAATGTAGTCATGACAAAATATTGCATGTCTGTTGCGATTATTCAAATTGTTAAAATATAATACTTGTACACTATGCAAGCCATGAGCCATACAAATGATGGGTGCTGACCGCATGTAATCAAAGTTATTAATAGCGTTTCTATTTAAAAATAACAGAGACACTTTCATACAAAAGAATTAAAAAAAAAAGTCACTGAAAAGTTACCTCCAAGAGCATTTTACTTTAAGAAAGTTTCTTACTGTGTCACTAGAGCACATTAACAATAGGAAATGCCACTCTGATTACAAAGAAATACAAAATAGGAATAAGAAACACCACAATAAAGTTGTTTTCACTGTAGATTTTTGTTTAACTTTAAAAAGATTAATATTACTTTCACACGATCTTTTCAATGGTTATATTATTCAATGGATATGTATTATATATCACCCCTTCACTTCCTCCCACTTCATAATACACAACAGAACCAGACCAGTTCTGCAGCAAGAAAGTATTTCTGCATCCCTAGGAGAAGAAGCAGAATTTGCCCCTAAGAATCCAGATGAGGCTTATGTCAGTCAAAGAGCGTGAGCCATCTGCACTTAAGCAAATTTCGCTATTTCTGTCCATTCGTACCTACAAATCCTGAGTAAATATACTAATCAGAGAGTCCAATCAAAAGTAGAAATGGAAAACAGCTGGAGCCTCCAACTTTGGTTTCTTTGTGAATGCCACTGAATTATAACTGAAACCCAGACTGCACTTTGGGGAACCCAAGTATACATATGCACTTCAAGTGCAGCACAGAGCAATAGAGCCTGAGCAGAGCCAATAACAAAACATAGCTCAACAGTGCAAGCCAGTTTTCAGTTTATTATTATTTACTGTCTATCTCACATTGCTGTCCAAAGGCCTCAAGCCCATTATGCTAACTGCTGTACAAATATGTAGTAAAGAGACAGTCCCTGTCTGGCTACGTGACAAAGCTAACAATCTAAATTAATGATAAGATGCAACAGTTGGATGAAACAAATGATGAAACTGGTAAGTTTGGGGACAGGGGAAGTGAGGTGAGAGTATTTGACGTCATTCTGCCAATACTTATATGTTTAAACGTGCAAATAGCCCCATCAAAGTCCATGAGACTACTCATGGGGGATATTATGACCATGTTTCCATACAGATGTGAGCTTTAACAAGGATCTTAAAGGGGAGAATAAATGGCTGTACAATTTGGGGTGGGGGGGCAAAGGTTGCTAATGTGATAAATTAAGACACCTGATAGAGAGGATAGGGCCAAATTGTGAAGTGTCCTAAGGGTAAGGGGTCTGGGTGGAAGTTCCAAAAGTACCTGAACATCAGTGGGGATTGTGCACTCTGGGCCAGATGTTTAAAAGTATTTAGGCATATTAAGTTCCATTGAAATCAATGGAAGTTAGATACTTAAATATGTTTTAAAATACTATAACTCCTTTAGACCCTTTTGAAAAGCCTACCCAAGAAGCCCATGTCTGATGTCTGAGGAGGAGCCAGTGGAGAGATCCAAGACAGGGTCAATGGAATAACTCCCAGTAAGTTCGGTGAGTTTTGGGTCAGGCGCTCAAAAAGAGAGGTGACATAACAGAAGTGATGAGAAAAGAAGAGGATTTGTAGAGCAGTGTTTTGAATGGATTTACAATCACAGTTAGGAAGCCCTGGTTAGTCTATGTAACCACCATTACTATTATTTACAATTTTTTCAATTGACTTTTTTAGAAATACAGGAAACATAGGAAGAACTTCAGATTCAGCAACCAAATAAAATGGGGCATCCTATTTTTTTTCATGTGGATCAGATAAGTAGCATTTATGAGGGAATGTTCCCACAGCATATACCCTGCAAAACTTCAAAGAAACTAGGAACTCATTTTGATGATAAAAAAATTAGGACCATAGTATTTTTTGGAAAATAAAACCCAAGATGCAGAGTGAGTTTGGTGGTCACGTTAACAAAGCTCTTGGGGTGAAATCCTGACTCCAGAGAAGTCAATGGCAAAATTCCCATTTGGCTTCAACAGGGCCAGGATTTCATCTTTTGCTTAGTGTCTGTATTAAAATCTATATTACTGTACTCTAACCTAATACTTATTCAGAGGATATTTAAATCACTTGGTCTTGTTTTCAAGATAAACACTGAAAAAATTTTCAAAACTGGAAAAGTCAAACTGAGGTAGAAGAGACCTTTATGCCTACATGCTTATATCACTTACGTACACACACTTTTCCATATTTTAGACAAAAGGGGTGCTTCATCCATGCATGAAGCATCCCTCTGTCTGGTATTGAGACAAGTAACTTTTTAAACCTGAGTAGGATTTACACAGACCAGATGCCACCATAAAAATAAAGCCACTTGAATCTTAATAAAATACACAGTAATGAAAATGTTGTAAGACAGATACTAAAAACATAAAATCCTAACAAGCTTAATCACAATGAAACAGAGTCAAAGCCACCAAGTCCGGATATTTTTTGTACAAAGCCAACAAACACCAGATGTATTTGCATTTTAGTTCTGGAGAGGTGGGGGGAATGAACTAGGATATAGTTCAAATTGCTGAAGGGACAAGCATATATTTAATATTTCACCAACATGCATCATCCAGTTTTGTACTGAAACTAACTCATTTTAAAAGACTACAATGCCTCATAATCTGTGTGTTAAGACTAAAAGAAAAAAAAACACTATGTGGTCCTCCTCCCATTTTTTCATTACTTATTTTTAGAGGGACTTTGTGACACATCTGTCCCCAAAAAGCATGTCTAGTTACATGTAGATCTAATGGAAGAAACAAACCTAGTTTTTAAGTCATAAGTATTTGTGACTCTTAATATTTCCATAGATGCACAAAAGGCTACTGTTCTGTCTCTCTCATTTAAAGGAACATATTTGTGATAAGTGTATTCAAAAGTGGAGCAAAATTCAAATAAAAAAATATGAAACGCGTGGCAAAGAAAACTAAAATAATGCCCTCCACATTCCTCCTATAATTTACATTTACAAAGCTTTCAATGGTACCCCACAAGTGGACAGTCTCTTTCGAAATATTTTCTATGCATCTAAGACAGTGAAAGCCAGTGTGTCATTCAAAATATACAGGTTTTGGGAGCAGATAAATAATTTGCATTTGTGAACTACTCATAGTTAGGCCCTCGTCCTCTAAGAAGTTCAGGCACACCCCTGCACTTACAGAGCACCCTATTTAACTCAATAGGGTTTTACATAAACATATGGCCTTGTCTAGGCAGCAGCTGCAGTATTGCCAACTCTAAACATTTTTTTTTTTTAAAGTGAGGCCTGAAAAAAAAACAGGAGATCAGTTTCGAAAGCTAGCATGATTGATTTTGGGTCCTTTTATTTACCTTCCAGTTTCTGAGACTTTTCAAGCTTTTTCTGTAACCATGAAGGCTAGAAACCTTTTTTTTCAAAAAAGTGAAAGCTGTAATTTACAACTCATGAGCAGGGACTTTAAGAAAAATACTAACTACCGTGAGATACACAAAATACTGAGAGCAGACAACACTGTGTCAACAGCAGAACTGGGGTATTAGTTTGTCGAAATAAATCTAGATAGTTATCTAGAAGCCAAATTGCTAATGCAGCTTTATAAAAGTAAACAAAATTACATTTCTGACCCCAAGCATCACTTAAGAGGGTGAATCATTTGAACTTTGTTGAGGAAAAAATGGCCTTTTAGGATAAGGCTAAAAATTGGTTACGAATCAAAATTTTCCTGCATTCCAGGAAATGTACTGTTAAAAAAAAATCAGAACAGTAAATCTTTCAGTCTTACTTACGAGCTACGATACATCATTATTCTCTTGCTCCTGATTCCTAATTTACTGCATTTCTCACTGTAGTTTTATGATATATGATCATAAATGAAAGGGAAATTTAAAATTTTGAATTTTAGTTTGAATTTTCTAACAATTAAAACCTATTACTGTATATATTTTGTATATCTGCAAAGGCAAGTTCCTTAAGATTCTTTAGGGTTAACTTTAAAAATGTATAAAATGAATAACAATTCCCTGCAGGGGTGATATTCTAACAGACATAACCTTGTAAATCTGCCAAAACAATTTTGTTCCTTTCAGGTAACACTCTTTATAAAAGTGTCATTATTTATTCCTAACTAAAAGTGGTTACATCTTTAACTGTAACTATAGATTTACTATGCCATTTCATATTTAGAATATAAATCCTGATTTTTTTTATACGAGGAAAGTCCACTTTGGTGATTAAAAAAAAGAGAGAGACATCTATGTACAAAATATACCACAGCACAGAGCATGCCATGAAGACTAATTCAGCTTTGGTACAAACACAAACAAATCCATTAATGTTAGTGGAGTTGTGCTCATTTATACCAAGTCTGAATTTGGCCCTAGGTTTGACATAATTTTCCCTGTATTTTTTTCTTTAGTTCCCACTCTTCCTTGTTCTGCAAGTACAAAACTCACTGAAACTCAGATGTAGAGTTGCCCACTTTCTAACTGCACAAAACCAGACACCCTGCCCCATCCCTTCCCTGAGGCCCTGCCCCTTCGGAGGCCCCACTTCCCTTCCCCTTCCCTCCACTGCCAGGGATGAGGGGCTTGGGGTGCAGGAGAGGGCTTTGGGCTGAGAAAGGAGTTGGGGTGCAGGGGGTGAGGTGAGGACTTCAACTGAGGGTGCAAGCTCTGGGGTGGGGCCAGGAATGAGGGGTTTGGGGTGAAGGAAGGGGCTCCAGGCTGGGACAGGGGGTTGGGATGAGGGCTTTGGGAGGAAGATTGGGTGTGGAAAGGGAATCTGGGCCGTGGCGGGGGGTTGGGTTCAGGAGTTGGGGGTGTATGGGTTGTGCAATCCCGACTGTGCTTATTGCAGCTCACAGGAAGCTGCTGCCAGGTTCCTGCAGGCCCTAGGGGCATGGGCAGCCACACGCGCCACCCCTGTGCTCCCATGGGTCACAGTTCCTGACCAATGGGAGCTGCAGAGTTGGCACTCGGGGCGGGGGCAGCGTGAGGATCCTCCCTGGTTTCCCATGGGAATGCAAGGATCTGGCGGCCACTTCCAAGAGCTATGCAGAGCTAGGGCAGGCAGAGAGCCTGCCTTAGCCACCAGCCCCCACTGTGCCAAGGGCCAGAGCCACCACGGTCCCTTTTCAAGTGGGTGTTCTGGCTGAAAACTGGAAGAATTGCAACCCTACTCATATGAGAACTAGGGTGTGAAAGGGTCAATCTAACTTCATATCATGAGGTAAAAATGCACTGGAAAGTGGTTTCTGTCTAGGCCATTGTTAGGTGCAAGGTAGAGAACTTAAAGCAACCAAGGCTGAATTGACTGTAAAAGCACTAAAGGTGAAAACTACAAACAAAAAGGACAAGAACTCTCTAAGCATCAAATCCTGGGGAAAAGCTCACAGCCTGAGTAAATGGACTGTGTGATTAGAAAAAAATGTATTCCAAAAGATTCAGTCCCATCTTGTAATAACCAGGCTACAGCCCAGGGGTGAAAGTAAAACTTCCCTCTTACCAGTACGGGGGGGCAGCTTCTCCCATACCCCAAGAAGGGGCAGAGCTGGGGGAATCAGCATTCCTCTGCCAGCCTGCCCACGCCACCCAGGGCTTCAGCCCCGGGGTAGCTGCTCCTTTCCCGCCGGCACTGGTGGCCCTGCCAGTAGGGACCTGGCCACAGCAGCATTTAAAGTAAGGCAGTAGGAGCTGGTACAGGCAGCCACTTTTTAACGGTACACCAGACCAGACCGGACCGCCTTACTTTCACCCCTGCTGCAACCTCTACTACAAGGTGAGGGAATCTCTCATATTATATATGTTTGTCATGTATATTCGAAGCCTCTTGTAAAATGATATGAAAACGAGGTAGAACAATTTTCACCTTGGCCTTGTTGGAATGTTTGGAAAATATCTGCCACCTGTCAACTTTAGAGCCTAACTTTAGGCAACTATGTTTGAAATCTTGAACATAATTTCTAATTGACGTGGATGTCCAGTTATTCATCTACAGAAGTTTCAATATACAAATGTAGATTTTCTGTTCCAAACTGGAACACACCTTAATTACACTTTTATAATCACTAATATTTTTGGTGCTACATTAAAAGTAATTAAGAATTCTTCCACTAGGTCCTCCCAAATGGTACGCATTGAATCCTCTTTTTCTCTGTTTAAGGATAAGAATACAGCCTAATAACCAAAATCTCCATTTTTTGGATTAATTCTGAATTCTCACAAGAGTGGCACCACTGATATTATCCACACAAACAGAGGTCTTATGTTGGTAAATATTGAGATTTTCTTTTACCTGTATGCTAAAAGCAACAGGCCAAATTCTGCTCTCAAATACTAGTGTTAATTTGCAGTAGCTCAATTAAGTTTGAGTTATTCTAGATTTATATCAGAGTAAGAAAGCAGAGCTCAACCCAGTTTTTCATCAAAATTAGCTATCACTCATTAAAAAGAACTGTTCTTCAAAAATATGCGTGTAAATGATGCTTCTTTTGTCATGGAAGCCTTTTCCCATATGGTACAAAAAGGAAACCATGTATAAATCTTTCTAGACTTCAGTTGAAAGCATAATTATTTTATTGTTTATGGCAGGAAGAAAAAAAATTGCATTCATACTTCATTATTAACTTGTTTTAGTCCTGTAAACATGTATTCTTTCCATCCCCCAAAATGAGGTTTCATGAAAAAGACCATGGCCCATTCCATAATACAACTAACATGTGAAGTATACTAGATACTCTCTATATCCTCCCCATGAAAAGAGCCCATTAAATTTGTCTCAGCTGTATTTTCCTGACAGCAAAAAAGCATTCTGGCAGACAGGAAAAATCCAGCACTGGTTAAGGTTAGTATCAAGGGATTACTGAAAGCATGTCACATGTTTTTAAAATTACATGAGATTTTTCTATTAGCTTAGCCTTAGACTAAAAGACTAACAAGAGAAAGACCATACATTTCCTTTTATAATCAGCTGTGTCTTTGCCATTCTTCTGTTAATTCACATTTAATATTTTTGAGAAACACTAAGCTCAGACTTAGTCAAGGCTGTACAGGAGGACAGCACCTCCTCTAACAGAAGCCATTTTCTGACAGGCCACAGGATTCACACTTGCCCAATCCCCTGCATTTACGTAACAAAATGGTGACCGAGATGGTCAGTAATATTGGCCCTTCTAAAGAATACAACCCAAACGTGTGTGTGTTTGTGAACTTCTTCCTGAAGTACTCGACAGGATCTTGCTACTCCTTCTTTGAGGGCATCTCACATAGCCCAAAGATGCAGTGTCTGATTAGATTAGTTTTGTTCCACAAAAAGGGCAGCAGTATGTTATGAGATGTAAGAAGCTTCTATCCCAGCTCCCACCCCCGTCTCAACCAACCATCACTGAACTAAAAAGGGCAAGAGGCCATGCTTCTAGCCACATAGCCTCACCAGCCACCATACTGCCTGCAACAGCAACCAGGGCTGGCTAGACCAGGAGTTGGGAGGGAATATGGTTGAGGCAGCCTATTGGGGTATATCTACACTTGGAGCTGGCAGTGTGATTCCAGCTCACAGAGATGTATTCACATTAGCTTTCACTGAGCTAAAAATAGTAGTGTAGCTAGGATAGCTCCGGCAGAGGCAAGTGGTGACACAATATGTATCCATGGGGTTCAGTGTACAGCAAACTCATACAGCTGCTTGCCACTGCCAAGATACTGTGGCTACATTATTATTTTAGTGCAAGTATGTCTACAGTCAAACCCTAGCTCACAGTATAGCCACAGAGAGCAATGCTAGACTCCATCATTGAAGGTATTTTAGGAACTTACATGGCCCCCTTTAGCATTATATCTGATCACCTCACAATCTTTAATGTATTTACTCTGCAATACCTCTATAAAGTAGGGAAACTCTATTACCTCCATTTTAAAAAAAGGGGCAGAGACCAAAGGTCAGCTTTTTACAGGCATTTAGGAACTTAGCAATACAGATATGTCCCTATCATTATTTTGGTTAATGAACTAATTAACAGGTTTACCTGTAAATTCCCAGAAAATGTATTCTGTAATGCAAGATAAAGTTCTGTAAACTGAGGAGAAAACACTGTATTTTCCAAACACAGCAAAGAGGCTGAATTGCTACTTTACGTGCAAAACAGAACTCAATTCACCACTGACACCTCAATAATGATTATACAGGCTACAGGCAGGATAAGGTCTACAGCTCAACTAATTCTTAAGTGGGACTACTGTGACATCAACTAATCGCCACCCTTACTTTACACCCGATGTGAATTCAGCAATCCTATCAGTTGTCACTGCTCATCAGTCTGAGGACAACTGGTCTCATGTTTCAAGAGGTCTCAATGATTCATTATATGGCACAACTCTCATTGCTCTTCAAAAGTTATATGACCAGATGCTAGCCTTGGGCATCAGTGTTGGATGAAACTACTGTCTACTACATATTCTCAAATTATTAGAAGTATCATTACAACTTTTTTTAGTTTCTTGTTAGTGCTCACATACAATTTTTAGTCATTCAGTAAAAAAAACAAAAACAGACAATTCCAAGAGAAAAACTATGTTAAGATGAAGCTAAGGTTCAGAGTATATATCAGTAATTTACAATAAAATACATTACAGGTATTCTGTAATTATCCCAAAACCAAGTGTTACAGATCTAATATGGAATCACAAAAGCTAAAATATCTTAATCATAATCATATAGTAATTGTACAGTGTCAGCGGCCTTAACTGTGCATTTCTTTGCTTATGCTGCTTGGATTTCTCTTAAGCATACTCTGAAATAACTCTGAATTTCCATGGTTTTTAATGATTGCTTTTGGGATAATTACAACATCCCCATAAAGTATTTTAACCTAAATTACAAACGCGTACTATTAACCTTAACTCCATTTTAACTTATTTTTCTTTTGGAATTATGGAAAAAGTTACAAAATGAGTACCTTACCTGCTGATATAAACAATAAATATTTCACACAGTTTATAAGACTAGGAAATTCTCTATATACAACTCTATTGCTGGCTAGGATTAAAATAGACTAGGGGCATCTGCAAATAAGCTTCTTCTGTACATAGCGGGAGGAAGAGGGGGAAAAAAAAAGAGGTCCATATATAAGCACTTTACATTACCCTGAGAATATTAACATTTGAAGTCACTGTAAAAAAGTAAAACATAAGAAAACTAATATTTTAATCTTTCATTTCTTAAAAAGGGTGACACAATTTATACTAGATTTAAATTCTTGTAATCTTAAGAATTGAAAATCGATAGTGTTTTCAATAGTGATTCGTTTTACACAGTTCTATAATTATTTAAATATTCATTATGGCTGTAGCAGTAGGGAGTATTAATGACAGGGGTATTAATCTTATATAATCCTGACCCATGGCAGGTGACAGGGACCAGAAAATAAAGTTGTCTCTCTTACCAGAAGTCCTGGGTTCCATACCCCTATTCCAGCAGCCTTCTATGTTTTCCTCTGAAAGAGGCCTTTCAAACTGAGAAGTTTAATCACAGCAGAATTTCCTATTTTGATATTTAAAATAAATATGGAGCCACTCTAGTTCACCTAGTACTGCTTTCAATTATATCATCTTTCAATATTTACTGGGGAAGGAAAAAGTGTAAAATATGTCTGAGAGGAAGGGGTTGTTTCTGTTCTAAGAAAAAAGAATTTTATGGTGTTTTAGTAAAGACATATCAGTTATTTAAATAGTGTGCATAATGAGATGTTTTGTATAAGTTGTTAACATTGAATGCAAGGTAATGTATTTCAATAGCAATAGTTGCTCCCTTTGCTGTTTGACCTTGTTATTAATCAAACAATGGTTGACATGCCAACTGTAGAACAAAATACGACATCTATTTCTATTGAAAACATGAGCCTGAACTAATCCATTAAGAAATAATACTAGTGGGAATAAATGGCTTGTGCAGTTACTTAAACATACCACTGAAACTAAAGGTGTACTATAACTGGAAAGCTGTTTATTGGAAGTGTACCAGAATGACATTAATATAATTCCTAGGGCTGTCGATTAATCACAGTTAACTCATGCAATTAAGTTATATAATCATGATTAATGTTTTGAGTTAATCACAATTAATAGCAATTTTAATTGCACTGTAAACAATAGAATACCAACTGAAATTTATTAAATATTTTGGATGCTTTTTCTGCATTTTCATATATATTGTATTCTGTGTTGTAACTGAAATTAAAGTGTATATTTTTATTACAAATATTTGCACTGTAAAAATAATAAAAGAAATAATATTTTTCAATTAACCTCATGCAAGTACCATAGTGCAATCTCTTTGTCATGTAAGTGCAACTTAAAATATAGATTTCTTTTGTCACATAACTGTGCTCAAAAACAAAACAACATAAAACTTCAGAGCCTAGAAGTCCACTCAGTCCTATGTCTTGTTCAGCCAATTGCTAAGACAAACAAGTTTTTTTACGTTTACTGGAGAAAATGCTGCCCTCTTCTTATTTACAATGTCACCAGAAAGTGAGAACAGGCATTTGCATGGCACTTTTGTAGTCACCATTGCAAGGTATTTACATGCCAGATTCACTAAACATTCATGTGCCCCTTCATGCTTCAGCCATCATTCCAGACGACATGCTTCCATACTGATGGCATACATTAACAAAATAATGTGTTAATTAAATTTGTGCTTGAATTCCTTGGGGGAGAATAGTATGTCCTCTGCTCTCTTTTACCCACATTATGCCATATATTTCATGTTATAGCAGTCTCAGATGATAACCCAGCACATGTTGCTCCATTTTAAGAACACTTTCACTGCAGATTTGACAAAATGCAAAGAAGGTACCTATGTGAGATTTCTAAAGATAGCTATAGCACTCAACCCAAGGTTTAAGAATCTGAAGTGCCTTCCAAAATCTGAGAGGGCTGAGGTGTGGAGCATGCCTTCAGAAGTCTTAAAAGAACACTCCAGTGTGGAAACTACAGAACCCAAACTCCAAAAAGAAAATCAATCTTCTGCTGGTGGCATCTGAGTCAGATAATTAAAATGAGCATACGTCAGTCCACATTGGTCTGTATTGTTATGGAGCAGAACCCATCATCAGCATGGACACATGTCCCCTGGAATGGAGATTGAAGCATGAAGGGACATAGGAATCTTTAGCACATCTGGCAAGTGAGTATCTTGTGACGCCGGCTACAACAGTACCATGAGAACGCCTGTTCTCACTTTCAGGTGACATTATAAAAAAAGAAGTGGGCAGCATTATGTCCTGCAAATGTAAACAAACTTGTTTGCCTGGGAGATTGGCTGCACAAGAAGTAGGATTGAATGGACTTTCAGGCTCTAAAATTTTACATTGTTTTGTTTTTGAATGCAGGTTTTTTTTTTACATAATTCTACATTTTTAAGTTCAACTTTCATGATGAAGAGATTGCATTACAGTACTTGTGTTAAGTGAAATGGAAAATACTATTTCTTTTGTTTTTTTACAATGCAAATACTTGTAATCAAAAATAAATATCAAATGTGCACTGTATACTTTGCATTCTACGTTGTAATTGACATCAGTATATATGAAAACGTAGAAAACATCCAAAAATATTTAAATAAATGATATTCTATTATTGTTTACCAGTGCAATTAATCACACTATTAATCACACAAGTTTTTTAATTGCTTGACCGCTCTAATAATTCCTAATATGCAGGTTTTTTCAAAGTTAAGATTTGTATTTTTTGTATAGATTTAAAAGTGGTGAGCTGTTTCTTTTTCACTCTTCTCAGTAATATTGCATTGACAATGAAAAATGAGTAGGAAAGGTTTAGTTTTTAAAGGCTTGATGCTACTGCTGTTAAAATCAATGACAAAACTCCCATGGAGAATAAAGGGAGCAAGAACAGCACCCTACGTGTATATGGCTATTGTACAATCTTATTACAAATAAAAACTAACCTGTAAAACAAACTAATTTGGCAAGCAAGAAAGTGGAAGCTGGGGCAAGTGGACTGCAATGGTCTTCATGCCTGTGAGGACAGAAATGTTGCAGACACTTCTGAAGTTAATTTCTAATTTGAAAATAGTTATTTGAGCATTGCCAGTGAAGCGGGTCCCAGATGGCAAGACAGTTATGGATGCGGCAAATCAAGAGCTCATGAGACACACTACATATACACTAACGTAAAAATGTCTTTAAAGAGAATAGCCTGTTTGAAAGGCAATTGCAACTGGTCAGTCTTGTAATTTTTTTTTAGAGTCTTTTGTGAAGGAATGCTTGTTTTTTCTTGGGCTTTGGCTGAACCTCTCATAACAAAATAATATCTATGTTGCTAATGCTAGTGCACATTGCCCAGTATACAGGAAAAGAACTACACAGAGGATTAGAAAAATCAATGAAATTCTGCTCTGATAAGCAACTTCTCAAAAAATACTTAAGCGTCAAGGGACTATGCCAGAACTGCTAGCTTTTGCCTCCTCTCCAGCCAACGCACAAAACTAGTCTTGACCTGATATGAAAAGGCTGTGAGCACAGAACAAAGTAACTCTGGCAGAATTAAAAAGGATCTTCCCTCAAGCGAGAGGCGCACCAGTTACTTGGGGAACCAGAATGAGAAAAAGGGCCCTAGTGGGACATCAGGAGAAGCTAGACCTGCCTTGGTCACCACCAAAGGACGGGAGAGCTGTAGGAAGGATAGAGAGGCACGTAAACTGTTTTTTTTAAATTGTTTTAAAACATTTTTTCCCCTCTCAGTATTTTGTTCCTACTGCAACACAAACAATACTTTTGTTTTAATATGACTGTTTTTGTCACTGTAGACCACTTGTCACATGCTTTCAAAGGGAAGAATCACAGATGCCAGATTCAGTCAGAAATGCTAGATAAGAACAATTGCCACACAGATCCTTTAGTCTAGGAGAAGCATAGGAGAATTGTGAAATTCCATCTTAAGATAGGTAAATCGATGAGACCAAACACTTGAGGGGATACATTCAGAAAGATCAGAAAGGCAATAGGGACATGGCTAGCCCTGTAATCAGGACAGGGCAGTACCACAGTTTTATCAGGAGCGTAACAGGATGGGGCCTCATTTGTTCACCTAAAACTGATCCAGTGGGACTGGCAACACTGTAACTGAGTTCAGAACATGCTGAATATTCCTTAACATGCCAGTTTTCCTCTCTTGGAGAGGAAATTTGAAGAACAATCTGAAGTATAGGAAGTAGCTGGCCGTCTCTCTCCATGCAGTAAGCCTTCACAGATATCACCCATTGGCTTTTCACTTTGCCTCCCATCACCTCAGAATGTGTATATGAAGCCTTACAAAAAAATTTTCAGCCTTCTTTCCCAAAGCTAACCCAAACATAGCTCGGAGAGTCCTCTTGCTAAAATACTGGACAAAAATTGAGCTATCTGCAGCTATTTTATTTAATGGCTCTTACCTATGCCAACAGGCCAATGTTAAAGGAACCCTATTCAACTGTCCTAGCAATCCCAGCTTTCTCCTAATCGATGCCCCTGAATTTGCCTACAGTTAGACTAGTCCATAGATTCAATTTATGCTAAGAGTGTTTCAGCTCTTAAACTTTTGTCATTTTCTTAGAAATAGCCTGGTGTGGGGCTCTTGCCCTCATCCCATTCCTTTATGCCTTCCTTTCCCTCTCTCTTCTCCATCCTTTAAAGTTGCTGGGGGAAGGCTATTGGTCACAGTGGCAGTCGCATCTCTCCACCACTGAAAGTTATGGCAGCTTCATGTGGGTATAATCAGAGAGATACCCTGTAAGCAGGAAAGACTCTCCTCTCTCTTTTTCCTATGCTCAGTATGGGGCTTGTGAACACCATTAGAGAAGCAATCAGCCACACCCTCAAAGACTAGGGTGAAAGTCATTCAGCTAGTGCCCCACCAGAGTATGCTGAAAGAGAAAATAAAACTATGAATATCCATAAGACAGCTTTAAAAGGCTTTATGGAACACCATTGGGGCAGTGTCTTAAGAGATGAGGCTATAGAAATTACAGTGAAATTCACCTACTGGTACCATCAAAGTGGCCTCTCTACTTCGAAAAACATAAATGTCCATCACATTGTACATTTCTTTTAAATAAATCTGACTATATCTTTACTACTTGAGTTTTGAACAT
Source organism: Dermatemys mawii (assembly GCA_007922305.1). Taxonomy (NCBI): domain Eukaryota; kingdom Metazoa; phylum Chordata; order Testudines; family Dermatemydidae; genus Dermatemys; species Dermatemys mawii. Next base: position 31,931,949 of record ML677350.1, on the reverse strand, counting down.
CCAACCTGTTCTATAACAGCTTATAACAGCTCTTTCACTATTATAGCTGACATTTGCTATTGAAAAAAATAATTATTGTGCAGTGGTGTGCAAGTTCCTACTTGCGCTAACTTCAAATGAAGGAAAAAGCTTAATCAGATTCCTCTTCTTTGTTTTGACATTATTTTACATTAAGTCACCACAGAAAAGAAATCTGCTTATCATGTAGGTTGCTATTTTTATTCATAAAAGCTTAAACATAGAGCTCAACATTTCTAGTCTTCATAAAAGTAGTGCAGATATTTCATTACATCTATAAATGAAAACTCATGTTAATTACATTCCTGCCACTGAACAAACAAGCTTTTACCCTGTGGGTTATGTAATAACAGTACCCTTTGGAGGCAATGGATATTGATCCAGACCATTTGACTGGATATATTCTTTTATAATCCTGACCCAGGTCCTGAGACAGGGGCCAAGAAATAAAATGTAGACTCTTACCAACAGTCCTGAGTATCATACACTTATCGTAAGTGCTCTTCCGAGTACCTGACATGTCTTATTCAGGCTGCTATCAAAGTGTGAAATCCTCAACAAACACAAGAAACAAAATGTCTCAGGGGCCCTTTCTCCTCCACTAGCTAACAAAGCCCTTGTCTTCCCTTTTAGTTTCCGAACCCCAAAGACCTGCCACGACTGGTTGTCAAGGGGTGCATGTACATGGCTTGTGGTTTTAGGTAGGTAGCAGACTGATTGTGCATGACCAGGGTGGGTGGGTAATAAAGGGGGCGGGGGTAAGAAGAGGAAAATACTGTTTGGATAAGGGAGAATCAAGAGATTAAGGGCTCTTCGAAGTGAAGGGAAGATTGCTAGAAGAGGACTGAGGGAGAAATTAAAAACAAGACAGAGGAAGAGAACACAATAATAGGGTAAGATACACAAGAGATAAAAGAACAGGAAAAGTGAACTAAAGAAGGGGAAAGAAGGAATGACAAAAGCAAAGGTGAGATCGTAAGTACAATTTTTCTATGTAATATACTTGGCAAAAAAAAGAATGTCAACATATTATGACAAAGATTTTAAAAAAACATAGGAACTTAAAGTTAGATTCCATCTCCATATTTAGACATTCACATGATTTTCTGAAGTGCTGAATACCCAACACCACCTATTAACCTGAATGAGAGAGCTGTTATTCAGCACTTTTGAAAATCAGGCTGGTGCCTAAGTATGGATTTATTAAACATGTGAATGTCTAAATATGGAGATGGAATCTAACTTTAAGTTCCTATGTTTTTTAATAAATATTGGCCTATAGTAAAGTTCATTTTATCTAAAACAACAGTTCAGGGTGAACTTCCCCAATCTGAGAGAATCTAGTGGTTTCAGACATAGCCCTCATTTTTAAAATGAGGATTCTGGAAGAACTGATAGACTCTTCCAAACCACTGGAATATTTAAGGACATGCATTATATATATCTGTAAGATTTATTACTTCAGCAGGGCTTTAATGTGCATGCCACTTTACATCACATATCAAGACTGATCCCCTGATCCAGAGAACTTACAATCTCAAGAACTGACCTTGTGAACATTTATTTGGCATGTCGTGTTTACTACTGACTTCAGTAGGGGCTCTTCATGATAGTAATCACTGCTTTTGTCAGTAAGAGTTTGCAGGATAAAGTCCTAAACTAAGATAAGAACAACAAACAGGAAATTCTTATATATCTCCAAGCATACACAGAACTGTACAACAGGTGCTGTAAATGTCTCAGAAAAACGAATTCCCTGTCAAAATAATTTATAATTTAATGGTCCAAGCAGATATAGAACTCTTTATATCAATGTTCAGCTTAAGAAGGGAAACAGAGAGGAAGACATTTCCTTATCAACTTGGAGTTTATCCGCACCCCCTTCCCCACTCTCGGTTGCTTAACTCAGCCCTACCAAAAATGACATGCACACCCCCCATTACACCTTCTAAAGAGTGATTTACTTGTATGTGTGTTGTGGGGTGGGAAGAAGAGAGGAAAGAAAAAGTCTGTCATCTTTTGAACACGCCACATTGCACTAATGGCAGACATGTCTTTAAAAAGCCCAGTGGGTTGAGTATCTCCAAACACCCTGCTCCCCAAAGAACTTTTATCGTCTCTGACAAATTACTTAATATTTTTCTGGCTTCCTCTAAATATATTGACTGGGTTACTTGAGCCTGCCAGTATCATACAGCAGATAAAGAGATCTTGCCATGTTCAGGATACTTGGCTTCACATGTATCCACCACATCATCCAAGTTGCCACCTGAGCAAACGACACTCGTATTACATCAACAGACAGAAAGAGACAACAAAACATTCTTCCTTCTCAACAATCTTTGTACTTGTCCCTGAAACCAGTTGTGGGGAAGGCTGTTTCTAGTAACTATGGCAGCAGACAGGTAATGTCTGGGTTACAGGGTAAACGTTAAACTGAGAGCACAAGAGAAAGCAGACAATCTGTATTTTATCAGTTTAGTGGCCCTTAGGTGCCAATACCCTTATGTGCTCACTAAGTCAACAAGCAGCCATGCGGCGGATCAACTACTCAAACTATTCATGTTATCACTGTTGAAATGTGTGATTAATTATATCTTGTTCTGACATTATTTGTTTCACAGTGACAAACCCTAATCCAGTTTTGTTCTCCATTTAACTGGCTCACCTGGGAGCCTTTGTATATATGTATGTTGTTATTTCATGTTTAACAAGTGAGTTAGTTACACTGAGAGCCATCACAGAAGGTAAGGTTCCTATATAACAAAAAAAAAAATCTGCTTTTTGGAATACGTTTGAAGCAGCTGACCTTTATGCAACTGACTGAATGAATCCAAAAGAAAGCACTGTAAAAGCAGTCTAGCTGGAAATCTCAACAATCTTTTAATCCCCTTTCAATTTTTTATGTTACCTTAACTCTTCAGGAAATCCAGCATCAAAATTAGCCAATTGCAAACAGATGTGTAGCATATTTTAAACTCTTGTTGATATCCCTGGTTATTAAGATAAAATCCCACATAGCACAAAAGAAGTAAAACATAAGGGTCAGACAACTAACTGCTTTGATGCTACTTGATTTACTCAGCTCATGTAACAAGCACTGTGTACCATAAATTACATTGATCATGATGTCACTTTTGCACCCAAATAACATGCATACTGGTTTTTCAAGTCATTTCCTTCTCCTTGGAACAGAACTTAACCTTATTCTTTAAACTTACCATGTCTGCCAGCAACTGATCTTTCAAACGCATCACCACTGTATATACTCACTCTAGAATTACTTTAGGCATGCCCTTTTGAATACAGCTGGAGACTGCTGTGCTTCAAGGTTGCATACGTACTACTAATATACTACTAAGGAGAATATAGAACGAATATGTTTATGACACATGAACAAGAAGAGAGATATCTGTCCCAGAGGGGTCTGTCCTGGGTCCAGTACTAGTCAACATGATCATTAATGATTTGGATAATGAAGTGGAGAGTATGCTCCTAAAATCTGCGGATAACACCAAGCTGTGAGAGGTGGTTAGAACTTTGGAGGACAAAACTAGAACTCAGAATGACCCTGACAAATTGCAGAATTGATCTGAAATCAGTAAGATGAAATTCAATAAAGACAAGTGCAAAGTAGTACACTTAGGAAGGAAAATTCAGCTGCACAACTACGAAATGGGGAATAATTGTCTGGGCCAGGGGCGGCTCAAGGCACCAGCAAACCAAGTGCGTGCCTGGCGTGGCAAGCCGATAGGGTGGCCAGCTGGTAGCTGTTAGGGCGGCAGTCAGGCAGCATTCGGTGACGTTTCTGCAGGAGGCCCAGTGGTCCTGAGGATTCAGCAGCAATTCGTTGGTGGGTAAGGCAAAACCACGGGACCGACAGACCACTGGCAGAAACGCCGCCGAATGCCACCTGACTCCTGCGCTTGGGGCGGCAAAATATGTAGAGCCGCCCCTGATCTGGGCATTAGTACTGATGAAAAAAATCCTAGATCACAAATTGAATATGAGTCAACCATTTGAGGCAGTTGTGGAGAAAGTTAGTATTATTCTGGGAAGTATCAACAGGAATGACGTATGAAAGACTGGCGGGAGGGCGGGGGTGATTGCCCCACTTTGCTTGGCACTGGTGAGGCCTCAGTTGTAGCACTCTGTCCAATTCTGGGTGCCACACTTTAGAAAACATTTGGACAAACTGGAGAGAGTCCAGAGGAGAGCAACAAAAGTGATGAAAGATTTAGAAAACCTCATCTATAAGGAAAGGTTAAAAAATCTGCATGTTTAGACTCGAGAAAAGACTGATAGAGGACCTAGAAACAGTCTTCAAATATGTTATGGGCTATTATCAAGAGGACAGTGATTGAGTGTTCTCCATACCCACTGAAGGTAGGATGAGAAGTGACTGGCTTAACTTACAGGAAGGGAGACTTAGGTTAGGTATCAGGAAAAATAATTATAAGAATAGTTAAGGACTGGAATAGGCTTCCAAAGGAATCCCCATCATCAGAGGTTTATAACAATAGGTTAGACAAATACCTGCCAGGGACAGTCTAGGTATACTCTGTCCAATTTCATCATGTGGAGCTGGACAAGATGACCCCTCGAGATCCCTTCCAGCTCTACATTTCTATGATTCTGTGAAGCATGTTCAACATTTACGTCATCTTCTAAGACTTGTTTACAAGTAGAATAAATCTGCATTTTCTACTGCTGTCATTTCTTCCTATGGGGAAACTTCCAACTTAGTGTAGGCTCAGAAGTTGGGAGTTCTTTTTAGGAAAAAATAAAGGGTAGGCAAGGATTTGTAAAAGATAAAATATGAATAGAGGCACTTTTGTTAAATGAATAGTAGATTAAAAGATATTTTTACTTATATTTTTTAGTTAGAGCCTGATTTTATGAACACTTAAACTAAGAACAAGGTTTACAGCCAGCATTTTCCTCTAACAGGGAACACCAGAAAAAAATAGCTGTGTCAGCCTGCAGAACTCAGCAAAGAACTGCATCCAGTCTGAGTAAGCTGCATTTTAAGCTTTGAAATCTGACTTTCAAAGACAATTCCCAATCCATTTTGGAAACCTACCTACATTTCTTAGTGTATAAGTTAATGTGTTTCATTTATAGCTTTTACCTGAAGTATTAAAGCAGTACTACAGCAGAAGGAAGATTGTCATTTTCTTTATTGGCCAAAAGACAGAAAAATCTCTCTCAAGTGTTATTCTGCTGTTGTTTTTTCTTAAATTTTAAAAGATGATCTCAGATAAGCAACTGATGAAACTAGCTGAACTGGAAACAGTAATACAATCTGAAAAAAAATTGCTTCTGTATGTATTCTAAGAGTTAAATATGATTTGGTTTGTCACTGAAATGCATATAAACAGTTCTATAAAAGGAAAATCAAGGAAAAATTAGTGACGACTGGAGAACTTTCTGGTTTCAAGTTCCAGTTACAAACAAAAATGTACCAATAAAAATTCTAGTTTGGAAAAATGAAAATGCTATGGGTCCTCTCTGTTCAGTAAATGAATTGAATCACATGAAAGACTGAACTTTTATATTAAGTTACAGGAGAAAAATGATTACAAAATGCCTTCCTGTCCAACTTACAGGAAACTGATATACTTCTTTATGGCATTCAAGGAGAGGCTGACACAAAATAAGGGGAGAGGGCACCACAAGTTGGAAAGTTATTAGTAAATGAAAACAAAATTAAGTAAAAAATGCCACAGAAAAAAATCCTGAAAACAGGTTCATAACTTATACCACTCCACTGGCTAAATACTGACATGACAGTTTGACTAACGTAAGTGTTCTTAAGCAATATCTTTGGTATAGTAAGCACAAACAAGTTTTCTTCTGAAATCAGGCATGTCTATATTCTTTTTGCCTCTCTATTCTATTTGAGTCCAGCCAAAGAAAAATTCTACCCTCTAATTTCACAAGTTTCTGTATGTCCACTCTCTATCACTGCATGAGAGAGCTGCATGTTTCTTTCTCTTCCTCTCCTTCTTAAATCCCCTTTGAAAACTCCAGTGCCAAAATGTAGTAGACTGTATTCACTGGCCTTCTGAACAGCTAGCGATATCCTTTCGAGGATAAAATAGATTTTCCTAATCCTACAAAAATGTGGAAACATCCAAATGTGAGCAGAGACCCAAAAGCAGATGATACATAAGCAGATACTTTTAGGTTATTAGAAATGGTAAACAAACAAACAAAAAAAACCCCCATCAAATACATAGGCACTTGTAAACAGATACATCTCCCATACTTTCTTATGAATCAACTTGTTTTTGTCCACTATTTATCAGTCAGTTTGTTTGTGCATAAAAAGGATATAAAGAGTGAAGTCCACATCTAAGACTTGCCCATTTCAACTGCAAAGGCTATTGAAAAGAATTCCATCTGCCTATGTTTGAAATACAGTCACAGGCAATACGCCAAACCCTAGGCATGATCTTGGCACATACATTGCCACATATTTTTGTATTTTGACTTGATGAACACTGCCTAGCCAATACATCCATCTGTCTATGTGAATGAAAATAACCCCATGCAAACAAGATAGTAGAAAATATACATGCAAAACTTCTGTAAATCTGTTTTTTCCATAATTTACACCTGAGGTTTGTGAACTAAACCTTAAAAACAATTGCCACTATGCATTATCAAGTGAGAAGACTGGCTGCCTGATGAACAATGGACTACTGGCTACATAAGATACAGTTGTAGCTTTAAAGAAAGTTACAGCAGTAAAATATATAAAGTTAAAAATATTTTTAAATAAAATATACTTATGCTAGTTAAACAGAAAAACAGCAGTACTGCTTTCAGTGAAACAGAAAACACTGAAATTGAATTGCTCTGATCTGCATCATAATTCAGCCTTGACCCTTGAGATCACAAGGCTACTACCACAAAATTTATCTGTCACAATAAATCTTAAAAAGCAATGGAAGAGTTGTTTGTAGTAGACAGAATGAAACAGGAGATAACACAGAGAGTGGGCAGTATGCTTCTGACAGTGACAGACAAATCTGCTGGGAGGTGGCTTGCTTCACTCCCCTGGGGCTGAAAATTTTGTCAACAGTTTATGCCTCAGTCTAATTACATCTGGAAACTTTTGGGATTATTCTACAAATATTTACACACAATGGAAGTCTGTTCTAATCTCAAGTGCCTACATGACGTGTGCAGACATATCTCCACATTTCTGATTGTAAATTCTTTGGGGCAGTGTGCCTGGGTGTATATATCTGGTACCCACCACACTCAGAAAGGGGTTATTGAAGTTCTTTATAGGAGAGAAAAAATGCTTAATTCCACCAGCTGTCAGTCTTCAGGGAAGGCCTGACAGACGGGCACCATTAGGGAATTAAATATTTAAAAGGAAGCATTTGAGTTATATATGAGATGCCCTTGTGTTGTCAGAGCTGCTCAAAACACTCATTTGTTTGTGATAGAGAAAATTCTGAGGTTTTATGCATATAAAAAGTGTAGTAAGAAAAATTAAACTCAAATGATATGTTCTGCGACTGTCATTGCTGCCTTTTTGTTCAAAGTGAAAGAGAAGAATATCTACTGAATAAATATTGTTCTATTTGGTAGAGCTACATAGTCACTAAAATTAAATATTTAATTCTCAGACTTAAATATTGGTCTTATATAACTGAAGAATTCAACATTCTATACTGAATGGAACATATGAGAACATTTATACTACTGCAACTTATAACAATCCATACAATATATTAACTTTGTACAAATTACTAAAATATTTACAGGGTAATGAAGACTTTTGCTTTACAGCATAGAACAGTAAATGCAGCAGCCCTCAAATCATCTGTTTTAGATGCCATGTCATACAATATATGAGTGTAGCATAAATTAGTCCCAGAGATGTTTGTGAATCTCTCCTTGTCAGCTGTGTTGTATTCTTCAGCGCAAAGTTAACTAGGAAATGCTAGTTTACTTTCCATTAAAAAGAAGTTGTTATTTTCTAGTTAGGTGTATGGAGGAATCTGTAAACCAAAAACTGGAAGTTACACATTTTTAACTCAGTAACAACAGAAACTGCTTTACAATACAGAAATCCAGATACCAATTTAAGTTTTTCATTATTGACAAAATAAATATTAACATACCATGGATATATTAGGAGACTGGCAATGGAATAAAGAGCCTCCCACTTCCAGGACAACAATATGAATCCAGCCTGACTTGTTAGTAACATTCATAGAAAGTGCTGGATGCTCAGTGATCTGTGTCAACTGAATGGATAGTCTCAGTCTTACTCTTATTCAATGCCTATGTAAAGCACATGCAATCACCACATTTGGCAACTTGATGAGTAGTCTCAGCAGAGAGGCCAAGGACTGACGGGCATGGGAACTAACTACCTCTCTGTATTCTAAGTTCTTTTACCTTCTGTAAGCATTAAAAGTTCACTTTGTTCATACAGAATATTTAGTATTTTAAAGAGCATCATCATTATCTAAATTACAAAAGACAAAAGCTTTATCTTGCAAAAAGCTATTTTAATTTGTCTTGCCCACAGATGTACAAATATTAAATACAGTGTAGTGAAACTGTTAAGAAACTAATACTACTGGGATGAAATTCAGTCCAGTTCAGAGACTTTCACACCACGTAAGCCCTTGGGCAGGGATTTTCACTGACAGACCATAGTTGTTGGGCACCTTACTCAATGAGGTCCCTTTGAATATTCCAGCCTTAATGTCGCCCATGTGTCATGCACTGTCCAAATGGCCTTGCACAGGGGTTCTCTACACTGATTTTGCATGGCGCTCTCTGCAATTAAGTATAATAGTCTGAAATCTCTTCTGAAAGAAAAATCATCACTGGTTCAAGTTGCAGCTATAGAAACTGTACTTTGTAGCTATTTTCCATTGGTGATAGAAGTGCTCTGATCACAGCAGTCTGTGAAGAAGTAAATATTAGTTGTTTCCAGCTGTCCTAATTAAAAGCCTTCACAGCAGTATTTGAAAGAAAAAGAAATACTACTTCTCAAAGAGAATGGGAAAGGCCCTTGTACTATAGGTCAAAGTTCTCTCTCTTTATAAAATATTTTTTCACACACCCCCACCAAAAAAAGTAAGTTGCAATGATGAGCAGACAAGCAGTGTCAACAAAAAGCACAGTGTTGAAAAGCAACAGTTCTAACTCAATACAAAGCAATAAAAGTAGTCTGGATTCTTTACGTTACTTGCTTAATTATTGACTGGATTGAGGGGTGATAACTAGGCTATATAAACACAGACTCTAAAAAACAGTCCACACATATAATAAAGTGTCTGGTATTAACTAGAAATATAGCTAAGTTACAAACTTCCCACAGAAAATAAAAACATAAGTCTTATGTCAATCCAAAGACTATACACTTTTATTGTTTTTTATTTTTATATAATTTTGTGGCCCTGTAATAAAGGAACATTTTCTCAATGTAATTAAAACCACAAAACTTACCAAGAAACACCTGTCAGTTAACAGGTGCCACTATTGTTCTAGGAGTACATCTCTTATGATTTTCAGATATATTCCTTCTACTACCTACCTATAAAAATGTATCTATTTAGACAAGCTAACTATCTCCAGCACATTACAGAGCAGAGCAAAGCATATAATACATGGTAGAAAACAGACCAGAATAGATGCACCATTGTGTGTCACACTGGTGTATTTAAAAAAAACAAAAGAATCCCATATCAGAACACAACTGGCAGTGTTTAAGACAACTTCATTTAAATTTAATAAAAGGACATATATCATATTGCTAAGATATTTTTACCACAACTTAGAGCTTAAATGGAGCTTTTACCTACGAAGGTTACAGAAAGTGTGTAGGAAGGAAAAAAAATGAAAAAGGAAAACACAATTCTTGATGTATAAGTAAAGCCTGTTTGTTCCTATGTACATTGGAGAAATTATTCAAAATTCATTCTCTTCTGGGGAACCATGACCACTGTAATTCCTGCCTAGGTCAAGGAGATCTAAAATGACTTGTTAAATAAATGCTGGAAAGGCAAATTAGAGCAGATTCAAGGGAGTTTTAACCTGTGCATCAACATTTTTCTAAGTCATAAAATTATACATAACAGAATACATATGACATTACTTATTTAGGTCTGTTTGACCTCTTTTCCTGCTTTCAAACTTGAACACAGCCTCTTCCACAATTGGCAGGTTTTCTTGTCCTAAACCCAGATGCACAGCAAATTTCAGAAGGTAGAACACTTAATTTGCATAATTAGAATAAGAGCTGCATGGCATCATTCTTGCCATTCAAATTATGTACAAAACTAGGATACGTAGGATTGAAGGACAAAGAAAAACCCAATAGTACTTTTACTGCCTAAAAACTTTGGGTGTATATTTTGTCTAATTAGTTAACTTTTGTTATCATTTATTGATTTTAGCTAAACCATCCAAATATTGACTCATGGGCTATACAGTGAATACAGGTTCAGTCTCTGGGCCACATCTGTTAGCAAACTGCTGTTAACAGAAAGCAGATTTATTTAGTTTGGATGGGGATGTGCTGCATAGGCCCACAGTGGATTCCAGTAATAAGCCTGTGGTGGGGGAACTATAGATAGCTACAGTAATGGAGTCTGGTTCAGTATTAAATTGCCATGGGATAAGAGGTCCCCCCACCACATCTTAAATTCCTTTACAGCCATCTGTACTCCTTTTGTACCTCCTTTCCCCCCCCCCCCCCCAATAAAAGGCTTGCTGGTCTTCAGAGTGTGATTTTCACAACCACCAAGCATGATTCACACTAAGTCCAAACTTCACTTCAGTGCCAGGCAGCAGCAAAAACATAGCAATAAGTAGAAGCTAGAGATAGGAAGGATAAGCTCTCTCGTGCATGGATATTTCTAATGCTTCCTGGTTTCAGTCTGGCAGAAAAGAGCCTATTCCCTCACTATTTCCTGGCCAGCTAAACCCAGAAAAAAGACAGTAAAGCAGGCTTTTTAAATTTTAGTTTAAGTTACCCACTCAGGATTTGATACAGGAGTTTATCAGCATTTTCATTTTATCTGAACCAGCCTACTCCTAATAATGTATAACAGGCAACAGTGAGACCAGGACAGAGGGGAAAAAAAGGCTCAAGGCTCACATCCCTCTGAAATCTCCCCTTCTCACCAATGACTGGATGGAAAATTGTGTAACAATTGCTCAAGTGGTCAGAGCCCACAGCAACCAGCAAGGGGAACCCCTTCCCCTCCAAATTCACCCCGAAAGAAGCTTGGACCAGAACACAGCAAAGGAAATCAAAAGAAAAAGTAGGACTGATTACGAAGAGGGTGGTAGCAAACTCTCTCTCTTTCAACACCTGGACTTGTCAACCGACCAAAGCACCAATCTATTATAAGGCTATGCCATGGAAGTGATATACAACCTTCCCATAGCGACAGACAGAAATTTAAAAAACCACCATTTCTCCATCTTTCAGTTGCTTTTGATACTGTTGATTGTAAGTATTGCTGACCCACATATATCCTGACAGAAATCAGCTCAACTGTCCTGAACTGCCTTCACCAGTTTCTTTCCAACAGATCCCAAGAAATCATGATGGACAACTGGTCATTGTCCTCAAAAACTCTCTCTTGTATCGAGTCCTGAAAGGGTTAGTCTTCTCACAGTTCTTGTTCAATAACTTTGTACATTTATTTGGGGCAAAAACAAGACAACATATGAGCCAGGTGTCAGCAGAACAAAAATAGCATACAGCTCATCAACCAGCTGTATAAACCAAAAAATCCTGTTGTATCTTAGATATTACCATGTTTGGGGAAAACAAAAGAACAAAACAACCCCTCCCCCCAAAAGTTGAATGAAGAAATGGAGGTTCTTCAAGATGTGTGGTCACTATCTTTATTCACATGTAGACATGCATGCACTCCATATACCTGAGACCAGAGATTCTAGCTAGTAGTGTCCATTGGTCTGTGCCCACGTAGTTACCCTCCAAAAGAGAGTTTGACTTAAAATAGACTGAATAGCTTCTGAGCATCAATGTTCTAGATCTGATGATCATCCAAATATCACAGTGTGAAGTGAAGAAAGTTGGGACTGGGATGTCTGGTCTTGCCATTCTTGTGAGATACCACATCTGCAAAGGGTTGGATGCTGATAGGCTGATATCCACAAAATGTCCAGAAATCAGAACTGTTTGGGCCAATTACAATGAACTCACCTCTGTGGTGGCAAATTTTTCATAGACCTTGTGGTAGTAGAGGGATGGAAGGGAAGGCACTTCTGAGGTAGTGTGTCCTGGGTAACCGAAGGGCATCAGCCCTGGCCCAGAGCAAATCTGGAGCAATATAAAGGTGAACTTCTTGTTTGTCTGGGATGCAAACAGGTTTCAGAATGGTGTTCCCTAGTGGGTGAAGAATCTCCCACTCATGGTCTGTGGAGAGGTGCCTACTGAGATTATCTATCAGGTGCACAAAAATCTCAGACCTGAAAGCAGAGGAGACTGAGGGTTGGGAAAGGTGAAGATATCTTCTGGGGAGATATAGGTTTCAGTCTGCCACAGAGCATCAGGGGTTCCAGCAGTCAGGATTGACAGGTCTGCCACGTCCATGGCCATGGTGGTCAAAGAGGCCTTTCAGGACAGATAAGTAGGTACCACAGACAAGTTTAAGCTGGAGCTCTCTGATAGTGTTAGCAGATACTGATCTGTTAGCTTATGAACAAGAACTGTAGTCAGTACGGTTGGATGCTCTCTCCTTCAGACCTTACTCTTAATGTTTGGGTGGTTTAAGTACAACTATACCCTTGGACACACAGACACAAGGACTCACTTGACAAAGATGAAGACAGAGTGGAATCTCTTCTTTAAATCTGGAAGGGGATCTGTCCTTGTTTTGTGAGAGTGCCCTTCACTCTCATGAGAAGCCTTAGTTAATGATTCCTTGGACTCAGCAGCTCTGACCTCGCATCCTGAGCTTGTGCTTGGAGGGGAGTTGCTTGTCATTTGAGGCCAATGTACTGGGGGTTCTCCCTGACCCAAATCTTACTGAGATCTCATTGGCTTCTCTATAATGTATTTCCTCAGTCAGAGCTCTCGTCCCTTGTGGATTCAGGAAGGGAAGGGGCTGCAGATGTAGCATTAAGTGAACTTCTCCCAGTCAACAGTTAAGTGCAAAGCAGAACTTTGGAGAGCTATAAAGGGATCTCACAAAACTGGGTGACTGGGCAACAAAATGGCAGATGAAATTCAATATTGATAAATGCAAAGTAATGCACACTGGAAAACATAATCCCAACTATACATATAAAATGACAGGGTCTAAATTAGCTGTTATCACTCAAGAAAGAGATCTTGGAGTCATTGTGAATAGTTCTCGGAAAACATCCATTTAATGCACAGCAGCAGTTTCAACAGTCAAAAAAGCTAACAGAATATTGGGAATCATTGAGAAAGGGATAGATAGTAAGACAGAAAATTTTATGATGCCTCTATATAAATTCAGGGTACACCCATATCTTGAATACTGTGTGCAGATGTGGTTGCCCCATCTCAAAAAAGATATATTGGAAAAGGTTCAGAAAAAGGCAACAAAAATGATTAGGGTATGGAACAGCTTCCATCTGAAGAGAGATTAATAAGACTAGGACATTTCAACTTGGAAAAGAGATCACTAAGAGGGGATATAATAGAGGTCTATAAAATCATGACTGGAGTGAAGAAAGTAAATAAGGAAGTGTTATTTACTTCTCATGACACAAAAACTAGGAGTCACCAAATGAAACAAATATGCAGTGGGTTTAAAACAAACAAAAAGAAGTATTTCTTCACACAACGCACAGTCAACCTGTGGAACTCTTTCCCAGAGGCTGTTGTGAGGGCCAAGGGTTCAAAAAAGAACTAGATAAATTCATGGAGGATATTAGCCAGGATCCCTAACCTCTGTTTGCCAGATGCTAGGAATGGACAACAGGGGATGGATCACTTGATGATTACCTGTTCTGTTCATTCCCTGTAGGGCACCTGGCACTGGCCACTGTCAGAAGGTAGTATACTGGGCTAGATGGACCTTTGGTCTGACCCAGTATTGCCGTTTTTATATTCTAAAAGAGCAATGCCAGTGTTTGTCACTCATGGAGAAGGAGCACGAGATACAGTTCTTAAAACCCAGGATTCTGGGACATAATCCTTGTCCACAGAGTGAGGCTCCCCAAGCAGAGAAGAAACTAGGCTTTACTAACTATATTATAACCCTAGAATTTCAAACAGGACTATAACTATGTACAATTATATTTACAGGTTCTGAAGAATAAACACGGAGATAGCTTCAGACACAGAGGATTCCAACTCATGCCATGTGGCAGTAAGAAGGAACTGGAGATATATCAGTCTGCACAGTCCTTTATGTCCTTGGTTCAGGGCACGAGCAGGGAAATCACACAGGTGCTCATGAGCAGACACTGTTTGTTAACATTTTCCAGTCTCAGTCGAGTGGAGAGCGTGTATACCTGTGTGTGGAATACACACTGGAACTAGCACTCCAAGAACTACTAGTTAAACCTGAATACCATATACACTGAAGTGATGCGGAAGACAGAAGTATTCCAAGGGACTGGCAAACACTACCATCTTGCCTTTCTTTTCCTCCACCAGTAGCCAAGAAAATACATAACTTAGGGGCCATGCTCACTTCATTACTAATTCTGGACAATTAGGTAGTAAGTTACTGCTTACAGCTCAGGCTAGCGAGAAACAACAGATCAGTTTGAGATGACTAAGATCCAGGGGTCTGTGAATAATCCCAGAATGCCACAGCACTGCCCCTCTGCACCTCCCTCTTTCTCCATAGAGGTCTCAGCCTCCAGCTTATTTACTTGACTAGGAACAGGATCTGACCATTCCTATTTAAATCTGACATGTTCCCAAATTTCTCAGTCCTAAACTAACAAATTTACATATGTCCTCTTTGGGAATTGTTTAAAGCCTGGGTTACACTTGCTTGGAAGTGTTGTGATATTATTTATGTAGCACCCAAAGTATCCTAACAGGCTTAAGATTAGCAGCTGTGTTAGTCTGTATCCTTAAATAACACGAGGAAGACTTGTAGCACCTTTGAGACTAACCGGTTAGTCTCAAAGGTGCTACAAGTCTTCCTTGTGTTATCAAAGTATCCTAGGCACTTTACAAGCAAGTATAAACATAGAATCCTTGGCCCCAAAGAATTTACAATCTTAAAAGAGTGCAGAGGTGAGGCACAGAATAATGGGAAGTACCCTATTCAGGACTTCGGTAATGACGTTAAGCATGATTCTTGTTGGATCCATGTTTTTGTATATATACACATCTGTTTTGTCAACACTTTTTAAAGGGAGAACTAGGTTTACAGGCATCATGAAAGAAGTGTGTTTGAAAGGAGAAACTTGGAGAAGGCAAGACGGACGAAGTCAGGAAGGAAACGCTAAGCATATGGGAACCGATGGAAGACTTGGAGAAGGAAACAAAGGGAATGGTCAGTCCTACCCTTTGTATTAAAGAAACTGGATAATTGAGAAGAAGAAAGAGCGATAACAGGAGATTTAACTCCAGTCTTCATTTAAGAATGTAAAACTCTTTTGCTATGTATACTGTATGTATGTGGTTTTTGAAGGACATCTAAAGTCCTTAAAATGGGTTCCACCTTTTGAATGCAAGAACAAAATAGAGCCTTGGATATGCTCTTCAGCTGTCATCTACAAATTAAGATTCAATAAGAGCTGTTCCAATGCCATTCTTCTATACCCATAAAAGGAGGAAGAAACTGCATTCCAAAATTAATGAAGGACACATATCTAAGGTTTATTTTGAGCACTTATATTACTGGTGAATCAGGAGTCAAAAATTTAATAATTAGAGGAAAAAGAGAAAAAAATAAATTCACTAGAATTCAAATAAAACTCTTGAGCTGATGGGGAAATAGTGGTTCTCACACATACAGAGTCCAACTTGTAGAATATTTGGAGAGTTGTTTCTTGGAATTATTATTTCTTTTTACGCTGTTGGCAGCTAGTTCCAGGCCTCTTGTGCAGCTGAGCTCCTCTTTTCTTGTAGCAGTAGAGGTTGCTAGTGGCAGCACAAGCATTTCCCCTTCTGTATAAAAACAAATCAGTTAAATTATTGGAGAGCAGGATGCAGGGAATACATTTTGCTGATCCTCTTTAAAATCCAATGGCTAGCTCTATGCATAGTGGTGTGATCACAGTAGCTGAAGGACAATTATGTTTGAGGGGCCTCCAAGATATTTTTCTCAGACTTGCTCCTAAATGTTCAAAAGCAATGTATGAATTTTTTACCAAAGTATACTATAAAAATACTGCTGGGGCTACTATGCTCAAATTTTAGCCTTCCATTTGCGTCCTCTTATCTGTTCATAAAGTCCATGTACTATTAACTCTGTGAAACAAGTGATTCTGCACCAGCATCATATAAAAATAAATTTAAAAATATACCACCAGCAGCCTAGATCTCATGGGCAACTTTAAAAGTGCTAGCTGAAAGGAGGAGGAAAAATTAAACTTTTGATATGGAAACATATTTCAGTTTCAACCTTGTAATGAATTGTTTAAGTAAAGGAAACTATAGATCAATACAATGAGACTTTAACTCAGGAATCCCAGTGCTCAGAGAAACACTTTTGAAAAATCCCAATTCTTATGTAGACCACCATTTGATAGAATAGTGTTACATATAAACTAGTCTTTCCAAATATGGTTTTTCCATTTCTTTTCTCAGATCCAGAGGGCAGCACCACATTCACAACTATGCAACTCAGACTGTGTGGTTTCAGAGCCTTATTTGACCAGTCATACACATAGAAAAGTAATACAGCTAATATATGCAATGAAAATAAATACATCATACCACACATTTAAATGCATTGTGAAAAATAGCAAGATCAGCACTATACAAGACTTTAAAAACCCTATTTACAGTAACAGACTAAGTCACAAAGTCAGTCCATGTGAGTAGAATTTTTTTTCCATTGTCAATAGGTAGTATGCTGATGCTTGCTCTCACGGCTGGTATCATGTTATAACACATCGGTATCCACACACATGGGCTGGCTCGTGGCATCATGCTCCACCTGCTGAGAGTCTAAGACCGTCTCCCAAACCAACTCTGCTTTCCTCTAGGTATGGAGATAAATAAAAGCCCTTCTGTGGAGAATGAGGGAGGTACGTGTCAGATTTCTATAGGTATCATTACCTCAGGTTACCTGTGTGATGTTATCCTGCTTGAATGCGTAGAGTTAAATCAGAAGAGGCTGTGTTAAGGGGCAGACCAACAGAAATCGAAACAATGACAAAGTTAAGACTCCTTAAGGGAACAATGAAGGAGAACTATTAGTTAGGCTCCCATAAGGCTGGTATGGTTTACTCTTCACAAAGCTGAAACTCTGGAATCAAAGGGGATTCTAAATGTTAAAAGATGCTGGCTTTGGGAAGGAGGGAGGGCTGCCCAGGGAGTGCTGGTGAGAGCAGACAGGCATACAAAAAGAAACACAGAGGCAAAGAGAGTATACTGTTAGCAGGACTGTCTGCTGCTCCATCCCAGAGAGGGATATTAGCTTTGCTGAGGGTACTTACCAATGACTGAAAGCAAAGATTAAGCTATAGTTAGGGGGAAACAGAGAAAGAGAGAGAATTTTATTGTTTTACTCCTTTTGCTTTGAACATTATGAACATTTGGATGAAGAAATAAATAATGCTTTGTTTTAAAGAGGTTTTTGAGACACTTTACTCAACTGCTGTCACAGGTCCCTTAGAGGCAAAGGGTTTACAGTGCCAAACTCAGTTAGGCCTGTTGGGTTAATATGGCTGTGAAATAGGGCAAGCTGTAGCCCAATGATCCAGTATAAAAGTGAATCCAAAAAGGTCCATCCAGAGAGGAAGGTACTACAGGATGCCAGTCCTGTCATTTGAAGAGTACACTCAAGAAGACCAAAAAGGGGTCTAAAGCACAGCTTGCCATATAACCATGACACCTCCCAAATACAATATATAAACTAAATCCAAGTCTTGTCTCAACTTGTAGCAGTAGTACAGAGGCAGAGCTAGGAGCAGCATAATAGAATATGGTATTACTATGATCCTATTGTAACTCTCTAATCTAGAATCCTGGTAGTACTGTGAAGTCAGCTACTTTTTTACCACACTCATTTCTAACAGTGTCCACCCCATAGTATTTGGGTGCCTTTAAATACATATTCCATGCCCTCCAGATTGAACAAAGCTCTCCAGCCTAGCCTTCTCCTCCACACTTTTTACTCTGCATTTGGAGGAACCTTTCTCATCCTTTAGAAAAACATCTGCATGAAAAGGCAAATCTTGCAGTGTGTCTTGAAGGTGGCAAAACTTGATCTTAGTGGGAAACAGGTTCCAAAATCATGAGCCCTCCGCAAAGAATGCACTTTCCCTGGCTCCCATTAAGTGTACTCTGGGTCTTTGCCAGGGATTCCATTGCTTGCAGTATATTAACGCAAGTACCCAATGATCGGGAAAAGAGAATTTATTAGAGAGAGGCCATCACACATTATATGAGTAACAAATACATTCACAAGACTGCCACAGAGAAAAGAGAAGAGGGTTTTCAAAATGATTTATTCATTCACAGATTAATAGACTTTGGCAGAAAATACCTTGATCGTCTAGTCTGACCTAGTCATAAACTTATTCAGACCAGGTGATTCTTACATCAAGACTACAGCTTCTGGCTGTGCTAGAGCATATCTTTTACAAAGACATCCAGTCTTGATTTAAAGACTAAGTGACTGAGAATCCATCATATCCCTAAGTAAATTATTTAAATGGCTAATTACCCCACTTAAATATATGTGCCTTATTTCTAGTCTGGTTATTTATTAGCATTCCATGACATCACTTACTGTAATCTATGAACATCCATTTGCTAGTTCCTATATTTCTTGAGGGAAAAATAAAGGTTGCTTACTTGTAACTGGAGTTCTTCGAGATGGTTCTGCACATTTATACAAATAGTGCTGCCTTGTAGTGAAACTTTGTTGAGCAATGTCAGTTTTTTTCCCTCCGGCATACCAACAAATTAATTGTCTGTGCAGCAGGGTGACCACCCCTCTCCTGCCCTAAGGGGGTTAAAAGCAGCCCTGCAGAGGCTGTGGCGAAAGAAAAGTAGCCCAGCAGAGGGCTGCAGCAGAGTGAAAGCAGCTGTGGTGGTGCAGCCACAGCTGCAGCTGGGGCAATAAAGGCCCAGCTGGTCCTGATAAAAGGGCCCAGAGTTTGGTGCACAGAGTCTCCTCCTCTAGCTGTGGAGGCAGACTGGGCTGGCTGCTGGGGAAGCTTGAGAAGGTACCTGGAGTGGAGCAGGGCTAGGGGGAAAGTCCAGAGGAGCTGGGGAGCTCTAGAGTGGCAACTTCCTAGGCTGCAGGGCCTAGTCTGAGGCCTAAAAGGGGTACTGGGGCTGTAGGGGGCAGCCCACAGGTAGGCAGAGGCAGCAGGCCAACCCCCTTGCCTGTGATAACTGCTTTTTACACTGCAGTCTGCCCCAGGGAACGGGGGCTTGATGGTGACTGACAGTAGCCTAGACTGAGGCAAGGTGGGGCTCAGAGGGTTGGGGGTTTTCCAGAGTGGGGAGACCCAGAGCTAGATTGTGGGGTACTGCAGGGGTGCAGCACCCCAGATAAGAGGGCACTGGGGTCCAGGGAGGGACACGGGGCTAGCAGCAAGAGGGACATCAGCCTGCAGAGGGCGCTCGGTGCTGAAGACAAGCAAATTCCCAGACAACCAGCAGGAGGCACCACAGGAGTGAGTCGCTGACCTGCTACAGTCTGGTTGATGTGAAAGTCAGCTATCACCTTAGGTACGAACCTGAGATCAGGTCTAAGAACTACCTTGTTCTTATGAAAAGAAGTGAAAGGAGGATCAGTCATAAGGACATTCAATTCACTGACTCTCCTGGCTGACCTGATGGCAATAATGAGAACCATTTTGAGAGATAAAGGATACAGAGAACACTCAGCCAAGGGTTGAAAGGATGGTTTCATCAGCATGGCCAACACCAAATTGAGATCTCAGGAAGGCACAAGATCTCTAACAGGGGGATACACATCTAATAAACCTTACATGAACCTTTGGTCCAAATAATGAACAAACAACTATCTGCCATCCACTAAAAGTACGATACATGGAGATCATGTGAACTTTAACCAAATGAACTTTAAATGATGAGTTATATAACCCCTGAGATGTCACGTACATTGCTTCCATTCCTGATGTTCTGGAATAATTAGATACAGGGAAGTCAGGTTTCCCCTTCATCCAGGCCTGAAATCTGGGCCACTTCAAGTGCTAACAGTTTCTGGTGGACTGTTTTCCATAGTTAATTGGTATAACCCTGCACAGACAAAGAGCATGACTCAAGAGAGTCAAAGCCCGATCGCCACACTCTCAGGTGAAGAGATAGTAGGTCCAGGTGAAAGATCTTGTCCTCCTGCTGAGACAAGAAGTCTGGAGACTGAGAAAGACACCAAGATTCAGCTGGTCAGTAAACCACTGCTGATGTGGCCAAGCTGGGGCAATGTGAATCATCCTTGCCCTATCCTGAGGCATCTTTCTCACTACCATCTCAATCAGTGGAAAAGGAGCAAAGGCATACATCAAACCCTTTCCCCAGTGCAGCAGGAAAGCATCTGCAAGAAGAGTAGTCTCTTGAGAGGGAATTGGGAGAGGCAATTTTTTCACATTGTATTGCACAGCTTCTTTCCACACTCTATTCTATAGCATCCATTGGTCCAATATAATTTTCTTCCATGAACTGATAAAAATGAGCTAGCCTGTCTCAAAAGGAGGATAGATTAGTCCTGATTGAATGGTTCTTGACCTTGATTATTTTGTTTTATTGTTCTGTGTCACAGATGGTGTCAAGGAAGCAGGATGTTTAGATCTAGACCCGGGTTTGAAAGGCGTCTTTCTACATTGACTCTGGAATGCTGCTTATATTGTCAAAAGTAAGATAATGAAGGCTAGGGATGAAAGTATTGCTGGTATAGAAAAGAACGCATAGGAGGCCACTTCCAACAGGCCACTGAATTTGTATCCTTTAGTTTTTCCACCAGTTCCTCTATCTTTTCACTGAAAAGAGCCTCCCCTTCAAAGGGGAGTTCCTTCAGCTTACTCTTGGGATAAGTCTACGCTGTGATCAAAGACCTGAGACACAGCCATGGCTGGCCCAAGTCAACTGAGTCAACCCCGTGGGGCTTGGACTGTGTAGCTATAAAACTCCAATGCAGACATTTGGGCTGTGGCTGGACCCCAGGCTCTGGGACCCTCTCCCCTCATGAGGTCTCAGAGCCAAGGCTCCAGTACAAGCCAGAATGTCTACACTTCAGTTTTATAGCCTCACAGCCCAAGCCCATGTCAGCTGACCCTGGCCAGCCAAAGGTCTTTGATTGTAATGTAGACATACTCCTAGTGTGTAGACCTGGAGAGGATGAACAAAGCCATGTATGCCTCCTAACTGTCACAGTAGATGCCAGTGCTCTGGCAGCAGAATCCAAAACATCAAAAGAGGCCCTGAGAGAGTACTTGGCTGCACTGTGGTGCTCTATTATAATAGCATCTTCCAATCACTATTTTTACAAGAATTACCTGACAATGTCATGTTCTCCCACAAACAGAACTGATAGCAGGCCATGACTGTCTGATAATTCACTACCCTAATATCTAGGGATGATGAAGAGAACACCTTTCCTGCCCTCCCCACAATGAATCATTCCTTTTCTCCTCATCAGCTGAGGTGCAGTGTAGTTGTTCAGGTCTTGCCCAGTTACTGGCAGTACCAACCACCTGTGAATTAGGGATAAGGTGGGTATGGAGGTAGGAAACCCCTCAGAAACTTGTCAACATTTTTGGAAACAGGGTAACACAGTCATGGTCCGCACAGATTTAGCCAGCTGTAGCTAGCAATCCAAAATGGCTACAGAAAGATTTATAGAAGATACTATACAATCCACCAATTCATGGAACTGTGTGCCATCCATGGAAGGAGAGGATGCTGAAGTCACCCCCCGCCCCATGTTCATCTAGTGATAAATCAGGTTCATAATCTGTTTCCAACTGCTACTGCTCAAAGAAGGAAACTGCCTACTCACCTTCCTTCTTAGACTACATTTCTGGCATCATCCAACTATAATGCTCACTGATCCAGAGGAGTCGAATCAGCGGATCTCTGGACTGCCAGATTCTCTGCTGAAGAAACATTACCTCTCCATCCATGTGGAAAGTAATTCAAAAATTCCCCAAGGTGACCCCCAACAAGGCGCCAGGCCTGCCGACTTCCCTAGCAACAAGGGTTTGGGAACATGACTGAAGAAGGAGGGCCTTAGAGGCATGAATCAAGTCACAGGTCCCTGCAGTCTTCCTCTGTCTTCCTCTTGGCAAAGATCCAGGTCTGGATCAGAGTCAGGATGCACGGGGATAACAGCAGGTCCAGAGAAAAGTATGGAGATCCAGGTTTTTGTAGGGAACCTGTGGGTGTCCTAAGTCGACAAAGCATATGGTAGTCCAGGGAAGAACCAGCAGTACCTTCTGACCTCTTCTTCCTAACAGGAAATGAGGAAGGTGATCTTTTGGAAACCATGTTTCACCCTTCCCTTTTGGAAACCATGTTTCACCCTCAGAACCAACTAATGCACTGGAGCCAGAAAGTAAACTCTCCGGAACCAAGTAAGCCAGAACTCTATGACCCACAGACCAACAGCAGATTCAGAGAAGCAGAAAACATTGGATCTGATGTTGTAGCAAATCTATCTCCTGAGCTACTCTGAAGCCAGGAGTGGAACAGGTCTTTGATTCAGAACTGTAGCCGTCTTGTCTAGAACTGGAGAGATGCAAAATCTCCGATGTACAGGAACAAACACTGCTAACAGTGACCACTTATGCCTCTTTCTTCAGCACTGGGAGAGACAGAGCCAAAGGTGCTAATGGCCCCAATTCTGACACACCAATCCATTCCATCTTCCTGGATCCAGAAGTGGAAGTCTGAACCCCTCTTGATCCTGCAACCACAGGAATTCCATTGGCATCAGGTATCTGCAAGGCATGAGGTACAGCACTGGTGAAAGTGGCTAAACAATCCCTCAATCTCTCTCCTGGAGCCAAGGGAGTCAGATCAGACCACATGGTTCTCAGTTCAGACGTGCATTGCCTTGGGGGCTTGACTGAGGGAGCTGCAGGAATCTGATCCAGCCCTTACAGGGTTTGCAGCCTCTTGACACCCTTCAGTTGCTGGGAGCCCGTCAAAGCCCCAAGTACTGGGATGACCTCTAGAGACCACAGAGATCAGATCCAGAGGGTTAAGCTTGAGAGCTTCTCTGAGGAGAAGGAATTGCAAACAAGTCTCCCTCTCCTTGCAGGCTCTGAAAGTGAAGATTCAACAACAAACTGAACATCCAGAAGTTGAGTGTCTTTCTCCCAGGCACTTGAGGCACCACATGTGGTCATTGGATTCCAGAAGACAGTCTGGTAGGAAGCACACCTCTTGAATCACAGCTTCTGCTGCTTCAATTCTGCCATAACCTGGAACTTGGAAAAACACTAACTGTACTAACAAAGCTAACACCAACTATCTAAGAAGAGAAAGGCACTCGCTCTGAAGAGACCAGAGAAGTTCACATCTGTCCAGGCATACAACTGGGAGGAATTCTGCCCCTGTCCAGCCTTGTCCTCAGAATGTCGGTGATGCTGAGGGCAGGGGTGAGAGGCACAAGAGCGCTCTAGCTAACATAGCTAGAAGGAGGTTCTACCACAAGGCAGTACTCGTAAGTGGGAATATGCAGAGCCATCTGAAGGACTGTGACCTTATTTGTGATATATTAGTTCCAGTTGAATCAATAAATACATTTAAAAAATTTAAAATCTGAGATTATTAACAGAATAAAGGGAACACAGAACCCATTTCTGCAAGGTGCTAAGTACCTGGGTTTCAATGAGAGCTGAGGGTACTCAGCATCTTACAGAGTCAAAGTACACAAATGCACTGTATCAGTGACAGTCATCTATACTGCATACTTACTAGCAATGTGTTTAAATTAAAACTCCTCCAGAGCAATTAGTGCAGTTTTTTGTTCCCCTTAGGCAAATGCTTTGTGTGCCAAATTGTTCTCTCTTTATCCTACCCTGTTATAATATCCTCAGGATAAGCTCCTATTGCTACTTGTAAACTGCAATGACAATGCAACTTCCCCTGCCTTATAAAGGAGGTTATAATCTATCAAAAAAATTAAAATCATGTCTAATTTGTAACTCAGCTTTAAGAAACATGAAGTACTCAGAAAATATCAAAAAGATAGAGCACTGCCAGAAAATTACCAATTGTGTTTTGTTCTCAAACGTCAGCAGTAGGCAGGGCCAGGACAGAGACATCAGCAGTTACTCTTAACAAAGTACATTAGGCGTGATTAGCCATACCTGAAGGGAAAAACAAATTACCTCACAAGCAACCCTAGAAACTCTTAGTGAATTCAACCCTGAAGCTCTCCAGGGGCCAAGAGTCTGTTAAAAATACTATATTCCTTTTACAGACAAAGGATTAAAACATTAATAGCTATATTTTCAAACAAATTTACAGTTGCTATATGAAATGCTGGTGAGCTCATTTTCCTAGACTTAAGCACAGCTTTGTGCTCCTACCTCATGTATTTCATGCATTATATTGTACACATTTATCGTGTCAAAGATTTTTTTTTTAAAGTGCAGATTTTGTCTTTGTAAAAACAGGTCTTAATCAGCATAGGAATGACCAGGGTATTAGACTGCTTGTGGATTGGTTTCAATTTAGTAATTATACCTCTTTAAATTAAAGCAGAGTTTTTGTACTGATGACAAACAAATCTAAGCTCTCACCAATAATGAAATACGATCTGGATGAAAAGTCTAGGACATTATCTAGGACATTAAGGCTCTAATTTGTTAGTCTAATTTGTTAGACAATGTCTAGGACATTAAGGCTCTAATTTGTTAGTCTTTTCTGAATGCCCAGCACCCAGATCAAACTTTCCCTTTTCTCCGTTTGCCTTCAAACACGCATCTCAACAGGGCTAAAGCACGCAGCTACTCAGTGGACATTTCTAAAATATCTATTTGCACAGAATCTGTTGCAGGGATTTAGGACTCCCATGCTCCTTTGTCATTTGTTTTTTTCTTCCCCGCTTCCCTGACCTTCCCAACAAACATGTGCTTCTAAACCGGAATGGCTTTTTTTAAAAAAAAGGTTTTGTAATTTTTTAAAAAAACATCCTTTAAAATGAAATATTGGTAGGTCATAAATCTGCCATAGGAGCTTTCCCTTTAAATTTCAAAAGCAGATTTAAAAAAAAACAACTATCAACAGGAGAATAATGTTCTAAAAGAGATTGCTTTGCATGTACAGCATATTGTATCAAAGCGACAATGTGTAACAATTCTTAAAATGTTGGTATTAGGCTAGAATCAGTAACTATCAGAGTGGGAGAGTGTTATAGAAAATTAACAACAAATTAGCCAAATCAAAAAGAAAAAAAAAGTTAAACACAGGCAAAAAATATTTATTGCTATTATACCAACACTGCATCTGGAACTCCTTCCCTGTCCCACTGTTAGGTGCCCCCACCTTCTCTTCATTCAACGCCTTTGTAAAAATTCACTTTTTCTGTAAAGCCATAAATATTTGCTGAGATCAGTAAAATTCTACTAACACCGACTAAAACAGAAAATGTTTTAAATTACTAGCATCATACGTTTGATCTGGTGTTTTAGGGTTTTATCAGCATCTGACACAGGGCCTGATCCTATACACATTTCTGTGTGTAAAGCTTTGACTTCAAAAATACTACTCACATAAGACTTAATGCCTAGTAATCACTGTTTACAGGACAGGGCTCAGAGATGAAGTTCCTTGGGAAGGGACTCTCTCTCTCTCTCTTTAAGCACAGCATCAGCATGAAACAATCATCCCCCACTCAAATAACCTTTTCAAGGTGATTTTACTTATTTTGTAAATTTTGACAAATTGGGGGGGCTATACAAAAGTCTAATTTAATTAGACAGCTCTCTTCCAGGTATTTCTATCAGACAAAATATCATCGTGCATGGATAGATCACTATTAAGAAGGGGCAGTGGTGGGGAATCCTGGTTCCATGGAAGTCAATGGCAAAACTCCCCGGGGACCAGGATTTCACCCAGACTGTTCTTGAGCTGCCTATTGACCAGCCTGAAGGGAGACAATGACTCTCGGAGCCACAATCTCCTCCCCAGTCTCCGAGCTGCTCCCAGGAAGGAGTAAATGGGGGCCTATGGCAGCATAAGCGCCCCAGTGCATGGGTACAACTATGCCACTCAGCACATTGAGGGGGGTCAAGGCAAGGCTCTGCCAAGTCTCCACCTCCCCTTGCAACAAAATAAAGGGCATTTTATGCCCCCCACTACTCCCTTTGCACTGGCATGCAAGACAGGCCACAATCAGATCCCAATAAGCAGATTGATTTAAAGATCCTTAGTAGTCTTCTGGGCCCCACTTCAACAGTTTTGGTTGTTGCTCCCCCAAAATATATGTTCAGTACTTCCTCCCAACGTGGACCTAAAATTCCATCCCTACAATGGTCTCATAGAGAGATGGCAATGAACAAAAATATGAGGCCCACAAGCTACAGGCAAAGGGCATGAGAGAATGGCATGTGTAAAACCTAGTCCTCCATTAAGAGAAAAAAATGTAAAAAGTTCAACAATATTTTCATAAAACTACAAACAGCTCCCAGATAATTAGACTAGATAATTTTCTAGACTAGTGCAAGTAAAATGTGCACAAAATTTAAAAATGAAAAACTACTAAGAACTCCAGTAAAATGTTCTTGTGTTCTCTCCTCTATTTTCCTTAGCAACAAGAATCAGCCTCTCCCTGACCCACTTCAGTAAGAGACTGACACGTCCTTTATGAAGATCCTTAAAAAAAAACCTAAGCTCTGTTTTTCTTTGTGCAAAGTAACAGTTCTCTCAGGCTCTCTTTTTTAAAAGTAAAGTTTGCTTTAAGGTAAACTTTAAAAATAAATAAATACAACAGCATATTCCAGACAGTGCATTATATAAGTACAAAACCATCTCTAAAGTGCTGGAAACATTCAGAATACAGAGTCAGGCTTGCGCAGCATCCTCATCGTGTGTTAATGATTACACATTCAGTCACTATCAAAAACAGTTTCCTCTAGAATTATGCACTTAGAACAGTTGTCCACAGTAAATCTGCTTAGGTGACAATTACTGTGATTTTACAATGGCAAAAGAAATGAATGTTAAAAAAAACCCACCACAACCTGTGACATATTAGCCATTTGTTTTCTATATTAGAGTATTTTATTAATTTATTTTAATTTTCATTCTACACAGAGGTTAGGGAATTAGCATCACTAAAAATTCAAATCTTTACTGTCTCCACAGAGGAGGTTACCATAATATACAGGTCACTACATTGCTAACCAAACTGTTTTGGAAAGGAATTGCCTTTACAAATTCAAGCTGATCTTGAATGAGAATTATCCCATCTAGTTTTTTGGTCCTCTCAGGCAATATCATGTGGGCTGTTCATTATCATTTTCCTCTATATATGCAATAAAATTATATTTTTGGATCCTGAAGCATTTGCTACTTAGAATAAAAATTCTATTAGCCTCATTGCAAAATATATATTAGCCTCGTTGCAAAACCACCTGTGAAGTGAAAAATGCATAAAAAAGTCATATGCTGCTTTAAAATGCTTTATCTTCCAATAATGCAGAAAATATGAATACCCAATTGCTTCCTGCTGGAGATTTTTCAAACTGAAATTTATACAAACAAAGATGTACAAGTTTTTTTTACACACAAACTAAAAGATAACCTCACAGAAACCTTTAAAAGATTTCCCTTTTGTTGCTTTGAAGCACTCTAGCCCCTTTTTTTTTTTGGACATGATGAAAAATTGCTCCATTCCTACTTGGACTCCAAAGGAGAACAGGAAAGAACGTCTGAGCTCCATACAGATTCATTTTTATTTGCTCACAGGACGTGGCGGATTCAAAAGCTGGCTTCATTTTTCAGTATCCTTAAAGGACCTAACTTTTTTTTTTTGGCAAGTAGCTTGGTTGGAACTTCAAGTTCAGCCAAAATAGACAATAAAACAGTAAGGAGGCATAATGCCAAAAATGCAAAGGAATCAGTATCCAATCCAGAGCCTAATTCCCTTCCTCCCTCTCTCCCCCACCCCCTCAGCGATTTACACAGGAAGACGTTAAAAAACAGAAAGCCTTCTCTTTGTCCTAGAATGAACTCTCTATATTTTAAAACAGTTTATGAACATATCAGACCCACTGGAGGCAAGTTAAAAAGAGTGATATTGCTCCACTTGAACTGACAGATTTTTTTTTAAAAAAAATCCATATGTTTTATCATTATGTTGTTTTGAATTTCACACTGTTTCTGCTTCTTGGGAAGCATTCTTGTGTGTACTAACAACATGTGGAAACTCTCACACAAGACAATATGAAATTTGATTTAAGAGTTACCTCTTACTTTTTCACAATGCCTAGCCTTAAATCATTCTCCTTTTTGGCAATAAACTTCTACTAGCCTCTGAACTAGAAATGTCCCAATGACAGAAAACTTCGAACTCATTTTGTTGCAGGAAATTTTTTCTTTGAAATAATACTTTTTTAGAAAGTTAACTATGAACAATACCACAAAAATGAGAGGCAATGACCAATATAGCAATATGGGCCTTTCTGAAAGGATACATGCACTGTTCCTTTACAGCTGTATTAGGAAGACAGGCAGGAGGAGATTGGGGGAATTTCTAAAAGCTTTATACTCCAGTGGAAGGTATAAGTTTTCGAGACAATACCATTTTCCTTACTGCATAAAGTTCTTGTTAATCTTGGGCCTTGTTTATAAAATAAATATGTACCAATAGATGTGTCTGCTAGAAGTGTAGGGGGAGGGGATCATACCCCTTGGCTAATACTGCTATGCCAACAAATCCCCACTGCAGCAGATACAACTGTGCCAACACACGAGTTTTGTTGGTACAGCTAATATAATTTGGGGAGGTGGTATAGCTATGCCGGCAGAAGAACTCCTCCTGTTGACATACACGGCATCTTCATTAGAGGGTGTACGAGGGTCAGTAGGTCCGCCGAGCCACTGGGGGGGTGGCGAAGAGCTACTGCCTCCCAGAAAGCCCTGGTCACACCCTCCAGTCATGGGGAATTAGGGTCCGGAGGTGTGCTGGCAAGAGTCAATGGCGTGCCCCTCAGGCAGGGGAGCGCTGGTAGCCGTCAATGGCGTGCCCCTCAGGCAGGGGAGCGCTGGCACGAGTCAAGGGTGCACCTCACAGGCAAGGGGACACCAGCAGGAGTCAGGGTATTCCGCCGGCGGCACCTCCAGTTAGCCCTCAGCATCCGTCTCTGGCAGGCCCGGGTTACTTCTGGGCTCCGGTAGTTCCTCCAAGTACTCAGTGGCCAGCAGATCGGGTAACCCCAGTCTTTCCTGCAGGCTAAGATCCCCTTGGTCCAGGCCTCCCCTGGCTCAGCAGCCAGGTATGGAGGGAGCAGCCTGCATCTGTCTCCCTCCCTGGTGCTGCCCTGACTGAGCTAGGGGCCCTGCCCTTTGTACTTCCTGTTCTGCCCCTCTCCTTCCTGGGGGTTGAGCCAGCTTGGTCTGGGCCAGCCCACTCCACCTGAGAGAGTGTTTCTTTACCCTCTGGCTCGGAGGGAGGCCACTCTGGCTCCCTACAGAGGGGTTCTGCTGGCATAACTATCCCAGCATCGCCTCTGTAGTGTAGATATGTCCTCTGAAGAAACAAACTGCATATGTGCTTTCTTACTAGTGCACATGATGTGGTGTTAGAAGCTGACTTATTCTGAACCTGCATAAATAGTAGGAAAAGAAAATGCCAAAAGATTTTGATAAGTCTATGAGTGGAAGGAGAGCTTTTTCAGAATCCAAACTGCAGCTAAGCTTGACATGCAAAAAAGAGAAGTACAGGTTAGCATGTTAATTTATGCAATGCAGAATGAAGCTGAAATTATTATGTTTCACCTTTCCTGAGGAAGGAAATAAAGAATAACTATGATATTGGTATTAAAAAGATTAATGGCATGTCATTCCAAGGGGAAGAATACATGTATGGGTGTGCTTTTAACCAAAAAGGGCCCAGAGAAAGTGTGAAAGCCTTTATAAGGCTGATAATTGTGAATTTAGGTATTAGTAAGGGGGAAAAACCACAAGAGTCTGTCTAGTAGTAGGGATTTTAAACAGGAAACTTTCAGGACAATTACAGTTTGAGCTAACTCTGAAAACAGGTGAGACAACTGGCAAAGCACAGGAGTCTACTGAAAATACGTCATCCTGCAGGAGTAGTGAAAGCATACTGAAAATAAAAAGACATTTCAAAATGGAAAGAGAGAAGCATCATAACATTGCATGTGATATCACTAAGTTCCCTGGGCAGAAACCCCAGAGGTATGGCAAGTGAAAATACAGGAGAGTCAGTCCCTTCCATTTCCAGGCAGTAAAAGCATGTGGTGGAAATGTAAGAAGAAGAAAAAAAGGGGGTGGGGGTGGGAAACCACATTGGGAGTATATCTTTCAAAACACAGAAATCAGAGAAATAGCCCAATCTATGGTATCTCATGGGAGTTGTAGTTCCAAGTCCCTCATACCTCCACCCTTCCCTATGACTCCTGATTTCTAGCTCAACTATATTTCCCATAATGTACTGCTATCTCCCTCATGTGGCTGAGCTTCATGGTGCATTATAGAAGTTCCAAGAGCTTAATGAATCAATAAGGAAAGAAAAGTATATTCTTCCACTGTGGAAGACACAGGGCTAGATCATGGCCCATTCTATGGCCTTTCTGTGCCGCCCTGGCAGTGGAAGGGGTCATGCAGCTGGACAGCTGAAGATTCTCCAGCATGGAGAAATCCCCAGCTGATATACAGTTAGTGGTGTGTCACCCCTTCTACCCTCTCTTATTGCTCAAATACTTTGTAGGGATGTGCCATGGAGAGTGTGACTGGAGTGCTAGTGAATTACATTGATCCCTAGCTTTGCAGCAGCAGCCTTTTGGCTGTTCTTACACTGGTGGCCAAACTGACCTCTGCCAGCCCAAGCACCAAGAAATTGCAAAGGGAGTTGAGCGCCACTTTAAGGTCCATTTTGTGTGCTGTACTGAACAAACTCCACCTGACTCTGTCACCTGAAGTCTTTAAAACAAGATTGAATGTCTTTCTAAAAGATATGTTGTAGCTCAACTGGAAGTTATGGACACTGATGCAGGATGAAAATTTGGGGGCCTCTGTTAGCCAGAAGGGCAGATTAGAAGATCACAGTTCTACTTTCTGGCCTTAACATTTATCAGTCTATGAATGAGGCCATAATATCTTCTCACTGGAAACAGCTAGCGTATTCTGACAAGTTCCACTCTGCCCTGACTGTGCCAAGCCAACAACTTTCATAATGACACTGAGAAGATATTGCTTTCATCACCTCCCATTGATCTTTGCATGTGCCCTAGAAATCTTCCAAAGGAAAATGAGTGAGACTCTGCAAGCTCTACCAGGACCCCAGGAAGTTTATTTATATGGTGTTTTAGTCTGAGGAAGAACATGATGTAAGTTTTAAAAAAAGTGAAGAAGGCAATTGAGGCTGCTGGACTAAATTAAATAGAGAAATAAATGCTATGACAACTATTGCTGAGCATGTGATTGGTGACAATACAGGGCATATGACCAATGAAGAGGGAGGAGGGCAGATTCAGAAGAGCCAAAAGTACAGTTGAAATGAATGCCATTACACAAAAATGCACTGAGACTGACACGTTGTCTCAGTCTAATACAATCTTGGAGCAAATTCATACCTAACTTGCCCTGTAAAGTTCAAACTTTACAAACTGATTAAAACAGACAATATAGGCCTGGGATTAAGCTCAGGAAAGCACTTCTGATGATATTCTAAATAATCTATTGACAGCAATCCAGTCATTTTATGACTTTTCCAATTTTACAGACTTCTCAGAGGATGCCATCCAGCTATGATTTCAGTGGAGTGCTACTCCAGCTGTATGGAAATGGTGATTGGAAGTTTGCAGTGTTTCATTCCAGAGAAAAAAGGATTGGAGAGCATAACGTTCCCAAGATATTGCAGGATTCTCATCAGTTCAAGCTTGCAACAAACTCCAAAGCATTGTGCTGTTCATAGCAGAGACCAAAAAAAGGTGGCCGTACTTATATACCAAGGAACCCCCAGTGGCACTTGACATCTCATCAGGGAATCCTATGGATCACCAAGATTCGCCCGAGGCTTTGGTTCATGAAGACGCACAGGTGGGTGTCATTTGGAGTTACCTTCTATCTTTAATAAAGAAATTATAACAGATGAACACAGCTGAAAACCATACAGCAGTCTGTAAGACAAAATTGCACCAGTTACTTCACAGGGGCCCTCATCTAGCCTGTGATTTCTATGTAACAAGATATGAACTGTCCAAAACTAATGTATGGCATTTATATTGTAATCCAACTTTCCTTGCAGAACAACTGTTTAGACAGAATAACCAGGGCTTTACAAGAATCAGAGAGATAGCCATGTTAGTCTGGAATTGCAGAAGTGTCAAAAAGTCCTGTGGCACCTTAAAGACTAACTAAAGTATTGGAGCATAAGCTTTTGTGGGCTAATACCCACTTCGTCGGATGCTTTACAGGGCTTTACAAAATGCTAAGAGAAAGCTTGTGCATTGGAATAGTGATCTAATACAGGTCAAAACCTAAAACACTAGGTGGGATTTGCAAGTCTTGCAGAATAACCAAAAAGACAATGAGTTAGAAAGCCTCTCATACGCCAGCATTATCTGATAGGCCATGGAAGAGTTAAAAAGGCATCTGTCTTTTTGGCATTCCAAAAGAAAAAAGTTGCTGATGACAGGCCTCAGCTTTCCAACTCTACATTCCAAGTGCTGAGAATAAAGCATATTTCTTCTATCTCCCACTACTCCCTGGTGCAGAGAGCAGTATGGCTCACTAGGTCATCCATTTATGGACTGATAGACCAGAATGTCACCAACCATAGAGGTAAATCTTTTCCTTGAGTACAATGCGAAGACTGAGACACACTAAACCTAAGAAGTCTCAAGCTTTGCTTTTTAACTGTCAGAATGGATTCCAAAGCTCTCCCAAGCCTAAACCAAGAGACCCAATCGTGGTAAATTCATCACAGAATGGCAAAAGATACCACACATCATCAGCTATCACCGGACATGGATGCACTCAGAAATCCTACATGGAAGAAAGCAGTAAAGGTTATCAGTACAGAAGAGGCAGAATCCTCGAATGGTTAGAAATCCAGCTGAATAGCTGTATGATCCAAGTACCAATGGCACTCACACCACAGTTTAACTGAAGTGAGATAGTCCTGTTGAGAAGAGTCCTAATAGGAGTCTATGCTTTTGGAATATATTTCAAATGAATCAAACTGGACAAAATTATCCATAGAGTCAGAAGTTAACCAGATCTGGCCACTGACTCACCTGAGGTCTAATTTTTTTGGTAATTATTAATTCATGATAATGGAAATGTATACAAGAAAATAAGGGGGGAGGAGTTATTTTATGTATTATTTCTTCAAATCTTTAGCAGGAATCCAAGCAGGAAGGTCTAAGGAGGGTTTTAGAAACAATGAAGTAGAGAGAGTGTGTATATTTTTAGAGATAATGTTTGTCCTCACTTCAATAAAATGACTTGGTTCAGTATTAGAAGAAACTGATTCTTTGTGAGTCACATTCTTCCATCTCACATCAAGGACTGAAAAGAAAAAGCTCATTCCCATCCCTTATTTATCTATCAACCAAAATGAGCACACTGCCAAAGAAACAGTAAAATGGTAACTGGCCTAGTGGACCTATGCCCAAGAAAGAAATCTAGGCTAGATCAATGGGAACCAGGCCAACTGTCTAGACAGCAGGCAGAAGAACAAGCTGGCCAAATTTTGCCATCTGCCTCCACCCTTTTGTAAAATGAATGGGCAGACACAATTTGTGATTGAAATTGGTTAACTGTAATTTAAAAAGAGATGGACCTGAATCCCAATTCCACATTCAAATATCCTGCTACTTGGATGTCCATATCAAAATCCAGCTTCCAAAACCCACAGGAACTGCTTCCAGGTTCAAAAGTTGCCCCAGTCACCGCCTGTCTCTATAGATTCTTCCATAGGCCCAAGATAGGGGCACCTTGATGCCACTATCATTTCTCCCTCTCCATGAGAGAGTCTTTTTGGGTGTAAGCTGGTCACTCCTTCATGACAGGGGCCAAAGAAAACCACCACCACGCCTAGGATGTTCAGTGGGAGGGTTATTGCAAATATAAAACTGTACACATAGCAGCATCAATGAGCAGCATTGCTGTCTTCCTGTACCACCAATCCCAGAATCCTTTACATGGTTGCAAAGGAACAATAAAATGAATTATGGATTCATTGAGCAAGAAATGGAAGTGGAGATGGCAGCAGGAATAAAAGTGAGAGAAATGAGATATACAAGTGTCAGCGAGTTCTCACTAGATATCTGCCATTTAAGTTCAGCAGTTGTATGCAAATTTTAATCCAAACTTTTATAAGGGACTGAATGAAAATCTGAATTAGCCAATACTACCTTTGGTGTTATCCAAATCTGGACCCCCTATGATGCCACTTTTAAATCTAGAGATGAGTTAAGACAAACTTTTACAATTCACAACCATTGGTCTTTGATTATCTAATGGTGTGTGTGTGTAATGAGGGGGAGAGAGAAGAAGTGGGATATATATATAATTTTAGTTAAAGCAAGAAACTATTAAAACTGATCAAAAATGCATAAGAAAAATCATGAAAATCTTATTAAATCTGTGTGCATTTCTTTGACAGGATGTACAATTTCAATGAAAATCTTCATTTAAAAAATAAAATTTTGAAAAACTAAGAAGTTCTTTTATTTATACTCAGGCAAAAGAAATTTAGGCCTCAATCCTGCAGGCACTTATGCATGTGCTTTGATGAGACTGTTCTCAATAGCAGAGTTCAATATAAAGTGCCTTCAAGGCTGAGGCCTCAGATAGTTATTTCAAAAAATTGTTATAAAAATAAATTATTTGACTTGACTGTAACACACTATGCTTAGATATATCAGACATATAAAAATCAATCATACAATTCCTAGTTTCTGTACACATTGTATCAAAAAACCAAAAAAGAGAATTGTAGTTGAGTACCATTTTCCAGTATATTCCACTATGCTACCTTTTCTAGCAGACAATGTGGTAGAATCAATGGGACACATTATCTAGTGACAAATCAGCTTATAATATACAAGCTTTATGATATTATAGACCTCTTTTATATCTAGAAATTATAGTGAAATGAATATTAAAATACATTTTCAATAAGTAAATAAAATAAAAACAGTCACATTTTTCTCGTTTCTTTTCTGAAAATATTCTAGCTATTGAGTTTACTGGCATAAATGTTCACCAAAACTGTAAAATTTTAAAACAAATATTGCAGAATGTTCATTGAAAACAAATTCTGAGTTTGTAACCACAAGTGCACACATTGAAAATTTGAGTCTACCACTTCTGATCATCTTCCTGAAGAACAGAAATATGCTATGTGATTTGTGTGTCCAATTGAAAGAGTTTGAATTCCATTATTTATTAATCACATCAAACAAGCGACTGACCAAGAATTAATTGCAGAAAATTTTCAGTGAATATTTCTGAATAAAAAAAAATATGAGAAAATTGCACTTGGTTCAAAGATAATTTACAAACACAAAGGGTATGTCAACACATCAAGCTGAGTGTGAGAGTCCGAGCTCAAGGAGGCAGACTCTTACTAGCTTTCATTGAGTTATCAGATTAAAAAATAGAACATGGGCCTTGGCTACTTGCTTAGCGTTTTGGATGAATACATACTGAAGGCAACTTTGCCATCCCATCACTCACGCTGTTTCAACTCCATTCTATTTATAACATGCTAGCTTGATGACAAGCTAGTGCAGGTATGTTTCCTCAAGCTGGGAAATCACATCCATAGCTCCAAGGGTAAATGTATCCAAAGAGGTGAAATTTGTTAAATGAATTACTTGTTATGAATAGATTCTAATAGACACATAACACAGTAAAAAATACTGCAGTGAGCTTTTTGTCTGAAGTGCTTTGTCAAGTTACAGTGAAAAGGATTATGAGAAAAATACCAAAAACTTCCATATTTTTTATACTGCTCAATAAGCTTAGCACTGTTTACAAGAATTATTTTGTAACATGATTTGGCATATTTTTAAATGAATGGAAGTATGACAAAAACATCAGTACTGATTATATATTGAATCAGTAAACTAGGGCTAAACTAAACCAGAAGTCACAACAGCATACATATTAATATGCTATTTGGGTGTAATTTTCCCATAGCATGAAGGGCTAATGCAAAGTCCTGTACATCACTGAATTTCAGCATACAGGTTGGATGGGGGCTTCGCTATTCTCTGCACTGTTACCCACATAGGCCAGCATGGAAGGGCACAATATGAGTGAGTCTGAGATGAACCCAAAATTATGTACATTTACACAGATCCAGTTTCCCAGTACACTGTGCAACTGACATATGGAAGCTGTAATCATAAATTAAAATAGCAATTATGGGGGCCAGGAGGAGCTTTGTAGCTGCCACAAATGCAACAACCATTCACATTCAGGGCACAGAGAGCCCATATAAATACCGTGGCTTTGTGAGTGTGGAGTAGATTTCATCCTTTGTCACAACTCAGATGCCTTATCGTGCATCACAAGGCCAAATGGTTTAAGTTATACATGGAGCATAAAATAAGAAGAGAAAAACAGACAGAAGATAATCTCAAACGCTTAAGCACTATTTCACCATAATTTTCTTCAAGTTCATCACGGAGAAGTGCCTAAACTTTCGACATCCTAAGGCAGTTAATGATAACAAGTAGTCACAATTTCATTGTCAGTGAAATGGCTGGGAAAAAGGTAAGAGAGAGAATAAAAAAAATTAAGTTACCTAGTACAGGAAATTGATATGCACTGGGTTCCAGGAACACAAGTTAAATGCACAGACACACACTGGCAATGGCCTATTATTAACAGAACACAACCCTTGAAAGACTCTGTTTCTAATTTTAAACCCATGAAATTACAGTGGGTTTGAAATTAGGCAAAATGTGCTCACCCATTCCTGTTCAGAATACCAAAGAGAGATAGGCAAGCTCCAGCCAGGCGTCAAGGGGGGAGGGTGGGTGCAACAAATGATCCTCATGCTTCCCAACCCAAGTGTGGTGAACCCTCCTCCTAGGACAGCACAAAGGAGCAACTCACATTTTGCATGTTTCTCCTGGAGAGCTGTCAAATGTGAGGGTCTGCTGGCTGTCTCAAAGGCTCTCTTTTGTTAGGTGTGTTGTTTTTAAAGCTTCAAAAAGGTTGCCATTCAACAAGGCAAAGAAACAGCCTTTTCTGGAAAACAAGAGTGTCAGAATTTCAACCAATCAAGTCCAGCTGAACATGCTTATTATAGGCACTTTACAATTGATCTTTTTTGTTTTGGGATTTTTGTCTTTTTGACTTAAACCATTTGTGTTTTATAGCTTTCTATGATTTGAGCAGAAATCACGTTTATTTGTGCACCTGATACCTATATTCTGCCTTCCTTCTGTGTTGGTTAGCAAAGAGAAAAGCTGCCCTTTATCCAAGAGAGTGGAATGCATGAACTCCTCAGACTATTAATGCCATTCCATGAACTGACTGGAAAAAAGCAGGTGCTAGAAAAAGGCATTGTCAAGCCTTCCACACCATGCCACCTTCTCCCGCCTCCCCCCAGTCACCCTTTGTAGACTACCCTGGATCATCACAGGAAGTGCAATGGTACATAGTATTTAATGCATTAAGCACAGAATGCCAACTCTGTTAACGACAAAGAAGAGCATGAAACTACCGTTTTTCTTCAGCTCTCTTTCCAGTGAGTTCAGTCAAAGCAAAGGTTTTGGCTAGATAATCACCAAAAAGATCCAGGAATTCAAATATAAAGCTAATACCACGCTGATGTAAAACAAAAAACAAAAAAGTTTGAATTAGAGGAACAAGTCCAGCAGTTTATACTGAATTTCTTTGTGTTCTACAACTTTTTTCTCTCCTCCTCCCTTTAAATTTTGAGGGGAAAGTAGTAGAAAAAGCTTCGAGAGATTTTTTTGTTTCCTGCTCTAAACCACAGGCACACACTCTGTATTTTTAGCTATTTTTAGGAATTGTTTTTAACTGTTTCATTGCTTTACAAGTTAGGCTGTTGTAGATAAAATGGTCCCTTAAAATGCCAGAAGTGGTGGTAGAATTCTTTAAAAAAAATATTTTGAAGGATCCTGTCTGATAGTGTTCATGTTCTGTAACAAAGGCCTTTGAACAATTCAAAGGTAATGGTGACCCAAGGAAAATGCTTACTAATGCTAACACAAGATTAACAGATTCATAGAGACTGGACACCATGGAGCAGTCTGACAAAACTGAAAAGACTCAATATTTAGAACAGGATTTAGTAATTAGTAATAGTACTAGGTAGGGAGGTTAGTTCATTGCAATTTGCAGTTGATTTACGGAGTAGTTATAAAACTAAAATGAATGATTCCCAGGAGTAGACGACTTTGGAATTTGCTGATGGATCTAGTACTCATGGGATAGGGGTAGACTTTGTAGGCTGAGCCCCTACATAAAAACATAAGAAAGGCCGTACTGGGTCAGACCGAAGGTCCATCTAGCCCAGTATTCTGTCTACTGACAGTGGTCAATCCCAAGTGCCCTGGAGTGAGTGAACCTAGCAGGTAATGATCAAGTGATCTCTCTCCTGCCATCCATCACCCCCCTCTGACAAACAGAGGCTAGGGACACCATTCCTTACCCAGCCTGGCTAATAGCCATTAATGGACTTAGCCTCCATGAATTTATCTAGTTCTCTTTTAAACCCTGTTATAGTCCTAGCCTTCACAGCCTCCTCAGGCAAGGAGTTTCACAGGTTGACTGTGCGCTGTGTGAAGAACTTTCTTTTATTTGTTTTAAACCTGCTGCCCACTAATTTCATTGGGTGGCCCCTAGTTCTTCTATTATGGGAACAAGTAAATAACTTTTCCTTATTCACTTCCTCCACATCATTCAGAATTTTATACACTTCTATCATATCCCCTCTTAGTCTCCTCTTTTCCAAGCTAAAGAGTCCTAGCCTCCTGCCTTCCCCGCACTTTTAGCATCTATGATACAGCAGCATGGAGTCCACCACAGGCTACAATGAGAGCATGTGTCCAGCTGCCCTAGTCAGGCTTGTACAGCCCATACGGAATCCTCTTCTGTGATGTCTTTACTGCTATTTTTAGCCACGATAGCAAGATTAATGATTAGATCTCTGCCCCAGAAGCATACATTCTAAGATCCTGAAAACACTTGTGTGACTGAGTAACTTTGTGCACAGGAGTGTTTTCAGGATTTCAGAGGCAACATGTGAATAACTAATAATAAGAGGGAGAGGGAAAGGAAAGGGAGGACAAGGCTATCTAATAAAATAATGCAGCTACTTAGTTAGCTAGGACAAAACTTGAACATTTTGATTTATTTGAACTATTAACTTACATTCCGCTCAATAAAAGTACTTTAAATCCACCACTCTGTTTAAGGGTGCCATCTTTCTAATTGTTGATAACCAGACCCCTAAGACCTTCACCTCATCTCACTTCACCTCCTTCCCCCAAAACACTGCCCCCCTCGCTTGCTCCTCTTCTCCACTCCCTCCGTTGCTTGCTGGATCATCTCCACTTCCCTCCCCAACCCCCAGCTAGGCTTCCTCAGCTCCAGGCCGGAGACAGGAGCTGCTACAGCCTGAAAAAATGTCTGACTGCAGGTATGAGTCAGAGCCGGCCAAGCAGGGGTTGGCATGGGTTAATGACCCGGTGTTTCACACCGCCACACAGTAACTGGACTTTTGGTGTCCGATCAGTACAGAACATTTGACCAGACACAGCCAATTTACCCTTTTGACCGGACATTCCAGGTGAAAACCAGGCACCTAGTAACCCTAAATAGCACCCGGACACAGAAGCCAAAACCCAGACTGTCTGAGTAAAACTCAGATGGGTGGCAACCTTAACTGTTAGATAATTTTTTATTTAAAATGATTCTGAGCCAGATTATGAACCGCTTAAGCCAACCAATCTGCAGTCACTTGCATGAATAATCCCTAAGAAGTAACTGGGACTACTTCTGAGAGTACCTGTTCACCACTATGAACAAGGGGTTCATAATCTGGCCTGTGGGATGAAATCTTCCCCTACTGAATCCAACAGGAGTTTCTTCAGAAGGGCCAGGATTTCACTCCTGGTGTTTACGATATGTGTATTAGAATCTAATTATGGTTTAACGTCTTGATTTAATAGGTTTAATTAAAAATAGCAAATAACCATTAATATTGACTAATCTGTCAAACTTCACATTTAAATTCAAAATAGTTGTTGAGTTAATATCAAGAAAGTATTGTAATTTTCAAGGTTTTCTGCATATACAAATTTAAAAAATGTTCTTGGACAGAAACCATAAATACCAATCTGCAGCCCATAAGTAAAATGTTTATGGAAGAGTTATATACCCTGAAAAGAGATGACTGACAATGGAAATGATGTCACTAACTTCACTGTAGCAAAATGAGCAAAAAATAGCTTAGTGCAAAAGACTAATTCTTTAAAATTGAAAAATCTATACTTGAAAAAGGAACACAAAAAGTGTCAATTCTTTTTAAACATTTACACAAAATAAATACAAAAAATAACCCATAAAAAAACATTCTTAATCCTTCAAAAGGGCCTGTTGCATTTAATACCTATAACTATTTTAATTTCAATATTTTATATTGCACTACAGCTTCAAAGAGAGGACCCCATATTCTGCTCTGTACAATCTTGATACAATTACTTTCAGAAATATTTCAAATTAGATTTTTTTTCTTAAAGAAATTTCCTGGCTCAACCTCAAAAATAATCAGACTAGCTTTAAGATTAAAGTAAAAATAATGTTCCCTATAAGCATATAACAATTTAAATCAGTCATGGGTAATTTATATTTCTCTGTTTTCTGACCATATATAAAACATCCAGTGTAAATCTCTTTGTAGTAAGTATTGTATTCGGAGTAACACCTGAAATTAAAAACATTTCCAACTATGTAATCATGAAATATCATTCTGAAATGAGCACCATTTTGCCATTTTCTACAAGAACTAGCATTATGATCGGAACTATGCTTGTAACTACTCAAAATTATCAAGTGACTTACCTGAATCATAATGTTAGTTACAGAGCAATGTGCACTGTCAAAGTGTATTTTCACATGAAGGCAAGATTCATGTGATAGTTTATATGGACCTGATCCTCCAATCAGATCTGCACAGCGTCAGAATTCTGTGACCATGCAGACTGCCAACTGATTTCAAAAGTGCTTTATGTGGGTGTAGGTGTCACCTATACAGGTCTGATTGCAGAATCAGCGTCTACATTTCTAAAAATGTAACAATTACTCGGTTCAACATTTATTATGTGTCATTCAGAATGGACTTGTTTAAAAACTACAAGCCATATAACTAAGACACTTTTATAACCGCTTTTCACATACTGCAAATCTAATCCACAGCAGGAGTGACAAACAGATTTCAGGTTGTGACCATCCTTCTTTTCTTTATAGTAAGATGTGTGAAGGGGTTTCAAAATATTGCAACATGGGGTCACGGTCTAGAAAAGGTTTAGAACCAGAGGTCTCATCTGATGATTGATATATTGAAATATCTTCCCCCACTTCAAAAATAAGCAAAAACAAACAAAAACAAAACAGTTGCTCTCTGGAATTCCATGTAACCTTCTCACACCGATTTAGTGCTTCATTCATTCTCTGTAGTCATCAATCTTCCTTCTAGAATCCTGCATCCACCCTCCACATCTATCCACTCCTCTTATAACCCCTTCTGACTTCACATTCCATGAGCTATCATCCAATATTGTGGTCTTTACAAACCCTCTGTGTTCCCACTCATCTTCCATGTCCCCTTTCAATGTTCCTCTTTTTTTGATACTCCTATTGACATCTATAAACTGAATGAGGCAGGGGACTACCAGGGGGATGGAGAATAATTGATTTATATATAATTAACACAAACAGGACAAACAAAGAGGAAAAAAAGAGCCTTGGAAAACTTGGTCAAAATAGACAAGACAGAGATTGGGAGGGAAACAGAAGCAAAGAAGTAAAATGATTTGCCCAAGGTCAGTAGCCGAAGTGGGAATAGAAACCAGGTCTCTTGACCATCAGTTCAGTATTCTATCCACTAGATTATGGTGTCTTACAAGCATTGTGAGCACGGTCTGGACAGGGAGAGGGGCTTTCCTGGCCTCGCTCTAGCCCTGTTAGCAAGACCTGTTCTCTGGTCCTAATGTCCAGCCTAGTTCCCAAGTTCTATAGTCTCCTGCAACCCCCACAATTCTCTTCACTCATTCCATAATGAAACAGTTTTGAAACTTACTTTAAAAAAAACAAAGATTTCTTTTATTTTGAATTTTCTTATTTAATTAAGAAATTTCCATCCATTAGTAGAAAACAAATGACATGTAATCTTAAATATGGAACTGCTAATGGAGTAGAATCTCATCTTCAAATAGTATAAATAATCTCTGGCTACAGTGCCACATGAAATATTTGCTACTAAAATCATGCAGGAATTAGAGTGGGAGAAGAGAGACAAGATGGTAATCATAATTAAGTGATTTTGGTCAGAAATTTCATGATTCCCCAAAGCTATGGAATTGCCTTGACAAAACAAGTAACCTCAGGTATAGGTTCATAGGTGCAATCCCCTCACCTGTGGTTGCACCTACCAGGAAATTTCTGATAGCAAACCAATGATAACAGGAAACAAAAGTGTTGAGGCCTGCATCAAGATATAGTATTTAATCAATAAGTTTATTTCCCTTATCACTCCAAAAAGTGTTCCAAATTTAAACTTAGATTGGAACAGTAGCCATTTTATTGTTCCCTGATTACAAAAAAAAGCTACAGTACTTGGTATAGTTATCAGAACACTAAATTCCAAAAGCTGTGGGGAATCCTGCAGAATACAAAGTTAAGGACTAGATATCTTCGCATCTTCTTGGGTAGTATTAGCCTAAAACTATACAGAGATCTCTTAGTGCCCCAGAGTAGGAAAAATTCAATACACATTGCTTCAAAGGCAACAACATCAAAATTGAATTCACAAGAGTCAGATGGCAGGAAATAGTAAGAAAGTGCACAATTTCAGTAAGTGTTTATGCAA
Organism: Dermatemys mawii; assembly: GCA_007922305.1. Lineage (NCBI taxonomy): Eukaryota > Metazoa > Chordata > Testudines > Dermatemydidae > Dermatemys > Dermatemys mawii. The sequence continues at coordinate 31,888,492 of ML677350.1, read as the reverse complement.
AGAGCAAGCTGCCTCTCAAATACTCAAACAATGAAAACCATATTCTAGAATGTACCTACAAAATTTATAACATATGGGTAGAAATTCATAATATTTTTAGAATACATAGCAACTTTGCTCACTCATAACCCATATTGAAAAATGTGTTTCATATTTATTGGGCACCATCCAAAGGCTTTTGGCATTTTATTGCTATTGCACTTCAAACTCCACTATCCTATAAAGGTGTGCAGACAAGTTGATGCATGGGTATTATATTGTATAGCTACAGCAACATGATGAAGAAGCTTGATGCATCACACTACACATTTGCTGAGGTGCCTAAGATGTGCTCCTGAAACACAGGCATGTTTTGTCACCTCAGGAATTTATACACAGAAATTTGTTTTGCTAATTATTCTAACATTACTCATGGGTAGAATTTGTTTATTGAAGTTACCTATTTTTCTAGCTTACACAATAAATTAGGAAACAACTGCATTTCTCATGTTTTCAGCACTGTCTAGTTCAATTACTGAAAAAAAAAATTTGTAAGTTAAGTCCTTTAATCACAGAACTCATTCAGAAAAGGCGAAAGCAATATGAACTTCTCCAAAGCAGTTTCTCTCAACGTTTTAGTGATCCTTACAGCGCAAAAAGACACATCTGAAAAGGAGGGTACATACCTACTTTACCCCTCTTTGCGTATTCCTCTCCAATCTCCTTTGTAGGACTTGGGCAATTAAGATTATTTTTAATTTACATTAGGAGAGGGCAGCACTGGCTATTGGTACTTATCACAAAGTCATCACTTTCACAGGTGATGCTTACTGGCTTTCTCAGTAGTAGACAAGAACTGAATGGACAAGGAGACTGACCTCCAGGCTTCTGTCCAACTTTGACACTATACACTGTAACCAATACTATAACAAACCCTCATTAGATGTGGTCCATAGAGGGTTTCATTCTGAAGGCTGACAATCACTCACTTTATTAAACAGCATTGTATTTCAAGGCTTTTGTTTGTTTTTAAAGGTATGCATCTAAGTTGAAGGAATCAGAATATAGTATGCACCTTCAATATTGATCTTTATTGATGACCATGGTGCCATTATATATAAAAATACTTAAAAGGACTTCAGAACTTTAGGAGCTATCACATGGATGATTTTGCACATAAGCTTAATTTAGGAAATTATTAAATTTCTCAAGGTGAGATTTCAGAAAAGTTTAAATATTATTTTCCATAAATGATTACAAGAGTACACAACAAATCATTTTAATATTTTTCTATGTTGTGTCATACCAAGAAGTGATTTTTGTTTCTATGGTCAGTGTGACTTTGCTTACAATAGAGCACTTGCATTCCCAATTTTGATTTTAAATGACCAAGAGATGCAGTTAATGACTGTTTGTTAAACTAAAAAACTAAGGAGTATTTGACAGCTCTCTCCTAAGCAAACTCTCAGTGAAGTCAATGTAAATTTTGTCCATGCAAAGACAGCAAGATCCAGATGTATAGAGTTATCCTATAACAGATCACTCACTATTATCATATTAGATACAAATAGTCATTTAATAAATGCTGACTTGGTCGGGCTGGTGTCAGAATTCAGTTCAACAAAACTTCTGGCCAAGCAAAAGCACCTGATTATTTTCCTTACTGTAAATACCCTTTTCTTAAAGATGTAAGTATTTTTTAAAAAATACATTGAATAAAATCACTTCTGATCATGTTCAATCACATCTATTTAAGTTTTAGCAGAAACATGGTGAATGAAGCTTCTCCTTTTTATGGACATCACAAAACATTCTTCCTACTGGGTCTTAGTGAGGGCTACTGCTTGGATAGCCAACACAAAGGAGATTGTATTGTAAATATCCCACTGAAAAATGCAGAAATATTGCTGAGTAAAACCTTTCCAATCTGAATGAATAAAACCACAAGTGAATCCGCTCATCGCTGCATAGACACTATAAAAGTATGAAATGTGAAGCAACGTGGTGGTATTTAGTTTAGAGCTCAATTGTCTCAGTTATTAGAATAATATTTTGCTTCATTCACTGTAACTTGTCACTTTTTATACCGCAGTTGTCAATTTCTTTGAGAAACTAAGCAAGATGTATGTGTAACAAACAGATTAACATACATCAGAAGTTGGCTCTTCAGTGCATGTTCCATTATGTTACTATGTTCAGTGCCTACATTACTATTTATATAATACACAGAAGGATGGAGGACTTCCAGCAGCTACTCACGGTGGCCATAGTAACGGTTAAAGCAGCTCCTTCATTGTGGTGGCAGTGGATACGCAATGGCTAGCTGAAGGCCTTTTATTTGCAAGAGGGACAATATTCAGTACTGAAAATATGAGCCTCTTACTATCTAACTGGTTAACAGATCAAATGCATCAGCAAATAAGAGATAAAATAATAGCCAGCTACAATAGGAATTTATTTTTTATTGTTTAAGTTTTCAAAAAATAACTAATTTTGAATTTGAGGAAGACTTCTCTTTTAAAAAAATAATTGCTGTTTTAATCTAAATGCAGAGCCCTTGCTAAAAATAACCATGGAAAAAAGTTTCAGAGTAGCAGCCATGTTAGTCTGTATCTGCAAAAAGAACAGGAGTACTTGTGGCACCTTAGAGATTAAAATTTATTTAAGCATAAGCTTTCGTAGGCTACAGCCCACTTCATTGGATGCATAGACTGGAACATATAGCAGGAAGATATCCATATCTATATATAGATATATAGATATACACACACACACATAAGTATATATATGTCCATATTTCCTCCATTCCCTCATAGATTCAGACCTTTCCCCAAGAAACATAAAGCATTTATTAATGCAGGCAGCAATGGTACACTCACTGAAATTCAGCCTCACATATTGCTAGGACAGAGTTTTTGAAACAACCAATTACATTACAAAAAAAACCAAATCAACCAACCAACCAACATTATTCACAAAACATTGTTAAAAGTGGCAGTAGAGTTTAAGAGTGATTCTGTCACCTGCTTGCATGAGAAGTTATGACCTAGTCTATGTTTTTTATGGAGGTTGTATTTCTAAGACAACCAAGTCAGACTACCTCCACATGGTTCTGGTGCAACTTACTGTCAAATTTAATGAAACAAGAGTCTGAAGGACTGAATTATTTCAGACCATAGTACTCTTCAAGGTTTCAAAATACTTTTCTATCTGGATATAACAATACTGCCATATTTTATTTGAGTGTCAGAAGACATATGGCTATTTAAGCAAGAATTATGATGATGGACCTTGATTTTGCACAGCTTTATGCTCTTAAACCTGAATGTTTGACTTAGTGAAAACACATGTATTTCTCTTTCATGGAGTCTTCATCGTTTCCAAATAAGGAACAGGCTAACACCATCCAAATGACAAAATAGCAGGAAATAGGTAATTTGGGGAGCTTTCCTGGCAGAGTTCCACACATGTAGATATTATGGAACCTAAAATAATTTGAATTTTTAAATTTAGTCTCCTCCCTCACAGAATCTGCTTTAGTTTATTAATGGGACAGGGATTTTGTGATAGTTTAAACATGCTACTATTATACAGAATAACTTGTTTTCTCCTGTCTCTGCCATGTAATGCAGTACTTTTAAAGGTCAATACAGTTATGTAAAAGTTAGTTATTCATGTTTACTAGGTAATAGTGGCTGTAACACAGAGGAACAATATACAACAGTGTTCAAGGTTCACTCTACTGTAGCCAGAAAAGTTGTTGGTAGGCATTTTGCTTTCTGATTAGTCTAGCAATACAATATCTGCTATATTTTTACTTTTAGACATACTAGTGAAAATTATAAACATAGATTCTTGCAATTTTTTTGTGGACATTTTCACCATGAGGACATCAACCGGACATATAACTAGCTTAAAAATATCTTTGTTTTATAAGTAGGTGACTTTCATTTAGAACATTCACTTCTAAAGCAAAGTAAAATATTGAAGGTACATTCTATGTTGAGCACCAAACTAAATAAATCACGTTGTATGTACTGTACCAGAAAATATTGCCTTTGATATACCCTCAGCATAACTGGCTTCAAATAGATTATATTTTTTTAACTATTTTACAAATATGTTTTTTCCCAATTTCAGCACAACCCCATCTTTTCAATTAACTTATTAATTGAAACATCAGAGATTTCTCATTCTTTAATCTTCTACCTCTACAACACCCAAAGGCATTCATAGGATTAACCCCAAGTTCCCAGATTCCTACATTGCCCATTTTATGTCATACTGTAAAAATGGTTAATAAGATCAGTAATTTCAGATTTTTTAATTTTACCCATCTGTTCAAAAGGATAAATGCAAAGAGGGCTTATTATTAAACCACTCAGTTACTTTCACACACTAAAACTTATTATTTGTATATCTAGATTGTTCATCTTCTAACTATTGACTTGTGATGCACACAAAAGATTACTCATACTATCATAGTGACAAGGACCCCAGTGATGAACCAGGATCCCCTGTGCTAGGTGCTGTACAAACACAGAACAAAAACAGTGTCTCTGCCCCAAAGAGCTTACAATCTAAACAAAAGACAAGAGACAACAGATAAATAGAGACACATGGGGAAGTACAACAATCAGACAGTATTTGTCAGAATTTATATAGTGCTTTTCATCTGAAGATCATGTCAATGAAAGTCTTTCAGAGTAAGACTTTGTCTTCACTGACTCAAAGGTGGGGGGGGTGTTTTTTTTTAAAAAAGCAGTGAAATAATTAATATGTGATACATAAAACCCTAAGAGGAGACAAGGCATTTGTAGTGTTTACTTCAAAGGAGCTATATGAGGTCCACACTATACCCTGCCATCCATGGTTGACCTCACCTAGTTTATCTCATAGTAAACACTACAAACGCCTTGTCTGTACTACGTTTCACAGCAGCATAGCTAACATGCCTTAAGCTGAGCTAACTCAAGGTGTAGTTTATATCCCTGACAGTATACTAATCTCAAGCTAAAAGCACCACTACACTTAAGTTAATGGATGGTGTGTGTGGTTGTAGAGTTAGGGGCAACAATTTAGTTTATAATTCTAGTTAATTCTACAGTGAAGACAACCCCTAACTGTCTGATATAGTAACAATTTATCAGCAGAATTTAAAAAATCATCTGCAGAGTAACTATGGGTTGTTTTTTAAAGTCACATTTAATGTCACAAATATTTATCAAACTAAAGCCATGCTGTTTATCAAGGTAAAACCACAACATATATTTACATTATTATTCTAGGGCTGGTCAAAAATATAATTGCCGAAACAGGTTACACCATATGAGTGGTTATGCAAATAGTGAGACATTTGGCTAGTTTTAGAGAGAGAGAGAGTCAGGACAATTACATGGCAGAGAACAGAACAGAAGCAAGTCAAGGTAGAGATACACTATGTATCGTCCACACATGTACTGTTCTTGCAGAAGGTGTACTTTACATGCCTCTTCACTCGATCACCAAGCCACATACTTAACTGTTGAGCCTCTTCCATATGAAGGGGGAAAAGTAACTCAAAACTAGACTGTGGAGAGCAGAGTGAAGGCCCATTGAAAATCAGCAGAGACTGAAGGAGCCAAGGAGGAATTGCTCTCACACTGCTAGCAACAATTAAGAGTTACACATCAGCCCAGATTTATTAACCCAAAACACTCCCTGAAAAATACGCAGGAGGGAGAATGACATGGAGCAGGGGGAGAGGTGTCGCTGTAAGATATTCCCTGCTCCTCTTCCTTTCTTTTCCTCCACTGGATCAAATTTATGTTGAAGATGATGGAGAAATATCTCACAGTTCATCAATCACTCAATGCCACTCTCCATCCCCCCATCCAGAGCAGACAACAGGGACTCCTAGAAGAGGAAATTAGGGTCCCCAGTCAGCCTAGTCACCCCTCTCCCCAATTCTACTGGGAGAGCCTGCCACAGAGAGCTCTGTACCCCTTCCACACTCCGCTTTCTGACAGACCTCAGCAGCCTGTCAATGTAACCTGTTTCATGTTCACCATCTCCCTACCAGACAAACTCAGCCACTCACCCCCTTCCCTGCCAGTCAAACAAACCATCACACAACCAAGCTCTTCTTATCCCCTATCTTCCAGTTAAATCCATCCCCCCACCCTTTGTCTCCTAGATACCCGTCTCCAATCACCCTTCTTCCCTTCCAAGTCAAACAACATATTCCCCCCTCCCAATGACCCTTCTCTTTCAGTCAGACAGACCATGTCAGTCCATCCCTTGCCCCATCTCCCCAGACGGGCTCTTTCCAGGCCACTCTCTCCATAGCCTTCCCCCACCCTTAGTCCTCTCCCTCACACAATGGGAGCTCCCAGCTGGCTCTGTGCCCCCTTCTCTCCCCTCTAGACAGACAGACCTGAAGCTAGCTGGGGCAGGGATGTAGAGGTGAGGGGAAGAGCTCTGGAGCTACAAGCCTCTACAGTGGGAGTAGGGCTTCTTGCTTTGCTCACCATCTGTGGGGAGATCACTTCAGGACTGAAACTGTCACTAGAACCCCACCCCAAAGCCACTCAGCCCACAACGGGGGGCGGGGATGCTAAGGACCTTCCCCGGGTGCATTAAAAGTACCTCAAGTTCCCACACATGCAACACAACCACCCCGCCCCGCCCTACTGCAACCAGGCCACGCCCCAGCCCCACTGTAACCACCAACCCCCAGCCCTAGGGCCCAGCCCAGGCCAAGCACGCCCGAGAGACGCTCAGAGACCCCCTTACCCCCGACACACCCTTTCGAGAGAAAAAGCACTTTCGGGGGGAGGGGACAAGCCCCTCCCGGCCGCCGCAGGCAGCCGCCGCCGCATCAAACTCCTTCGCAGCTTCCCCCGCTGTTTGCGCCCCGCGGAGGGAGGGTCCCCACCTGCAGCGCGTTAGTTGCGCGCAGCCCTCCCCTGCTCAGCTCCGCCGGGCATGAGCTGGGCTGGCGGCACCGAGAGCCTCTGCACCCGCGCGGGGCGCCCGCCATCGAAGCCACTCACCGCGGCATCAGCCCCGCTCCTGCGAAGGTGCTTTGCTCCTCCCAGCCGTGCAGCTGCACCTGCCTCGCCCCGCCAGCGCCTCGCCTTCCTCCGCGCCCCCAAGTCGCTGCCTCAGCGGGCTCGGGGGAGCCGCCTACCCCTGCGCGCCCCACAACCGCCCCGGGTGGCGGCAACACCGCCCCGCACCTGCTGCAACGCGAAGCGACTGAGGGCAGGCGCCGGCGTGTCCTGCGCCACGGACGGCGCCCCCCTGGCGAGGGGTCCCACCAGCGCACCTCAGCCCCGGGGCCAGGCCGGTCCTCCCCCTAACCCCGGGCTTTGCCTAGTCCCGCCTGTGCTCTGTTGGTAGGTTAAGGACAGGTCCGAAGCCTCTCGCCAGCAAAGCCCCTGCCTGCTCCGGGAGCTGTCAGACGCCCTCACACGGGGCCCGCTGGAGCAAGTTTCAAATTGGAAGGCAGGGGAAAATTATTTCAGACGCTCCAAACGTGGGGACGCTGAACAGGGCTCCAGGAGGCTTTGAAAGCCCAAGGGGGAGGTTTGTATTAGTCAGGACTTCTGCTGGAAGCAATGTTCACTAAAGTAAAGGAGGATTAGACGATAAGTAGCTGTATCAAAGGCACGGCTGAAAAAGGAGAGCTGAGAGGCAGAGGTGCAAATCTCAAAATACTGTTCAGCCACATAACTGTAGGAAATGGAATGAGATTGATAGAACTCAATCTTTTCCTTTTTGTGTTTGGCTTTCTTTTTTTCTTGTGGTCTGTGGCTTAGTTATAAGGTTAGGATAGGACTCTGAATGTGGCTGTGCTGACTGCTTGGTATTTTTAAATATGTTCTGAAAGCATCTAGAGGCCAGGGGAGGCTCTTTTTCATATTTTGTGAGAATTGAAGTAAATTATATCTGAAAAATAAGATTACACTTATAGAGTACCTTTAATCCTAAAGCAGTTCACAGGCTATGGCCCTGGTCTTGCAAACCCTTATACAAATGGGCAACTTACTGCATGCCTTTAACACACAAGTGTTTACAGGATCTAGGCCTATACAGGAACTCCTTACTTAACGGCGTAGTTATGTTCCTGAAAAATGTGACATTAAGCGAAATGATGTTAAGCAAATCCAATTTCCCCATAAAGACTTAATGTAAATGAGGGGGTTAGGTTCCAGGAAAACATTTTTCACCAAATGAAAGATTATATACACAGTATAAGTTTTAAACAAACAATTTAATACTGGTACACAGTGATGATGATTGTGAAGCTTGGTTAAGGTGGAGGAGTTAAAGGGTGGGATATTTCCCAGGGAATGCCTTATTGCTAAGTGATGAACTAGCAATTGGCTGAGCCCTCAAAGGATAATTCTCATAAGCTGCATGGCAGGAGGAAAGGAGGGAGGGCAGACAGACACACAGAGTGAGTGTGTGTGTAAAATGTGCATTTCCCCTTTAAGTACAATGCCTTGTTAATCAGGAAGCTGAGCTGCTGCCAGGGCAAGCTCCCCCTCCCTCCTCTATGGAAGATGGGGGGGAAAGGGAGGGCACCCTGATATTAGCCCCCCTCTTCCTTCCTCCCCCCCACCACAGCAAGTAGGAGTCTGGGGGAGCAGCTCCAGGACAGAGGGCAGGAGCAGCACATGGCAGTGCGGGGAGTGACAGCTGAACTGTGGACAATTGATAGCCTGCTAGGCAGCTGCTGCACAGGGAATTTAGGAGAGCGGGGAGCTGATGTGGGGGCTGCTGGTCCATCCTAGTTCCAGCCACCCACCAGCTAGTTGCAACGGGCTGCTCTTCCTGCAGGCAGTGGACAAAGCAGGCAGCTGTCAAAAGAGGTTAGAAAGGAGCATTGCACAACTTTAAACAAGCATGTTCCCTAATTGATCAGCAATATAACAACGTTAATGGGGACGATTTTAAGTGAGGAGTTCCTGTATATGTATGTCACCAATAAAATGCAGCTTTCTCTGTAATAAAAGCACAATAACGAACAAGAGCAGAGTACCTCACACTATAGTATAGTAGGAGATTTGGGATAAAATGCTCAAACCAACCTTTACTCTTACAAAAATTCCACGGAACCTTTGAACAGGTTTTTCAATTAGGATCTGATCTGAGGAGGGAAATTTGGGGTTCTCTTTTTTGTAATATATGTCAGGCGTGCGTAGAGGCTTAGATCTCTTCTTCCCCCTCCCCTTTTTTGTACAAGGTAAAAATAAAATAAACATTGATGCAGAATATTCAGCACTTCAATTGTGAATGCATCATCCTACAGACTTCACCAAATTACTTTAAAAAACTCAGCAAACCAATTAAAAAGTAAAATATTTCCTTTTTCTTAATTATTAAACTAACAAAAGGGTAAAAAAGGAGGGGATTGTTTGTTTCTTTTTAAGTATCTTAGGAACTGAGAGAATCCTAACAACAGTATAGGTCCATTACTAGATGTAAATGGTAGAATTATCAACAATAATACAAAACAGGAAATAGGATCAATAAATATTTTGTTCTCTATTGGGGGGGGAATCAGATGATGTAGTCATATCATATAATGAAACACTTTCCATTCCAACAACAGCTCAGGGGGATATTAAACAGCAGCTACTTATGTTAGACATTTTAAAATAAATAAAATACTGCAGTGGTTGGTAGAAAACTTGGTTAATAAAGGATTGAAGGATAGTGCAACTAATGCCAACCAACATGATTTTATGGAAAATGGATCCTGTCAAGCTAACTTGATATCTTTTTGTGGATGAGATTACAAGTTTGGTTGATAAAGGTCAAAGTGTTTAATTCATCTAATAGACCAGTGGTACTCAACCAGGGGTACGCTCACCCCTTGGGGTACACAGATCTTCTGGGGGTACATCAACTGACCTAGCTATTTGCCTACTTTTACAATAGGCTACATAGAAAGTACTAGCAAAGTCAGTAAAAACTAAAATTTTATACAGACAATGACTTGTTTATACCATTCTATGTACAATACAATGTAATGGAAGTACAATATTTACATTCCAATTTATTTATTTTATATTTAATTGTCTTGTAAAAGTGGGAGAGTTCAATTTTTCAGTAATATTATGCTGAGACACTTTTGTATTTTTATGTCTGATTTTGTAAGCAAGTAGTTTTTAAGAGAGGTGAAACTTGGGGTATGCAAGACAAATCAGATTCCTGAAAGAGGTTCAGTAGTCTGGAAAGGTTGAGAACCACTGCAATAGACTTGTGTAAGGCATTTGACTTGGTACTTTCAACATTTTGAGTAAAAAATAGAATGATACAAAATTAATGTGGCACACATGGATTAGAAAGTTTTTGACACTGTAATTGTAAAGAGGGAATCATTATCAAGCACAAGGGATCAGTTTTCGGCCCTACCTTATATAACATTTTAATCAATCATCTCTGATAAAGTTTCCAGTTGACACAAAGATTGGGGGAGTGGTAAATATTGAAGAGGACAGGTTGCTGATACAGTGCAATCTGGACTACTTTATAAACTGGAAAAAGAACAGGAGTACTTGTGGCACCTTAGAGACTAATAAATTTATTTAAGCACAGGCTTTTGTAGGCTACAGTCCACTTCATTGGATGCATAAAATGGAACATATAGTAGGAAGATATAGTTATATCTGTATATACATACAGAGAACATGAAAAGGTGGAAGTTGCCATACCAATTCTAAGAGGCTATTTAATTAAAATGAGCTATTATCAGCAGGAGAAAGAAAACTTTTGTAGTGATAATCAAAATGGCCCATATCAGACAGTTGACAAGAAGGTGTAAGGATACTGAACATGGGCAAATTGATTCAATTTGTGTAATGACCCAGCCACTTCCAGTCTCTATTCAAGCCTAAATTAATGGTATCCAATTTGCAAATTAATTCCAGTTCACCAGCTTCTCATTGGAGTCTGTTTTTGAAGTTTTTCTGTTGTGAAATTGTCACCTTTAAGTCTGTTATTGAGTGACCAGAGAGGCTAAAGTGTTCTCCTACAGGTTTTTGAATGTTATGATTCCTGATGTCAGATGTGTCCATTTATTCTTTTGCGCAGAGATTGTCCTGTTTGGCCAGTGGGGCATTGCTGGCACATGATGACATATATCACATTGGTAGATGGGAGGTGAATGAGCCCTTGATGGCTTGGCTGGTGTGATTAGGTCCTATGATGGTGTCCTTTGAACAGATATGTGGAAAGAGTTGGCACTGGGCTTTGTTGCAAGGATAGGTTCCTGGGTTAGTATTTTTGTTGGGTGGTGTGCAGTTGCTGGTGAGTATTTTCTTCAGGTTGGGGGACTGTGTGTAAGCCAGAACTGGTCTGTCTCCCAAGATCTGTGAGAGTGAGGGATCGTCTTTCAGGATAGGTTGTAGATCTTTGATGATGCGTTGAACAGGTTTTAGTTGTGGCTGAAGGTGACTAGTGATGTCCTATTTTCTTTGTTGGGCCTCTCCTGTGTAGTAGGTGACTTCTGGGTACTCTTCTGGCTCTGTCAATCTGTTTTTTTCACTTCAGCAGGTGGGTATTGTAGTTTTAAGAAAACTTGATAGAGGTCTTGTAGGTGTTCTCTGTCTGAGAGATTGGAGCAAATGCGGTTGTATCTTAGAGCTTGGCTGTAGACAATGCATCGTGTGGTGTGTCCTGGATGGAAGCTGGAGGCATGTAGGTAAGTATAGTGGTCAGTAGGTTTCCGGTATAGGGTGGTGTTTATGTGACCATCGTTTATTAGCGATTAGTTGTGTCTAGGAGATGGATTGCTCGTGTGAATTGGTCCAGACTGAGGTTGATGGTGGGATGGAAATTGTTGAAATCATGGTGAAATTCCTCAAGGGCTTCTTCTGCATGGGTCTAGATGATGAAGATGTCATCAGTGTAGCGCGAGTAGGGGCATTAGGGGACAAGAGCTGAGGAAGCGTTGTTCAAAGTCAGTCATAAAAATGTTGGCATGCTGTGGGGCCATGTGGGTACCCATAGCAGTGCTGCTGACTTGAAGGTATATATTGTCCCCAAATGTGAAAGTTGTGGGTGAGGACAAAGTCAAAAAGTTCAGCCACCAGGTATAGCTCGAAAGATTAACAGTAATCTTTGGATGGGTTAAGGGAACTACTGTTGTGGCTCCTTGTGGCATCTAGCAGTTTAGATAGTTTAATGTCCTTTTTCCTTTGGTAAATTGGGTGTAAGCAAACAATATGCATTTTAATACAGCCATATCTAAGTTATTTATCTAGGAACAAAGAATGTATGTCATCCTTACAGAATGGGGGATTCTATTCTGGGAAGCAGTGACTGAGAGACTTGAGGTTCACAGAAGATAGTTACTGAACATAAACTCCCAGTGTGACACCCTGGCCAAAAAGGCTAATATGAACTTTGGGAATATAAACAGGAATATGAGAAGGGCAGTTATATTATTTGAGTATTTGGCACTGATGTGATTGCTACAAGAATACTATGTCCAGTACTGGGGTCGACAATTCAAGAAGGAGGTTGATAAATTAGAGTTGAGAGAGAAAAGTCATGACAACGATTAAAGGATTTGAAAAACTGCCTCATAGTGACAGATTTAAGGAATTCAATATTTAGGTTAACAAAGAGAAGGTTATCTTTAAGGGATGACCTGATTACAGTCTTTAAGTATATACATAGGGAACAAAGATTTGATAATGAGCTCCTCAGTCTAGTAGACGAAGATGTAACAAGATCCAATGACTGGAAATTAAAACTAGACAAATTCAGATTGGCACCAAGGCATTCATTTTTAACAGTGAGGGTAATTAATCATTGGATCATTTTACCAAGGGTTGTGGTGCTTTTTCCATCAATACAGGATATTCTTATACTGGATATTTTTATACTGGATTTTTTTTATACTGGATATTTTTTCTAAATGATATGCTCTAGTTCAAACAGGAATTAATTCCGGGAAGTCACCTGTAGGATGTGTGTGTCAGATTAGATGATCACATTGGTCCCTTCTGGTTTTATAATGTATGAATCTGTGGAAAATCCTAAAATAGTAAAATGGTTTCTTTTAGGTTTCTAATCATATTGGGCCCAATCCAGCTCTCACTAAAGTCAACAGAAAGACTCCCTCTGATTTTAGTAAGAGTTGGATTGGGACCATCATACATGGACCAAAGTCTATATACTGTAATAACAGTGCTGAATAAAGAGTGTATCCTAAAATCATTCTTAGAATTTAAGAAAACATAATAAAGTTAAAAATATCAACAATAACTTGTAATTCTGAGATCCATTGCTCTTTACAATGGATTTATATACTTGTACTGATTAAGTAATCACAAATAATTTTCCTTTGGAAGTTTATGTGATGTTAAGTCACAGCAGCAGTCTCTATATACTATATTATCCTCCAGAAATGTTGTATGTTTTAGACTCAACCTTCCCGCTATGTGTAAGATAAGAGTTTTACCTTCTCCACACGTTTCAGTATTTTCAAACATATTATTCTGCTTCACATTTTACTGTATTTTTAAAAATACAGTATCTCTCAAAACAATCTCAATATGTTTATTTTATGATGGTAAAATGTTAATGCCCAAATATGAATGTCCTTCCATTTTACATCTAAAAGTCACTTGTTCAGAAAAGCTTGAATTTCACTCACCTCATGCCAGCTTTTCTTCACATGTAGGCATCTACAGTTCAGGAGAAATGTAACACAAAATTATTCAGGTAGAGTGCTGTTTGAGGATAGAGATGTGTATATAAATTAAATTTCCATCTGTGACTGATTGTCACTAGGAGGAACCATCAGCTTTTAACCACATTGATTCTGTGGTTTAAATGATATCTTGTTGTCTACTTTGTATAGAGATTTGCAACTTCCTATATAAAAGAAGCCACTATTTCATTTCTGCAGTCTAGACACTTATGTATATCTAATACCCATTAATTAGTTAACTCTTGTATATCATTTTGAAAATGTAAACATGATATAGGTGTTAATACTTAAATAGTGATAATACTTATCACCAGTATTATCACCAGTTAAGTATTATCACCAGTATTATCAGTGTTAAGTAGTACCACTGGTGATAATACTTACCAGTGTTAAGTATTATCACCAGTAATCTTCTAGCTTAGCAAGCAAAAACATTGAAAATATTAAGCACATTGAAACAGAGAATGTGTTTCCATTTTGTTTTGTTTATTTGTATTCAGGCATCTGTAATGTCATACTCTACAAAATAGTACTGAAATCTTGCCATTTGTAAAAGCTAAATTGTTTTCCATTTTTAAAGGTGTTTTCATTTATTCAAACAAAGTTTAATCACCTGTTTTTCTCTATAGACATTATTTAAATAAGATCTCTGAAAGGCTTTTCATTAATTCAAACAAACATTTATTCATTCGAAGAAATATATATAGTAAACAACAAAAGTCTGCTAACAGTTTACAAAAATACAGCACAATCAAGGTTATGAGAAATGTGAAGATCCATTATTCTTGCTTATATCTGAATCATTATTGATGTACGTTGTGTGTAGCTGGAATTTCATAGAAGTATGTTAACTGAGATATGAGTACACAAATATCTCCCCATCACCACATTTGATATCTTCTCTGTAGCACACATATCCTTGTGTTATAGCAAGTGGAAAATGTAATATTGAAGATTAAGTTTCGACTTTCTTAGAACCTCTTTTTCAGTTGCTCATAGCTTTCTCAGATTTCTTTGGGGTTGAAATTCACCATGCTTGGATCCAGTGCAAAAGTGATTTTTCTTTTTATGTTTTAGCTTTTTAAATTAAGCAAGGGTGAGGAAAATAAAACTTTTGCCATGTTACAAAGTAAAATTTTTGCATTTTTATAGCTCAAAATGGTCAAAGTTAGAGACTACAAATATACTATGTTTTATAGTTCATATACAGGAAGATAACTAGCTTAAGTTTGGAATCTGATCCACAGGGCCGGCTCCAGCCACCAGCCCACCAAGCACATGCTTGGGGCAGCGCCTTCTAAGAGGCGGCAATCTCAGGGCGGCAGGGCAGCGCTCAGGTTTGCATTTTTGCTTGGGGTGGCAAAAAAGTTAGAGCCAGCCCTGCTGATTTGGTCATTTTATAGTGATATATTTTAAAAATTGTAATATTAATAAATGACGTTTTAATAACCTGCACTTTATATGGTAGCTTGTACGGTTATGAATGTGAGGCATTATTGAATCTCTTTTGTATTAGGCTGTTCTTATCCCTATAAATAAGGCATTATGTGCTGAGCCATCTTCAGGCAGCTCAGAGCTGGAGCTAAAGGCTGCTCATCCTTTAAGGTTGCCTAAGAAGCTATGCTGCCTTGCAGTCTATGCCAGGAGCCCTACTTGTGATGAAAAGATGCAACAACATATAGGGAATTTACAACAGATCTAAGTAATAGTCGTTAGCAGGCACTATTTGCAGTAATGTCATGTGGTTGCACCCCAGTTTCTCCACTACCTGTTGCACTCCCATTCCCCAGCCACAAATGCATGGAAATACCTCTACAGGGCCTACAAATGATGTCTGAGAATGCATCAGAGCAACTGCTCTCACCCCTGTATGGATTTTTGACCCCTTTCTTGGCATAGTGCTACCTTCATTTCATGCAGTGGAGGGTATCATGTGTGGCCCCTTACTTGTAAAGGTTCTTTTAAGTACTTAAAGGCAAAGTTAGAGCTCAATCTTTAGTTTTATATTCACTCTTAAAATTTTTAAAATGTCATTGCCCCCTAAGGGCACCTTTAGCATTTCACATTTTTTAAAAAACCATGGTTGTTGTGGTTGTTTCCTAAAGCCACATGTATCACAGTTAACTTGAAAGTAATTATAATGGAAAATTCCTGGGATCTTGAACACAAATCCTTTCAAGCCAGCTGGTTATAAGCAAGCCAGCATTGTCTCCATTACATTCTGGGATGGGAAACTTAGACCACAACTTTTGTAACAAGCTAGCTAATCTCAAGCCTTTGGCACTGACTTCACTGTGCTCTTGGAATGAGAGGCTGGTGTGAAGCTTCTTCAGAGGAACTGCTGAAAAGGATGAATACCCTGGGATGTTATAAAGAGAATCGTGAGAGTCATGCTTTTTGTCACAGTCATGATGTAGCCAGCGCTCTTAAGAAATTAAATGATTTTATTTATGCAGTTGTCCTATGCAGGTGAATGGTATTAACTTAAAGATTTCATTAATGCTTTTTCCTGAAATTTCAGAAACATTGGTAAAACTCAGCAACAGATTGAAAAGTGCAATAATTTACATTATGTCAATGCAGTCCTATTTCTACAAGGTATAAGACAATGTCTGGTAGCACAAGCATATTTCTTGTTAATTAAAAGCAAAAGAATTCAGCACTTTACACTTGAAAGAATAGTTGGAAATAAGAATAATCACTTACAGTTCCAAACTTCCAGAGCCAAATCCTTTTTTCTTTACTCAGACAAATAGTTCTACTGAAATCCCCTTAAAAAAAGTTTGTGAGAATTCTTGTTTAAGTAAGGGGAGAATGACTAAATAATTTCAAAATCTTTATCTTGGAATCCACCAGATCTTGTGCAATTATAATAAATTCCTTTGGTTTGCAGTGGTAATTTTACTTTTTATTTTTTAAGCAGTATCAGGAATAAATAAATGAGGATATAGTTTTTTTGGTCTGATAAATGATTGGTACCAACCAGAGGTCTTTTATCTAAAACTATTTTTTTATTTGATCGTAAGCGCACACACACATATGCTATTATATGCTATAGCAATAGTTTAGAGCACTGCAAACATTATAGTTACCCAAAATCCAAGATGGTTTTGAGTGATTACCAGCCAGGCTTCTGGAACCTCCTTCCATCTAGCTGATGGGGAGTTTGTGTCAGTTCCTTGCCAGAAGGAAAGCTCCCTCGGACTGCTCTGTTTACTTTTACTTAACTTTTAATAGCTAATTTTTACAAAACAGATAACTTATAGTAACCCCAGTGTGTTACCATAGTAACCCTACTGGGTTACCGATGTTTTTAGCTTGAACAAATAACTTACTTTTAATTTTATTATAGTTATAACAATAATAAATCTTATATTCCAAGGGCACTTAAAACCAAGGTTGGCTATTTAAATATTTTTATTGTTATGGTATATTAATGTATTTATTTGTTTTAATTAGCAGTAGATACATTTAGAATCAATAAAAGGAAATATTTTTTTTTTACACACATTAGTCAACCTGTAGAATTCACTGCTCAAAGAGGTCAGTGTAAAATACTGTAGCTAGATTTTCAAAAGAACTAATTAATTTTATAAGCAGTAACATTTGTAGCTATGCATTTTAAATTAGGAGTAATCACATCCTATATTTCATGGCTTAAACTGATCCCTGCAGGGGTTAGTTTAGATTGGAATACACCATTGTTCCGCTGGTTAGGTCCATTACAGGAAGAGGCTGTTTCACTTTCCTGTGAAGAATAAAGCATCAGCCATTGCAGGAGACAATATACTTTATTTGCTATATCAACTCTACTGCAGTATGGCAAATCCTATGTTCACATTAATCTAGATTGATTCACACCTATGGAGTAGACTAAGGCAGTTACAAAATTATGGGAAAACATGTCTTTTGTTTGGGGGTGGTTTGTTTATTTATTTATTGTACTAACATGCACAGTCCTATTGAAAAAACTGTCCCTCCCCTGAGGAAATTGCAATGTGAATAAATAAATATAATACAACAGACATACTGGGCAATCTGCAAAATTGTGTTAATTTAGGTCCCAATCCTGCACTTACAAAGTGCCCCGTTGAAATCAACATTGTTCTTCTAGATAGTTTTTGGGATAGTGCAGGATCAGGGCCTTAAAATAAAATGAAATAACATTTCATTAGAGTGTTGAGAACACTTTGAGCAACTCGTATTGAATTCAGCTGAGGATCTGAAAGACTACCAGTTAAATATCTGTTATAGAAATTTCTATAGTGGTTGTGCTTAGAGGTCCTGGTTGGGGATCAAGGTCTTGTGCTAGGTACTGTACTGATGATATTCATCCTGCTTGAGCCCCAAGCTAAAGTGCAAACCAGCAAACAGCATAACTAGTGAAAAGTGTATTATAAAAATTCTTCCATTTTTGATATTCTAGACATGCTCATAAAACATGTAAGGATTTTTTTATTAAATATTATTTTTAACCTGGCAGTGTCATTTTAAATGGAGGAACAACAACAAAAAAGAAAGGTCCAAGTATATTATAATTGTACAGCATTAATTATCAATCAAGAAAATCTACCAAACATTAATGCTATTTGGCCTGCTGCACAAGAATTAATTGGCTGGAAGCAAATCATATCCACCTGTGGGAGAGATTTGCCACTGATATAAGGAGAAGGATGAAAACCACAAATTTAACAGGTTTTTTTTTTTTTTTGTGCTATCACATTTCACTGCACTAAAAACCATGAGCGCTTTAGAAAGATGAGTTTACCAGGTAGGCCCATTGTCAGGACCCCTTTTGCTAATGTATTGTTTTTTAATAATATAATAATCTATAATAAAACTTACAATAGTAACTCAAACTGACAGTATCTAGAAAGTTTAAGATCCAATATAATTAAATACCAAACAACATTTTTATGTAAATTATTTTAATCCAAATTGCACATTCCTTTATCTCAAGGGACTCAGTCTTAATTTCCTTTTCTGTAGCTTTTCTACTGCTATACTGCATATTGGTAAGATTACCACTGAAGCTGAAGACAGTATTTCAACTATTAAATCTACCAGAAAATTATAGTTAGATTTATATCTGTTTTAGTCATATAACTGCTTTCTGCTGACTTTTCAGACTGCTTTTCCATAAAGTCTAGACATTTCAGAGAGGATGTCTTTCTGCATTGTCTCTTACCAAGGCATTCTTTGGGTGTTTTAGTAGCATTTGGCCATGCATGTTCATTACAGGGGAGGCTGTCAGCACCACCTAATAGTAAGGGTGCCTGACACCCCCCACTAGAAAGCAGTTTTCAGTTGCTTATACCTTTGCTAAACTTTAACCATTTGAGCTGAAATTTTCTATGCAGAGTGCCTGCTTCGGAGCAAAATTTACTGGAAAAGTTCAGAGGAGCCAGAGTGCATGGGTGGCTAAGGGACCTGGGAGTGGCTGGGCAAAGAGTCTGGGAGGTGGAGCCTGTGTGTGTGTGTGTGAAAATGGATGGGCAGATTGGACCCGCAAGGGGGAGTTTTGAACTGGGAGCCAGTGGGGACAGAAATGAGGATGGAGGGTGTGTGTGTGAATGGAGGCTATGGTGAAGGATTGAGAGATTGGATGAGCAGCTGGAGGAAGGGGGACTGGGGAAAAAATGGTGTCTGGAAGGGTGAGACTGGGATTTGCTGGGCACTGGGACTGGGAGGAGAAATGGAGATTGGGACTGACACAAGGGAAACAGAGAGAAGGGGGACAGGGACAGGTTGGAGGGTGCGGAAGGGAATGGACTGGGGGTGGGGGAAGAGGCTGAAGGATCTGTGCCCCTCCAGAGCTGGAATGGAACTCAAGATTCCAGAGTCTTACCATTCCCCTGCTGTCAGCAAATATCCCACTTGCAAAGCATCCTGTCATCCCCCTCTAGTGCTAATCCACATAGAGGATAACAGTGTATTACTACCATCAGTTTCTCTGTTAGCTAAAAGTAGCAGAGAGCTGTGTGATGGATCTAAAGAGCCTCATTCTGCTGAAGACCTATGTGGGTGTCAGTACCATGCCATGTGATGACATTTCAGGGGGGAGTGGAGCAGGATTTTTGTCTAGGTTGCCTTTTTTAAAAACCTGGGAAATTATACACACACACCAAAAAAAAAAATCACATTAAAAACATTATTAAGGTTGCAAAGTCAAGGGTTCAGAAGTTAGGAAATGTCAGAATTAAGGTTGCGAGTGCAACCCTGTGCATATGCACTATGAAGCAGTCTTCAATTACATAATCACATACTATTTTTTCCAGAGGACCCCTACTTCATTCAGTGCATGGTATGGACCTGGCTCTGGAGATGAATCAGAATTTGTACTGAAGGAGACTGTATACTTTGTAGGATCCTGACTTCATTGAGAAATTCGAAGGTGTGTAGTAAATGAGGTAGAGGATTGCCGGAGAAGGAAGGATGGTCTCATGGTTAAGGCAGTTGAATTCTCTAGGCAAATCAGTTAAATCAAACATTTCCTAATTGTGTATTCCTCATTTTCCTGACTGACTGACTCTGTAGGATCTGATTTGCAAAAGTGATGAGCGTTCAAAGCTGCAGCTTAAATCAATGGGGATTCTGCTTTGATCATATGCAATGCTAAGTACTCTGAAAACTCAGGGCCTAGGTGACAATACTGGATTGTTTTAGCCTTAAACTTTCAGTCTCTGAGTTCCTCATCTGGGAAATGTGGATAATACTACACGCTTGTCTCACAATACTACATCTGCCCCCGTAACTGTTTGTTGCCACAGTCGTGGCATCATGTCTAAGAGCTCCTCTACAGACAAGTTTTGCTATACTTTAGGTTCACAGGGAGTATTAAGTGTTCTTTAAGTTTTCCCAATAGAAGGAATATTTTTCCGTGTTTACATTGTATCTTCTGCATGTTGCTTTCAATCTGGTGCAGACTGCTGCTTCTAAAAGTGTGTTCTGCTTCCCATTTCTGTTGTAGAACTATACCTTAGATACATGGGAGGCAGTTCAGGCTTTTTTAATTGTTGGATCTACTGTAGTGTTCAGATGTCCCTTGACAGCTTTTAAAAAAAACCATCCTGACATTGTAAAAAGATGCAAGAGTAATTTTGCCTCATGGAAAGATAGGAATTTTCATCTGGCAGACCAAAAGCACTACTCATAGATCCGCTAGTAATTGTACTTCTGTTATATCCATTATGAGTAAAACAAGCTTTCTTTAATCAAGGCAAATGCACTTCTCCATATTCATGCCAAGTTTGACATTTTAAAAGACAGTCATGTTTGAGCAGAGCCTAGGAAAAAGCCCATGACATTTTTCCCTCTCATTTGAGAAACTTAAAACCAACTAAACAGATTTTTATGAAACATTAAAAATATCAGTTTAGACTATAGAAATTTAAGCCCATCTTAAATTTTTTGAGTAAGTTATAGAAAACTGAAAATGAAGATTTAGAATGGGAATGCCACCAATACATCCTTAACTTTAGCACTGTTACCATAAAGAAGTCCTACAAATGCCATATATGTACACATCAAAATGGTTTACATGATTTTACTTTACTGGGCAGAAGGTACATTTTTAATTAAAGTAGCAAATTTGAATAAAAATCATTTTGTAGCCCTATCTTGCTAAGTACTATGAGGCCAGCAATTTATTCAATGTCAGCTAATGAGTCAGCCTACTCAAAAGGCACCAAATGTGCAGTCAATAAGTCAGAAAGGAATGCATCTTAGAAACAGAAACAAACTCTAGACCATCAAGGATAAAATTTAGCCATACAGATGCATCTAAAATACTAAGTCAGTATAATATTACTGTAAACATAATATTTATTAGAAGGGACTGAAAATTTGTGTAATTATAATAAATTATTAAGCTGCGAGAGGCTTTCAGATGAATCTAAGAAATTTAGGAGCACAAGCCCCAGTGGTAGAGTTGGACTGTGCTCTTATATCACTTAGGGATCTATGATAATCTCCCCATAATATTTCAATAAATTGTGGTGGCTGTTTTTGAAGCATGGACCCACGTTCACTGGGACCTGGTCTGTAAACACCAAACTCTTTCAAATAGCCCTCTGAATAGCTGAGAATAGATTTCAATTAATAGGGCTTCCTCGTAATGTTACAAAACAAAAGTGGCTTGACCCACCCCCTCAATTATCTGGGAAAACTAAATGCCACACCTGGGAACCTGTAACAAAGGAAAACTTTCATTAAAAGGGAGAAGGAACTTGGGAAAACACCATAACAGCGATTCAAATGCATACAAACCATAAGTAAACATCCATTCCACAGTATGTTGGACAGTGTCCTTTACCTCAGTTTCCTATCTTGTGGTATGAAAGTCTGATGGTTGCGTTTCCCTTTAACACACCTGGCCCCTTTCCCTCTGCTGACAGTTGGTTGTCTGAAGTCAGTGAAATCCCCATTGGTTCACTTCCCATCCCTGTGAGAGTGTTGAGCATTGCTTCTGCAAGTGCTGTTGCCTACTATTATCTCTACCGCTGCTTGCTACTCCCTGCTGCCTTTGCCGCTGCAATACCATGTTCTGAGGTTCCAACACTTAGCCCAGTTCTTAGTAATTTCAGCTCTCAGAGGGTTTATCAGGCAGCAGGGAACCTCACTACCAACCACAGGCTCTGTGTTGTCTTTCACTGCAACACTGTCCCCACACCAGATGTAGAGCTTTGGCCTTACATCTACTCTTCTGTGATTTCTGCTCTAGTAACTACTAACCAGAAACAAGGACTCTCAATTGAGTGGATAGCTCTATCTTTAAACAGTGGAGAGACAAGTGTTAAATGATATCTAGAAGTCTTTAAACAGAGGTCACATCACTAGGTAGCACAACCTGGTCCCATCCCTTTCTGACTTTCACTTGGATTGGGCATCACTCTCCCCTTCTTGACAAGTGAGATTAAAGTTATGGAGACCACCTCACAGAGGACATGCTAAGTACAGTCATGCTTCCCTTTACTCAGACCCCTGCCATCAATACTCACTTACATTGTAAATTTGGCAAACAGCCAAAATTGATCACTTTGGCAATGTGTTCTGTCTGGTGATCACCTAGGAACCAGAGTAGGTGTGTTGATGGAAATACAGTCTGCTCTTGATGTCTTTTCCCCCCAGTTCATCACTAGATGTCAAGGGAAAATTTATTCAGACCCTTGCTTACACCTGTATTGCCTAGAAGCCACAGTCAGAGATTGCAGCCCTAAAGGGATAGGTGCTGTATAGAGATGAAGTAAAGTTCCTGCCCTAAAGAGCTTACATTTTTGGTGCTAGAAGTGTATCCATCTTATTCCATGAGTGTTCTCAATAGCACAACTGACTGATAATAGTTCTTTGCTAATATGGTGATAAGTGCATTGGCAATATAAACATGGACAGACAGAATGTTATTCCTGACGGTAGGAGTATTTTTCAGAAGAGAGTACATTTAGGAATACTGTCAGCCAATTCTGATTATATTATATATTATCCAAAGTGCTATGTTCTAGTAGCACAGCTACAGGCAATGACAAAAACCATGTCAATGCCCATCGGCTACAGATAGGAGTCTGTGTAACAGACAGTCATATCTGCACAGGGGGACTCCAACTCTAAAATTTGTCAGACAGACAAAGGTCTCTCTTGCCCTTAAACAGCCTTATATTTTTTTAAAAAATCATAATCTTTATAGAAATTATAATTATATCAACTGTAATCCACATTTGTTTTGCAGTGAAGAGCCTAATCTTAATTCTTTTACAATGCTCATCTTTTTTGCTAAAAATGTGAGAAAGAGGAGAAATGTACTTCTAAGGGTGGGGAATTGTTTTAGGTGCACAGGGACTAAAGGTGGGTTATGTTATCTCCCTCCAGGATTTTAATACACTGAGAAACCCTTTCTAACTGAGTTGACATGATGGTAGCAAGTCAGCAGAGCTTTATAATGTCCACACCTGCGCTAGATGTGAGAAAATTATCCATATTGAAAAAGACACACATTTTCTGCAGCTTAGGGGTTAATTACAAACAACTAAGGTTCATTATACATTCTAGAATGTTGTTCTCTGAGACAAAAGGAGCTCTCATTTGTTAAATGAAATTGCATTACTCCCCTCCCACCTCCCCCCTCGTCCTGGACTTTCTTACCCTGGCCAACCCCCCTCTATTGAGAGTTAGTAATTAAACACTAAAGCCTCTCAGTTTCTGCAGCACTGCAGGGGAACTCCTCCCTGTAATAAGCTCCAATTACTGGCTGCCACTGCAGTTGATGAAGGATTATCCTCTCACTCAGCTACGGCAAACTCTAGAGTATAATCTTCAATTAGTTCAATTCACGTAGCACACTGGCAAGCAGGCCACTACGTTTCCCACGATTTACACAAACAGCCTTTCTTTGATACCCCCCAACACTGCACAGATGGTCCTGGGACTGTCTGTTGCAAAGTTCAGTGCATCTGGCCCCTAAACCCACCTAATGCAGGCAGCAAAACAAAGAGGGCAACTCAAGTGCTCTATAGTACCTATTTGTTTCAGTAACAGCAGGCTTTTTTAAAAAAAAATTATTCAAGAAGTCAGAAAACAGGTGGATAAACAAACAAACAAAAAACTACCAACACATCTTTCTGATCAATACTGTGTTACTACTTCTAGTCACTTTTCAATTATATTTTAAAATAATGTAAAAGATCTGCCTTAAACTGGAAAAAGCCAGGAACATGAGAGTTAATTCTGCAACTCCATCTTTTAGCTTTTCCCATTGTGGTTAGATACTGCAGATGTCTTCAAAAATGGCTGATTCCGTATGCCAAGCATGCTCAATACCTAGGCAGAATGGAAGAAGTTGAAGCCCCAGCTTCAGCACAAACTCTGAAATTCCTGGCTTCCTCATGTTTAAGACTGCTCTGAGATGTTATGTTGGGTTTTATGTCTTAGTCCCTTTGTTTAATTGATGAATAAAAAACGCTGTATTTGGAAAAATATTTAAGAGCATATAGAATGAAGTCTGATTGCTTTTTCGTATTCATTTTTGGTCCAAATTTAAAATGGCATATTACTGCTTTGGTTGGTGGTGATTGAAATATTTGATTATTTGACAGCTGTTAGCCTATGGTAGGAGATCTTAGTCCAGTTGAGGCGACAGTTGTCCATATTTACAAAACATGCCATCACAATTGACATTCTAGCTGGTGGTCTGAGAAGTGCAAAGGAACGAATGGATGCTGAGGTTGATCTACCCTTTTACCCAGCCAGAAAGTTCCTTCCCATTCAGACTAGGGTACATTGGTGTCAGCATGTTGGGAAATTTGAGCTGCTGCTGCTTGTACTGTGTCTATTCTATGTAGAGAGGCCTCCAATCTCCAGGTTGTTTGATGCCTTTCAAACAAAATTCACTTTAAAAAAAATGTTTTCAGTCAGTTATATTCACATGATTATATTCTTAGATGCTGCATTTCAAAAAACCATTTAAATACATGTATAGAGCCTTTACTCCCTTACTCACACTAAATAGCAGGGCCAAACAGGAGGCCAAGAAGGCCATTTGGCCTGGACCTCAAGCTCAAAGGGAGCCTCAAATTTAGATATTGGTTAATTTTTTGGCATTTGATAAGTTTCATAACTTGTTTTTATGCACATCCCTATCGGACCAAAAAGTTACATGTTCTCTCTGTTTAGAGCTGCAAATTTAAGCAAATAAGAGATGTGATTTGGGAAAAGAATTTTTTTGTTGTTAACTGATATAGATTTTGTCATATTAAAGAGTTACAAATGTTCATAAATATTAATAAAAATATATCTGTTCTGATATCACAAGATTAGACCGTGATGAACATGTCCTCTCGGATCAGCTGATTATATAAACAAACCACTACTAGTGGCTGGTGCTGGATCAAGTGGCTGGTGTTTTGAAAATTAGAGAATTGTTATATTTTAGTGTCTTTATAGCTTTATGTCTAATTGACTAAAGAATTATTTATGTGTGAGAATTCCCCATTATCTTCATATGGTATCTAAAAGAGGTGATTGGTTGGTTGGTTGAGCCCTAGCTTGGTAGCTTGGCTATCATCATAGGCTTTTGTAGTCTACAGGCCCAGATTCAAGGAGAAAAATTGTGAGGACAATCTTGTACAGTGAGTTTTATGAGGACACACATTTGAAATTTTTGGATATTATCCCTCTGTCTGTATTTTATTATATCATCTCTTTTATATCTATATCTATATCCCACACATCATCACTTTGTCTACAGCTCAGCCTGTTATGTTATACCTTGCATGCTTGAATTTTGATTCAGTGGTAAAGATAATCTTTCATTCTGTGTTCTTAATTAGTATTCCTTCTTTTTGGCATTTATGTACCATTCAGCATTTGTATACATGTTTACAGTAGATGATTTCAAGTATAGATCAGCTACTTATTTACAGCAGAATATTTCAAGTGTGGATAGGCTACATATTGACCAGATAGAGCACTATGAAAAGGAGATTTGAAAGTGGTGCAAGTAAGAGATGGCAAGAACAATTGAGTGAAGCAACAGCTAAGAGCTCAAAGCCAATAACTTAATTTCTCAAATCACTGGAAAACACACCTTACCCAACAAACAATGGTACAGATAAAGAAAACTCTGCAACTGCAACAGGTGATATTTCAGTGCCAATACTTGAACATGAGACAGTAGTCAAGGAGATGTGCCAACAGTAACAGATGCATCAGAAGATCCCCTCTGTATGATCAAGAAACTCAACAGCAATAGGAAGATGTGGATCAGGAGTAGGCAACCTGATTTTCAGTGGCACTCACACTGCCCGGGTCTTGCCCACTGGTCTGGGGGGGCTCTGCATTTTAATTTAATTTTAAATGAAGCTTCTTAAACATTTAAAACACCTTATTTACTTTACATACAACAATAGTTTAGTTATATATTAAAAACTTATAGAAAGACCTTCTAAAAACGTTAAAATGTATTACTGGCATGTGAAAACTTAAATTAGAGTGAATAAATAAAGACTTGGCACACCAGGTCTGAAATGTTGCTGACCCCTGATGTAGATCTTACACAACAATTCATGAGTACTACAATTTTGACTGTGACTGACATTGGAATTATTGACAAGAGCAATGCTGCCCCAATTCAAATTAGTTGTTTTGAAATTCCAAGTAACCTTCCACGTGATGCTGATAATCATGCTTTCCCTACTCATCTGCTGACAAAAACTCTTCCAAATGGTGAGACCTGCACAAGAGATTGGTTATGATAGAGTATGGAAAAATAATCTCTGTACTGTGAACACTACTTCATTTTGAGAAAAAAGTGCTGCAAATGCATCAGTGCTCTCTGATCAATCAGGATGGAGACTCAGAGGTTGGAGGAAGTTGAAAGACAGAATACCATCACATGAGAGTTCAATGTCACACAAAGAAAACTATGTTGTGTGGAAATCAACCAGTAGGGCATCATCATCTGAAAGTTCAGTTGAGAATTTACTTTTGACTGAACTCTCTGCAGAAATTAATAACCAGAAAAAAACTTCTAGAGTGCTTCCTGAATGTCATCCTTTTTCTTTCTGAATGGGAATTGGCTTTTTTGGGATCCAAAGTACTGGTGATAGTGCAAATGGAAACTTTCTAGGCACAGTTGAGCTCTTCAGCAAATATGACCCACTTTTATCAAAGCATGTTAAATGTGTTCAAGATCATAAGAGAGTCAAAAGCACATGCAAGTCCATTATCTCTCCACACACATACCAAACGAGTTTATTGACCTATGTGGGTCATTCGTACAAACAACAATTCGTGATGAGATTCAAAATGCCAAGTATTTTTCAAACATTGTTGATACCACTCCAGATTGTTCTCACAAGGAGAAGACTACTATGGTTATTCAATATGTTAAGATTGTAGACAGCTCAAAATTTTCAATTGAAGAAAGGTTTATTTTGTTTGATAATTTTACAAGAAAAACTGGAAAAGAAATTGCTGCTTGAATACTAGCAATTCTAGAAGATTTAAAATTAGATTTTCAAGTCTGCATTGGTCAAACCTATGACAATGGATCTAATATGGCTGGGAAGTACAAAGCTGTACAAGTAGTTCTGCTTGAGCGTAAATCAAACTGTATTTTCTCCACTGTGGAAACCACACACTAAACCTTGTAGGTGTTGACTGTGCTGAATCATGCAAGGAGGCAATTACTTACTTTGGAACTGTTCAACAAATGTACATTCTCTTCAGGAGCAGTCCACAAAGATGGGAAATTCTGAAGCAATATCTTCCTGTTTCACTGCATGGGATGTCCAAAACTAGAAGGTCTGCACAGATTGATGACATTCAACCAGTTGTGCATTAGCATTAGAATTCAGTGAGAAAGGCTTTAACTGAGCTTAAATCTCCCAGTCTCACTGCAC
This sequence comes from Dermatemys mawii, assembly GCA_007922305.1. NCBI lineage: Eukaryota > Metazoa > Chordata > Testudines > Dermatemydidae > Dermatemys > Dermatemys mawii. Next base: position 31,860,406 of record ML677350.1, on the reverse strand, counting down.
GGATTCAAACTGAACTTCAGTCTATTCAGAAGCACATGTCCAAATTTGAATGCATTCTGATGTCATCTTTGGGGATGAAGCTACTTACAATGATCCACCAAACTAATCTGGTAATTGAAGCACGCGATACTACACTTGATGTTGAGAGGATTAACACTGAAAGTCTTATCAATGACATTCAACAGATTCATGAACAATGGGATGCAATCCTGACTGAATCCAAATTAATAGTACAGAATATTGGCATTTCATCTGAGTTCTCTACCAATCGCAATTTGCCCATGAATCTGATGCCAAGCAGCATTATAGGGTCAATGTCTTCCTTGTCATCATTGACTCTATACAATCAGGTCTGACACATCGATTTGAGTCACTGCAACTAATTTGTACCCTTTTTGGGTTTCTTTGGCAATTCAGTGGACTGAGCAATGAAGATCTACTTTCTGCAACTGAACAATTTTAGCAACAGTACAAACAAAAGATCTCAGTGATGAGGTCATCTTCCTCAAATGAATATATTCCACCAACTTTAAATTGGATTGCAAGCCAAAGGAATTGCTTCAAGAAATACTCACACTTGGATTCTTGCACACGCAAGACTCCCTTGTTCTGGAGGCAGGTGGCAACAAAGTAATTCTCATCCCTGGGTGCCCGGAGAAGCACCACAGTAACAAACCGCCTATTAGCGGCTAGATCCTTTCTCATAAGGTCAATCAGGTTGGTAGAAGGTACCCAGTTACGAGTGAACAGTTTCTTGCAATACCCACAGTTACCTTTTTGAGAAGTTATTACAGTTCTAAGAATGAGCACTAACGTTAATGTACAACTGATGCATAAAACTATCCCTGTAGTTTTATCTCATATTACATAACAATATACTGTGGAACTGCTATTAATTTAAAAAGGGATCACTGGCTACAAGTGATATGTTGTTGGTATGGCAAGCATAGTGTAGACCCTCCCTCCCCATAAGTCTCAGAAAGGCCATGCCCCCTCAGGTCCTAGCAACGCAAGGGGCACTGGGGAAATAGCAGTCTCTAAAGCCCTGGCCTTCTAGGCAGGGACAAGCACCCACCAGTGTAGGGGCTCAAGCCCTCCAGGCAGGGCTGAGTGACAGCTGGTCTGATGTTTTCGCTCTGGCAGATGGCTTTTTGGGGAGGCTGCCACCTCAGGAATGGGGTTGGCAGCAGGGGGCATGGGAAACAGGGTCCACTCTACTTTACTGGGTCCAAGCCGACTAACTAAACTTCAACTAAAACTTAGTTGAAATATCTGGATATGTGACACAAGCAACATATGAAAAAGGATGGCAAATCAGGGACATTTACAGGTTCATCATGCCAGAGGGTTCTTAAAGCTTAGGTTCAAAATATGGTTTGGTTAAAGGTGACAAATTCTCACTCTTTAAGATGCTTTGTATATTTATGGTGCTATATACAAGTAAAGCAGGAGCAGGGAGTTGAATCTTGGCTTTAGCGGCTGCTTCCCGAAATTGTGATCGTGTACATAGGAGTTGCTCCCTCAGCTAAGTGAAGGGAGGTGGCTTACAAAGATCCATCAGAGGCTTTACCTACAGTCACAGCAACATGCCTGCAGTATCAGTGGCTGTGGGAGGAGAAATGTGCAGCTTTCCCACCACACATCAATATTATCTGGGGATAAAAGGAGAGCACTGATTCCCCCTCCTCAGCTAAACGCAGAGGGAGAGCTCTCCCGGCCTCTCTAAGCAACATTCACCGCCCTCCCCACCCTTGCCTTCCACACACACACTTCTTCCTCCATGGCTGCTATGAAGCTGGTATGGAAACTGCTGTTTAACTGGATACATTTTTGAGTCTTTCATCACTCCTTCCTTAGGCAAGTCTAACGCACCTGGACTAGGAAATACTAGTGTAATCAAAAACCCCCAGTCACAGATCCATCCCCATCTCCAACACAGAACCACTCCTCACCTCTGAAGCACGTCTCCATAGCACACAAGGGGCAGAGAATGCCCCCCCCCCGCACCGTTCCCCGCATGAGGCCTCTCCATTGCTCATTCTGCCTAGTATAGTGGTGATGGGCTGATTGCTTTGTGTCTGCAAGCCCACTTAGCCCAGACAGAAAGATTGTCAACCCTTGCAAATTGAGGGAAATCTAGATTGTTTGCAGCCATGATGGGCCCAGGATCTTAGAGAGAGACTGTGAGTGAGGTGATATCTTTTATTGGACACGCTTCTGTGGGTGAAAGACAAGATTTGGAGCCCAGACCTGAAGCAGAGTGCTGTGTAAGCCTCTCTCTTTCACTAGCAGCAATTGTTCCCATAAAAGATATTACTTCACCCTCCTTTTCTCTCTGCATTATAGATAAACTTGTTCTTTTCAAAAAGAAGCTATACTCATTGAGCAATGAATGGCTGTGATGGTGCCTTTGATACTTCATAAAGAAAATTAGCGTACTAGACATTGTCAGAATTGCTTTTGTCACTGAAAGTATTATATTACTGTGTGCTGTACCCTTAACATACCATACTATCGGGGAGACTGGACGCCACATAGAATGTAGAACCTTTATCTAGGTTGCCAGCCCAAAGCCAGTTCATGTCAGTAATGGCTGACAGTTATCAACTGATGGATAATCGACAGCTTCCTCAGTGGAATTTGTTGGTTGAACTCATGCTGTGGCCAAGTAGAAGAGCTAGATATCTAAGACTATTTCTTCACTAGTAATGAAATAAGACAAATGTGCTTTAGTAATAGGAGGGAAGGAGGGAAATACTTTGCCAAGAGAAGAACTATATTTCTAGATGATAAAAGGCAAAAAGAATCTTAGATAGAGTTTGTCTTTCTGAAAATTAAAGTTTAAGAGGTTTTTCAAAAACTGAACAGTTAAGTGTTTGGTCTTCTAAATTCCAATCCAGCAAAGCTTCAGGGAGCTACTCTCCTACTTAAAGTTAAGCACATGCTCAAATGCCTTGCTGGATCAAGCAGTTCTAAAGATAAATATTGGAAAACTCTTCACAATAAATCGTCTAAAGAATATAATGGATTCAGATGCATGAAAAATGAATATATTTTAAGAGTTCTAAAGTTAATGTAGACACAATTATAATGCTTGTTTTAAACAATGCTCTAAGTTTCATGCTAACACTGTACATAGGAAGTATTAGGAAGCCTAATAAGACAACAAGTTGTATATTCATATCTGAATTTGAAAGCAATGGAGAGTTCTGCTTAAAATCATGGTATTATAAAAAGATAGAAATCCTCTTTGCTATAGCATCATCAAAGTGCAACTTGATCTCTCTACCCCCTCTTAGAAATACAAATAATGCAGGATGTTTATGATTGAGAATGTTTGGAGAACTTTAACAAAGTTTGCAACCAACATCAACTGCACAAGAACAGGGGATTTCTTCATAAAAATGTGTATGTAATTTAGTCCATGTAAAACCATTATCACAAATACTGTAAATGCCATGGATAATAAGTGACAGTGCAACAATAAACAAAACTGGCTTTGTTCCACCACATAAGAGCGAGGTGACCCTTTTCTGACCTATTTGTTTTTGTCTAAGGAACAGAAATGCTCATTTAGTAATTTGAAAGCTCAACAGAAGATGAATGAGAAAAATCTTAATAAAGATGGCACTTGTTAGAAAGATAAATGTACAGAAACATAGTAAGTGATTGTGATGCTGGCAAAGCAGCTGCGAGCTCTTGCCAAGGCTTTAGGTCTCAGCTGAGTACTGACAAATTTATTGCTGGAAATCAGCCTGTTTCACCTGTTGGTTAGTATGGTTAAGATGGATATTGAACTTATAACACTAAACATTGGCTGCATCGGTGTCACTTATTATGTCTGTGTCCCATGTTACAAGGCAGTGGGTCTCAAACTTTTTTTTGTTGACGGATCCCTTTTCAAATGCAATGTTAACCATGGGCCCCCAACTGAGAAACTGACTGACAAAAGTATGTGTATACTTCATATAAACACATACTATTAGTAATGCTTTAAGAAAAAAGAGAGTACAAGACTACTTACAGATATCACTGAGATGAGTGTGCCTACTTCTTACTCCATTGGTGTGCATCATTGGTGTGATGGTTGACAAGCAAACTCCTAAATCATTATACCGCTGCTATAAGGTAATACTTATATGTTTGTTATATAACTGTAGAATGCGTGTTCTGGCGTATGTAACTCACTCAACAAGAAAAACAAACTTTACCTAGTGCAAAATGCTAAATCCCTATGAATGGTATTACCGCTTGCCCATGAAGAAAGACTATCAAAGCTAAAATGGACCAAAGTCTTTGTAGAGAGACTATCCTAATTGCTCCTATACACCCATGACACTGCTACATGCAAAAGGGCTTGTCCTATCATCTTGAATTCTGGAAGAGGGAGATAAAGAAAAATTTTCCTTCTCTCTTTTGCTGTTTGGACTCTTACAGAGCTGGAGCTACAAAACAGAAGAAGAGAGCCTCAGGGTCAACCTGGGTTAGCTCTAAAAGACAGTCAGTGCTGAATAATTGCTGAAACTTTGTCACTTTTTTTGAACCATAAACTGTAACTCACTTGTGTATACATGTTTGCCTGCTTTAATCTGTAAATAACTCATTTCTTTTTCCTAGTTAATAAATCCTCTGTTTACTATAGGATTGGTTACAAACATTGTCTTTGTTGATCTGAGGTACAAATTGATCTGAGGTAAGTGACTGGTCTCTTGGGACTGGAAGCAATCTGAATCATGTTTTGATATTTGGGGTATATCAACCAATTATCACGAAGTCCAGATCACCTGTGTGGCAAGAGAGACTGGAACGCCTAAGGGGGTGTCTGACTCTGTGGTAAGGCTGTTATAGTACTTCAGGAGTTCACATTTGTTACTGGGTTGGTGAAATTTAATTAAAGAACATACAACCAGTTTGGGGTATCTGCCCTGCTTTTTAACAGCCTGCCCAGAGGCTGGCACTCTCAGCCATGAACCAGTCTGGACAGAGTGACTGATTAGAAAAGAAGATATGAATAGTCCAGTAAAACAAATAAGAACAAACTGTGGAAAAACATAATCTGCTGTGCTTTGCCATTTGATTGTCTAATATGCTGGTGAATATGTATGTGGACTTGAGAAGTGCAAGCTATGTATGTGAACAATTCCTTCCAAGGATGGTAGAATTTTCCTTCCTTTTCCCATTTAAAATATGTCATGTCTCAATTGCCCACCCATCCCTCCACTGGAAAATACTGCAATACATTCAGTATCACTGGATTAACTGAATTTGCTGTTTCTTCTTTGCTGAGTATTTGCTTATTTTAAATTTCTATAGGATAGTCATGTAAATTATACTGAATGGATTTCAGTAATTTGAAGATTTATTTGATCCTCACTGGATGGAAAAGTAAAGGTCTTAGAGCTAATCTAATTTCCTTTAGGAATAAACTTCTCCATATAAATAAGATGAACTACTCAATATGCCAGTAAATCAGGGTAACAAACCATTCTTCAGTGCAGGACTCAGAAACAAATATAAATAGTTTGCTTTTTGTCTAAACTGAAGACAAATATTGGATCAAAAGCTTTTTTTTATTTAAATGTCCGATATACTATATTGTGACACAATAGTTTAATTTAGGTTAATGTCACATTTCATTGTTTTAGACTAAATCAAGTTGTGAGATGAAATGTAAAATGAAATGGCATGTGGTAAAAGGACACACAACTGTTTCCATTAACTTTTCATACATTGTTCAGGTAAGATCGTGGCCCTACTGATGTCTATGAGACTTTTGCCACAGACTTCAATGATGCCAGGATTTCACACTTATCATTTGGGCACTGCCTTTTTTAAAATAATAATAATAATAATAATTAATAATAAATAAAAGCTACTGCACCAGAAGATTGACATGACTGATAGGAAAAGTAATTTTCCAAAAGAGAGCAAATCAGAGCATCACATGACTTGTTCATGCATCAGCAAAAATGCTATTGGGGCATGAGAGAGTGGAGGGAGCGAATAGGTGAACCTGCATTCTGATCCCTCAGCTGCTAATTAACTTCCCAAAGGAAGCTGATTGGGGTAATTATCTGATCAGGCTGGCCAGCTGGGTAGGATGAGGAGCCAATTAGCCCAGCAGCCCAAGTCTGATAAACAGGCACAGGAAGGAAGCCCCGAGGGAGGGGATCAGGGCTGGCTGAGCTCAGTCACATGGAAGCCTCAGTGGAGTAGGACCTGTTCCCCTCAGGTCCGCATAGCACTGTAGATATTGTAAATGAACTGTTGCATAGGGATTGTTGTGGTAATGGTGGAGAGAATTTAAAATAAAAGTGCTGCGAGTGCACAAAGACTGGAGTCTATGTAGTTTGTGCTGAACAAACAGGAGGGAAGTCATGCCCTGTTACAGGGGGGGTTGAATTAAAGAATTCGAATCATAAGATTTAGAATACAAGATCCTAAAGAAGGTGATTGACACATGGGATGGCAGTTGCTATTCCATTCTAAGATCTTTAGATATGCATTACAACAAAAGTGACTCTCTCTAGAAAAGAAAATTTAGTGTGAATCCTTAGCTATGGCCCATAAACAGCAATAATAATTGCCAATTTACTGCATGCACAGAATGATTACCCAGCTGAGAACATGGGGCACTTAATAGGAGGGGTTTCATCTGGTAGCAAACTTCAGAGATGTTTTGTAAATAATAGAGACAAGTGGCCAAAATCTGATCTGCCGTTCCACCAACTGGGGATTGCTCCAGGCCCAGAGGAGGTCACCACCTCTCTCTTTATAGGAGGAAACATGGGAGGAAATCCTATATTTTTTTAGGTTGTAACATGGGATCCTAGTATGGAAAAGGGTGAGAATCACTGCTCCAGATTTACAGGACATTAGTGTATCTGAGTTTTGCACCTGGCCCAAAAAAAATCCTTTTGGAATAAGGAATCCCAGAAGCAATGAGCTGAAAAACACATTGCTTCCTACTGAGATGACAACTCAGAGTTGGATTATAAATACTTTGGGACAAGGACTGTGTCTTGTCGTGTGCTTGGCAGACAGGTTGGTCATTGTGGATATTACCATAGAACTACTATAATCTCAACAATAGTGATAGGTTTACTAGAATCTCCAAATAAATAATTTTTAAAACGGCTGTCCAGAAAGGTAGTAGATTGGATAAAAGAACAGCTTATTTCCCACTTCAGTATTATCTTGGGTTCTAATGTACTGTTAAGGAGCTACTTCTGATAGATACTTAAAGTGGTGTTGTTTTTGCCAAGACAGGTTGCCTTTAGCATATCTGTGAAGGCTGAAGGTGTATAAATATGGAGGGTTTCTGTAAATGATTTAATTTGCATATTCTGTGGATATTCACTGCCTTTTACATAACTGACCAAAAGTACCTGGTTTATAACAAATTTAAGTTCAGAACATAAAGCCCACTGTCTGTTTGTCCACCTGTCCTTCCTCAGTTCTTTCTAAATTTCTTCATCTCAATCAAAGATACTGACTTTTCTCCTTCCTAGAAAAGGAGGTCATGGGAGGGTCCTTGAAATCTGTTCAGCAGATAGCTCACCCCCATATCCACTATTGCACGAAGTCATTTCTCATGTGGGAAATCAAGGCTCATGTGTAATGCAACAAAGTTGAATAAGAATTTTATATGTTAACAATAAGCAAACAAAATCTGTGTTGTCCAGTGAGATGCAAAACCAGGTGCCACCCAAAGTATGCATGGGGGAGTTTAAAGATCTGGTGGGGTATAGGTCCTATCTGCACAAAGACTGGGCTGTGAACCTAAGTATCCTGGCCAAAACGCAGTCTGGGGGATATATTCCCTGCCTCCCCCTTAAAAAGTTGCTTTTCCCCTGCAAGGACATCTACGTTTCCCCCAATCAGCAACCTATTTCATTGCCAGATACTGCTGATTGTATTTACTGAACTACAGTGTCCTACTACCAGAGATGGCTTTCCATTGTTTCTTCCAGATCTATGGCTCTTTCCTGTTACCAGGACCTTGTTAGATCTGGCTCTCTTTGCATCTTTTGTTCTAGGGTTCTCTAAAGTCATATTCTGTTACATGAGGAGCCCAAGGATGGATCTGAAAGTGGATAATGAGACGGTTTTCCAGACATTTATGGATAGTGCCATCCAAACATGAGGGGGCAACATAGGTAAAGGCACAAACGTACTTTTTTGAAAATTCAACAGGTGAACAGTGCAGTCTGGCATCTTGAGCTGATCAGAGGTGAGAGTTGACAGCTCAATAGCAAATCAGACATGATGGGCAGAGTGGGGATAGACTGGGACGGACCTTGAAAGCAGATACAAGCAGCTTATGTTTGATGCAATAGAGAATGGGGAGACAATTGGAATGATGCAAAGAGAGGGCTAACATGATCAAAATGATGGGCTAGGAAAATTATTCTGGCAGCAGCATTCCAAGTGGATATGAGCAGAACGAGATTGCTTTTGTCAATGCCAGAGAGGATGATGTTGCAGTAATTGAGACGCAAGATGAGGAGAACCTGGACAAGAGTTTTAGCTGCATGGATGGAGAAGAAAGGCCATACCTTAGAGATGTCATACAGAAAGAATCAGCAAGATTTAGGCATCGCCTCCATGCGAAGACCATACAACATGAGATGAGATTACAGGCCCATTGTATTGCAGTCTCAGGGCAAATGGACCACTGTAATTACCATGCCAAGTGCCACTCCCTGCCTGTTCTCATCTCTCTATTACAAATGGTGAAAACAGTGGATTACAAATTAATGTCAAACAAAAATACAGTAGCTATGTTGGCCCTGATACTGTAATAAATAGAGGCCAAGAAACTGGAGTAATGTGGAATCTCATAACCTCATCTGCTATATGGTGTAGTCTTCCTGAGGGAGCCGTTATGGGCAGCAATCTATGACTAGGAAGAGGTGGGAAAAACAAAAAGCCCTGACAGTGCTCAGTATTTAGTGGATCCGATTGTGGCAAACACAACAAGAAACACCCCTTCCAAGCCCCTCAGGTTCTAGGAGTGTGTCTCCAGTGGAGCAGGAGGGGAGTTTTCCAGCTCAAGTAGATATATCAGAGCTAGTGCACAAATAATAGCAGTGTAGCCACGCGCCTTGCATGGGCAGTAAGATGAGCTCGTCACCTTGAATGCAATCCCATATGAAACCCTAGATCAAGGGTGGGCAAACTGTGGCTCGCGAGCCACATGTGGCTTTTTTAAAGTTAATGTGCAGCTCGTGGAGCCCTCCACCTCTCCCCCATTCTCCACCTCCCAGACCTGGGGTGAGTGGGACCTGTGCCTTGCAGCAGGATGCAGGGCGTAGGGGCTTTTGCCTAGTGGGGACGGTGGTCTCGGGGCTTCATCCCTGCAGGACACACCTGCCGTGGCTCAGGGCTTCAGCAGGAGTGGGGCTGAAATCCTGAGCCCCAGCAGCTATGCCCTGGCTCTCGAACGTCTGAAGATTGTCGTGTGCGACTCGGAGGGTCAGTAAGTTTGGCCACCCCTGCCCTAGATCTATACTCAGGGCACCTAGCCTGTCCTGCTGCCCATACAGTTGTGGCCACACTGCTCTTTTTAGCATGCTAGCTCTGACTGAGCTACGAGGAGAATGTCAACTGCACTGGAAATTACACCCCTAGCTCTAACATTGACATACCCTTGGTGGTAATGCTAACGCCTTGATTTTAGGGATGGAAGGAGTTATTTGCAATTAAATTCGTAAAACTTAGAACAGGCATTGGGGCACTTCAAACAAGAGAGAGGAAATTAGCCAGAGAACTGGCCATACAAAGGGGTTTGTGTTCTGTGTAATGTCCTGTTTTCTACAGGTACCTAAATTACTGCATCATAAGCTTTGAAAGTTGAGAGAGTTTTGATACGAGTGTGGACTTGACAGTTTGGAATAAAACCTCTGAATTAGTCTCAGAAAAAGCTGTCAGACTCTCCTAGTGCTTGAAAACTAAAAACACTAAGGAGCCTATTCTCCTGTCATTTATGCCACATACAGCTTTGGGTGTCATTTAAAGCACAAGTCATCTTGTCACTTCCAGTTTATGCAAATCAATATTCTTCTGTTCAAAACATGAACAAATCTCACATTATAATTGTGCAGAAAAAGGAAATAAGGTTGCCTCCCAACCTGGGTCATTTCTCTATATGGACTAATTCTTAACATTAGTTCCTCCAAAAGTTTAAATTAAAGTTTAGTTTAATTTCCTAACTCCTGCCCCCAAAATGTGTGTGCAAAAGCAGAAATCAAGGCACTATTAAAGTAGAGAATATATAGATCTATTTTTTTTAAATTACACCTAAGGCAAATACTCAATCAGTGTCATTTTGCAAAGTTTTAAATACCCATATTACTTCTGTAAATATATGTATTCTGCATCTAGCCCTGGTGATGTAGGGAGCTGCAACTCTATCGTTCTCTCTAGCTAGGCAGCATAGTCAGCGCTCCCACTCATATTCTCCTTGTAAGTTCCCCACAGTGCTTTATCCCCCATCCCCACCGCCAAAAAAACCCCATGAAGCCCCTGGATTTACTTAATCCCCATTTTTCCTCACTTTCCCCTCAGTGTCCTACTCATCATATTCTCCTTCTGTGCTTCACCACATTGATCAATGTGCTTCTTTCTCCCCTTAGCATCCTCCTCACCCTGCCAACTGCTCCATCCACATGACCTGACTCCTCATAACTTCTGGAGCAGATCTTTAACACATTCTTCCCTGTATTTATCTCCGCCATAAGCCCATTCCTTGGCACCACAACATTCTTCTGTCCTATGCCTGGCTTTCACATGGTGATTAATGGGCCACCATTTTCCCTGAAGGCAGCCTGGCTTCCACCCCAATGAAAAGCTGCCTAATTTTAGGCCCTGAGGTTTAATAACTTTGGTGTACAATTGTTGTTAGTGCTCATGTTAACAATGTTCTTTACCTGATTCCCAATGTAACTTATCAAATGCTTTGTCATTAAAAAAATACAATAGTTATAAATTATGTTTTTAGATAGATATTTCCTCCCAAGCTGTGTACTTGTTAATATTACTTCCACCCACAACTTGTATTAAGTCTAAGACTTTAAACTGCATTCATCAGTAACTAAAATATTGGTTTCATAATACACTGTTATTTTTAAATTTCACATAATATGATGCTTTGAGTTTTACAGCAGTTCACTTGTGCATACTTTCCAAACAGGGCTAAAGTTTACAGTACTTAAACGCCAGATATACTGGAAACGTGCTGTATAACAAGTAATTGCTTTAATGTGTGCTAATCCCTTTAGATGGTGATAAGCTTTATAATAATCCCCCGACAAGGCAAGAAACCTAGTACATGAATGAGAAACCCACATGGAAAACGATGAAATAAAGTGCCCCAAATTTTCTCTTCACACCTATGCTCTGCCATCAATGAAGATATAATTAAACCCAGTTACTATAAGGGGTGTTGTATGGATTAATGCTATATTTCATCTGTTTCTGTCATTGCTAACACAGAGCTCTTTCCAGTTCCCACTGTAATCAATTGCAAAACTTCCTCTGGTTTCAGTGACAGCTGATTCAGGCCTATAACGAAGTTACAACTTATTCTATTTTTGATGAGTCAAATTCTATGCTCCCAGGCATTTGTGTAGTTGAGAGGAGATTCTGCTTGATAATAAAAATAATTATGCAGGAATTTAGTGAAGTTTCATACTACAGTGAAACAAACCAAGAGGGATCAATTTAAAAAAAGATTGTGAGTAAACATAAAAAAATAGAGCAAGTGGATTTATAATGAATGTCTACAGTGGAACAGAGTCAATCATATACATTCACCCTTAACATCATCATTTCCTAATTTTGAGTACTTAACCATGAAACTTTAATGCTGTATAACAGATTCTGGAATTTGATTGGATTTAATATCTGTTTTGATATAAGCCCCTTGCAATTCATCACCATTGTCATATTCATATTGTTTCAATACATAGTACATATTGAGTAAACGTAGTGGCTAAACTGAACTCTGGAACAAAAGATAGGTAACTCCATTTCAATTAAACTACTTACACCAGGATTGGAATATAGCAACAGCTTTTCATAATTTTCATTTCCTAGCACATACAGCTGGAACGTCTGTTTTAATTAATATAACATGAAATTTTAAAAGAGGTTTTAACCACTCATTTTGGATAGTTTTCACACAGCGAAGTTGATTCAAATACTGAACATGTATTAATTGAATGTACAGCACAGTAATCTCTACACAGTGGGTGTCTCTGATTACATTTTTTCAATAAATATATAATGCAATGCATCTATTAAAAGAATGAGAACCCACATGCGAAATACTGAAATATTGTTGCTGTCATAAGATTAACCATCCATTTATACCAAGAATATTTAAAAAGATGGAACTATTCTTAAATCAATTTTAGCAAAGAAATGAACCTTGCATTATACCAGGCATCCTTTTGCTGCAGAGAAGTTTAGATTCCATTGTTTTACTGCTATCATCCCTCAACTGTTTAAATATCCAGTGGACTCTGTACACTGATTACTGACTCCCAAAGCTATTCACATCAGGACTCCCTTTTCCATACCACAACCATCAAACCCCCTACCACATTGGCAGGGCTACCCTCCTATTTAGCAATATGGGAAGGGAAGGGTCACCATGTGCCTTAGCCTCCCCACACAGTTTGAAAATCCTTGCAGTCTATATTTCAGTATAGACAAGTGTATACATAAAGAAAGCAACCTCCCTCAAGAGTTCATCTTTACTCCAGAGCATATCACTTATTTGACTTGTTTCATAAGATGTTTCCATTTTCATTTTGATCTGACTATGATTATGGCCTAATGGATGGATCTGTGATCATTTTGATCCTGTGTCCAGTACATTCTTCCATGCATTTGAATATTTGTGTATGCCAAGTCTGACACCAGTACCAGTGGAAGCTTTAAATAGTGCAGCAAGCTTTTCAGTCTTGTCATGTAGTATGCCAAAGGCCAGCATTTAAAGTTTTGGCCCAGAGCACCAGAAAAGGTTAATCCATTACCACTTCCAGAACTGTAATGGACTTTCTGGCACTGAAGAGATCAAACTGGTTAGGTTTAGAGTTGTTTTTTTTACTTGGCATACTTTGTTCCTCTTCAAGTTTTAGTGGGTCTTCTCCAAAATAAACTATAAGTCAAGGAGAGGACAAAGCATAAAAGAAAAGTGATGTATAAATCAAAATATAAATCTGTTCAAAGAACATCCTGCCTAGTTAGCGTCAAGTTCCCTTCCAAACAGGAAAATAGGAACTGCTCTCAGAAATTTGAGATTTTCAGGCCAGAATTTTAAAGAGCTCAACTTCCATTTAGACAGTGAAATCTGTCTGTAAGTGTCACAGTGGGAACTGAAGTTTTCTGAAAACCTGACCCCAAATTATGGGCACATTAAGCCCTTGAAAATCTGGCCTCAAATCCATAATGCTATGAGACTTTAGAACATGTAGTGGAGAACAAAATCAGAAGGATAGACCAGATGATCTAATAGATCTTTTCCAGCTTTGACTTCTATGGAACCTATTGTCATTAACAGAAAGAATTGTATTATATTGGATGCTTCACCACTGCTTGCAATTATGTTTATAGGGAAGAGAGTTAATGGCTATTTCATACTAGAGATGATGATTCTTTGCAGTGTTGTTCAAGCCATTGGCCCATGAGACACACAAGGTAGGTGAGGTAACAGCCTCTCTTAGACCAAAGCCACTTATAGTGATGAGAGGGGTAGATAGTTGAAAATGCACCTCTCTGATGGCAGTAGCTATGCTGATGGAAAAATTCTTTTGTCACTGTTACATGGCCTACACTGGGGGTTAGGTCAGCCTAGTTTTGACTTTCAGGGATGTGAATTTTTTTACACCCCTAAGAGATGTAGCTATCCCAATGCAAGTTCCCAGTTCAGACCAGCCCTAAACTAAATACATGTTGAGACAAATTGAACCCCTTATATTAAATATGCTTGCTGTAGGTGACCACTTAAAGTGGGCAATTAAGGTTTAGAACCAATAGGTTGTATTAAAAACTGTTGTAGTGAGCCATGAAATCAATCTGAGTCCTATTTTTTAGTGTCTAGCAGAGTTATGAATTTAAATTCTCAGGCTATTCTTCTGACATGTTGTGAAGGTTTCCTTTGAGGATGAGATTGAGAACTCAGGTATGAAGTGATAGCTTTGTGAAAAGTGTTCACCCACAGATGATATGGTGTTTTTATCTTTCATCATTTTTCTGAGTGAGTTCATTAGAGAGTGCAGTGATTGGCTGGTTTCACCCACGTAGTAGTTTTTGGGGCATTTGATGCACTGAGATGAGCGAGTTTACATAACAAATTTTGCCTTATTAATTGTTCGTAAATCTACAAATGTAACATTTCTCGAATATATTATTTTAAACTTTTCATTAATTATTTCTATAAATAATCCTTGCTGTGCAGATCAAACTGTGAATATTATAGTCAAATTTCAAAATTTATGCTGTGAATTATGGAAAAGACTAGTGCATAGACACACTGAATATTGAATTGTACATTTGAAGGTTCACACTGTGAGTTACCATTACATAAGTTATACGCTCAAGGAACAGAAATAGTGCCATGTGATTTAAGTAACAAAGAGAGGACAAATTGCAAACTGATTTTATAACCAAGTCCACACTTTGAAGTTCCCTTTTGGCAAATAATGAAGCATTTGATCTAAAAATTCACTTTCATAAGGTTTTGTACTAGCAACAGTTGAGTGCACAAGTGTTCTCAGAAAATAGTGAATCCAACCAAATAAAAATTTACCTTTAATAAGAAGTTTCATACCTGGAATAAAGAGAGGTGTTTCCACTGCTGCTTTCTCCAGCACATTCTGCCAAGGGAATGTAATTCTAAAATGTGGCCTTGTTTCCACTGAGGGGTAGCTGCATCAGTGCAAACTAGACCAGGTCAGAAAATGGAAGTACCTTCCCATAAAAACATTCTGAATAAATTTCTGTCCTGAACCAGGATGAAAGGTCAATACTGCAAAATGTTATCATGAGAAGAGATTTAATGGGAAAATTCCATTTTGGGAGACCTGACACTGCATTTTTTAGCTTCCTAGCTGCCCTCCTGGAAGACAATTGTCAATTTCACTTTCAGGTGGGGAAGGGGCAACCATTTTGGTAACTTTGGTAATTTTTTTAAAGACATGTTGTGAGATGACTTTGTCTGTGGAGTTCAGGACGAATCATTTCAATGCCGTCTCCTTCCTGAGCTGAATTTGACATTTGTCATCACTCAGGAAAAGGTCTTGATGTCCAAAACAGAATCATTGCACACTAAGGAAATATATGTGATGACAACCAATATGAAGGCTGGTCCTCATGATCAGAAAAATGATTGTCTTCAATAAACAATCACATTAAGATTGTTGGACAAGATTAATCCTCTAAACATCTACGTATGCTGAAAAGGACAGCATCAATGTTCTGCTTATAGATTCAAAGATTCTGAGTGATGTTACAGCAAAAAGAAAGGTCACATTGAGAGAGTCTGTCAATAAAAGGTCAACAGTGTAAAGCAAAAGGACTGTAATAAACATTTGCATCCTCAAGTATCAACAAACTTAATGGTTCCTTTGACAAAGATGTCAAGAAGCTTTACAATATTCAGAGCATCTGTGACAAGGAGTCTTGAGGTTCTGAAATGTTCACAATAGTGTTTATCAATGGCCTTAACTGAAAAATGGAAGTAGACTGTAGTTCTGGAGTACTGATCATCACTGAACACCCACTTTGTTGGGGGTTTTTTCACATTGTCATCCCAAGTTGTCATTAAATCAGTCATGCAGTCTTCAAGACTACAATGGACAAAATGTTTACCACATCAGAAGGTGTGATATGAATGTTTGCTACAGTTCTTTCCATGCAATGTGTCCTTTTGTGACGATAAGAGGCAAACATAAAAGTCTTGTAGGTAGATTCTCCACTGGGAATCAGCATCCAAGGTGTCCATGGCATTGATGAAGAGCAACTAGGAAAGATTGCTGACAAATTCCCTCAAGTGTTTTCTGAAGACCTATACTCAAGTTGAAGGGCAACATATGAATCTGTGGAGATTACAAGATTTGAACAAGGCACTAAAAGAGCACTCTTACCTAGTGCCCACCAATGGTGACAATATCAGTGAGGTTGCTTTTGGTGAAGTATTGAACGCATCTGAGGTAAAAGCAGTTCATTTATCAGACATGATAGTATCTGGTAACCCATGCATTATAAACAGTTGATGTAGAGCTGTGATCGTTGAGAAGACGTTTGAGACCAAGATCACTGAGGATTTCTAGAGAGTCTACTATGATCAGAGTTCTCTCCCTGAAAGGGCCCAGTTTTTATGTTGCTGAACAAGCTAAAAAACACAGTTAGGATTAAATCTTATTTTAAATGGAGCTAAAGTTTAGTAGCTACCACATCTCCCTTTGCATCCTATAGAGATTGCTAACTGTAAGATATAACCGCAGGGAATTTAAGCAGCTGTTATGTGGCTAACCACATTATGCAGGAGGCCTGTCAGGTGAAATACATAATAAGACAATTTTGCAACTTCTCTACAAAGACTGCTGTCATACAGTGTGCTTCAGTATGTCACTCTTCATATATTAAATTACTACTCCAGGGTATTTATGGATATAGAATTGTCAATATCTACCAGGTTACTGATGAAAGGAAAGAGGATAATAAAAAGCAACAGATACTAAACAACTAAATATGATTTTTCTTCAAACATTCATGAACAAAGAATCATGGGAATTATTGTGTAACAAACCCATGGGTGCCACCACTACTTCTGTGGCTGAATCAGATGTTTTCAGAAAAGTCTTTAAACAAAACACTGTGAGTCAAATTCTCATCTGGTGTAAATCAGATTAGTTCATTTGACTTCAAATCAGTGTTTACATCATCTGAGGATCTGGTCCAGTAAGTGCTCATTCTCTATATGTTTATAGTAACCATTCACTCACCACTGTTTGGGGATTTTCTATAATCAAGAGCGGGCAGCATGGAAGGAAACTGTCTGTGTCCGTGTTCATATATTTTTCAACCTAAACTAAAAAAGAAAAGACCATTTCACAGGAAAAAAAAAAAAAAGAATAGGAAGACTTTCTAGACACAACCTCCCCCCTTTAAGTCCCTAATTTTCACTTTACTGAAACATTTTTTTCTTTTAAAACACTGACAGTAGAACAGCACAGTGCATAATTATCTACCAACATTTAAATGCTATAAATAAAGATTTGGGGGATAAAGTAGATACCTTCTAATAAAGGCCACTTAAGAAGTCTGAGTGTGTATTTTCTATCATTTTTTTACTGAAGACTAACAACTTCAGAAGCATTTGATGGGAGAACATAGGTTTCAAATTCTGTCATTTAGGCTAAATAATGGATCCAACATGATTTTAAGTTTCTTGCACAATCCTTTTTCTTGTGCCTAGGGTGACTAGATAGCAAGTGTGAAAAATCAGGACAGGAGTAGGGGGGTAATAGGCACCTATAGAAGACAAAACCATAAGTATTGGGACTGTCCCTATAAAATACGGACATCTGGTCATTCTACTTGTGTCTCATGTTGACTTTGTATTTGACATCATTATTATATTTACTGTACTACCGCTTTGGAGCCCCAGGACCCTATTGGACCAGGACTCTGTACAAAATGCAGCACAATACACAGAACAAGATGGTCCCTTCACTGAAGGATGTCCTATCGAAGTACACAATCTAAGCAGTTGAGAGTTACTGCATGGACACAACTTAAGCTCCACTGAAATAAATTGATCTGGGAGAACACTTTGGAAGAAACAGAATGAAAAAAAGGCAAGTTGTTTCCCTTTTACGTAGGAATTTGAGTGCCCAATATGAATGAGTGGTGTTACAAACTCACTACTGAGCTGTCAGAAACAGAGCTCAGTTAAGGCAGCATCCTTCACTGCTAAAGAGATCAGCAGCTTCCTGCAGTGCCCTATAGCAAGCAATCCCCTCTGGCAGCTGCAATAGATTGCTGTCACCCAGTTGTGGCCAACCCCACCCAAGGTTGTTGCTACTGCAATTCCAGATCTTTGACTGAAGGATGAGTAGGTAATAAAATAAGATCCTCAAATGAGTGTGGAGGACAAACACCGCTAATGCACAAAATGATTTCCAACATATCAGTATAGAATGTATGGGGTTGGGTTGATTATTATTATATTTAAGTGTCTGAAGTAGACATACATCATGTGAGGCCTTTTGGAATAACGGCCAAGATTTTTCAAAATGAACAGTGATTTTGGGTGCCCAACTTGGGACCCCTTAATGAGGCCTGAATATCAGGAGATGAGTCCTCAGCACTTTCTGACAAACAAGCTGCTTTAAGGTGTCTTGAGTTGAGTGCCCAACATCACTGGTCGCTTTTAAAAATGTTGGGTGATGGAATTGGCATTAGGCTTAATGGTAATAATACCTAGCTCTTATATAGTGCTTTACATTAGCAGATTTCAAAATGCTTTACAAACAAGGTCAGTATCATTATCCACATTTTATAGCTGGGAAAACTGAAGCAAGAAAGGTAAAGTGATTTACTTTAGGTCACCCACCAGGCCATTGGCAGAACCAGTAATAGATACACGCACTCCACCCTCCAATGTCTCCTGAGTCACAGTCCAGTGTGCTGTCCTCTAAGCCACATTGCTTCCCTAAATTAACTGAATCAGTTCTTAAGAACTTCCAGTACCCAGAAGGACAAAAGTCCTAAAAAGATCCCAAGATTCACCCATTGTTTTGTGTACAGCATGCAGGATAACAACATGAGATGATTCCATACCTATTAAACTAAACTGGCTCTTTCTTAAAGAAACTATTTATAGAGCTGCTCCAAGTGCAGTTTAGCATTCTAGCCATGTGCACACAGACTGACTTTTTGGCCTCTTCTCCAAACTCTTTCCTCTTAGGTCTGTGCTCCTCCCTTCAGGTTCTCTCGAAGTCAGTAAACCCATCATTTCTTGCTGTCAGTACGGTGGAAGGGGAAGTAAGACAGCACATACGTTTGACCGCACCACAGCTCCCAATCTACTGTAGCCCCCTCCTGGAGCAGCAGTGATCCTCAAGTGTGATAGAGTTCATTTGCTTTCCCACATAATTGGCTCCCTATCCCACCTTGGAAACAATGGACACTGGATTCTTTGTTTTATTTGAGCTAACAGCAGGTGTCAGCCCTGATGTTACTGGAGCTAACTGGATTCTCGATATGGAATACCAAATGGTCAGGTGAATAAGTTAATTAAATGGCAATATATTAACTATATTGATATATATATTAAAATGGCAAGCCAGAAGTTTGGGGTTTGTTCAACTCCGCATTCTGCAAAGGGATGACATACTACCAAGCAACTTTACCTCTGCATCCCTATGTTAATGCAGAGGTAAAGTTGCTTGGTAGTATATCATCCCCTTGCAGAATGCGAAGTTGAACAAACCCCAGACTTCTGAGAACCAGGAAAATCAGTGTTAAGCTTGTGTGGGAAACATTTTAAAACCCTTTTTGTCCTTTAATAGTGTTAGATGGAATCATGTGGGTCAGAATAAATGGGTTGTAAAAGGAGATGAAGACTTGTTACTTTTCAGCAAACATGGAGTTGGCAGAGTAAAGATGTGTGTTAATGGGGTTTATTGGAACATTGCTAAAAGAGAGCAGAACTAAGGTTGCGTGGGCAACCTTAACTGTGCATTCCCTGGTTTTTAGTAGTTTGAGATTTGTTCAGCTCACTGTTCTGCAAGGGGATGACCTACCCACAAGCACCCTTAACTCTGCATTAACATGGTTGTTTTTTTGTTTGTTTGTCACTGAATGGCCTAGTTTTTTAATAGGAAAAAATATGTTGTTGGTAGGAAGTAGTAGTCATTTAGGGAGTTGCACATATATCACATTCCACAATTTGCGAGCCAGATCCTGCTCTCCACATCATGAGGGTCTCACATGCCCTGCTTTGCCAAGCTCCCCAGCCATTCCCCTGACTCATTCACTGCATTTCCCCTTCCAGCTTGGTCCCCTCCCAGCTACTGTAACCAAGTTCCTTCACCACAATCAGGAAATGAACCTCTCTGAATTCCTCACTTCCAGGTATACAAGCATTTCTATTGCAATGACTTCCCGCCATCCTAAAACCCAACTCACATGCAGTGGCTTAAGTGAAGGACAAGTATGTTATAGTGAAATGTTGTTCCTGGTTGTGTTTCAGAATGGGTGAAGTGTGGAGTTTGTGACTGGGGTGGCAAGAAAAATCACAGCCAGGGTTTCTGGTCCAAAACACTGACAGTTTTATATTTGAGAGAAAGATCCTCTGACTCCTGTCCAATAGATGCAACCCTATCTCCAAGAAACAGTGAGTTGTCAGAAGAACTTGCTATGTTTCTGTGCCATACAGCCATGAGCCCTCCAATTTCCTGATTAATGTTCTTCCAACACTTATTAGCTTTTGTATGGTGAATGTAGCAATTATTCAGATGCTCAGTCAAATCAGAGACAATTATCACACTTCCTGGACATAAATCTCTGATGCAGTTAAAATCTGCTCTCATACGCTGTATGAGGTGTATACCAGGAATAAGGCCAGGATTATTTCTGCCTGAGTGAATCACCACAATGTCTAGTACCTTACAACCTAAAGTCACTAATTAAATGCTGCAGAGTGGGCAAAACGTGATGCCAACACAGGTCTCCTGCCTCTACCAAAATCAGCCTGTAGTCAGCAGTCCCCCTGCATGGTGTACTGCTCACTCTCCCACAAACTTCTGCAACCTCGTGATCCAACAAATCACCCAGAATCCACATGTTGGCAATCCTGGCAGTGCAGCTATTTCTTTTCCTTCAGCAATCAAGATATCTGCGTGGTCTGTTCCTAACCTCCATGCTATGCGTTTTGGGAAACTTCAAGTGAATCTGCCCCAAGATCAGGAACCAGTCACCCCCATCCAGGGGCTAGGAAGTACAGATTTTCTCAACCAATCCAAGGCTTGCCTACCAGATAGCCCCATTTTCTACCACTTACACAACCCCTCTCCCAGTCCCTGTTGTGGCCCCTCCCCCACTCACAAAGTGCAGAGTCTCTGGCTTTTCCACACCTGATATAACAAAAAAGTTGGTTAAATCAGTTTCTGATTATTCTCTTGTGTTCACCATTAACCTCTGCATAAAATAAACACATGTTATAAGAGAGACTGACAACTTGTAGCAAGCAGCATGAGTTAAGGTATTGCACAGGTACACAAAAGTTCAGATTAGAAACCACAATGGCAGGGTGTTCACCAGAGCAATGGGGTCACCACATTTCCCGCACAATATCTAGGCAACCATAACATGTTTGCTGTGGCAAATTGCCAGCACTATTATGATGGGTCCCGCACTTTCTCTTCTTACGCAGCGAGGATGGGATTCGGGGTGCCATTTCTTGCTCCTGAACAGGGTATTAACTGCCCCACTAGTATCCTAGAGGAGGGAAATGGAGAGGGAGGGACCCGGGCCCTGCCCAGGGAGTCCCAGCCCAGGGGCCCTGAGGATAGCAGTAAACCACTTGAACTAGCTATTCCTTCTCCTGGGCTACTTCCCTCTCCTACCCTTCAGCTTGTGGGGCTTCCTGCCCTCTCTCTGCACAAGCCAGGTGTCCCTTTACCTATGGTCTGGGTCTTCTTAGCTCACCGCAGCACTTCTCCAAACTCTCCTCTGCTTTCCTCCAAGCTGCTCTCCACTCCAACACCAAACACTCTGTTTCAACTCCTTCAAACTGCTCTCCACTCCAGCATCAAATCACTCTGCTCCAACGCCTTCAAACTGCTCTCTGCTCCAACTCCTTTCAACTGTCTGATTGAAGCGGGGGGTGGGGGTTATATTGTGACTGGCTCCAGGTGCCTTAATTGGCTCCAGGTGCCTTAATTGGCTCCAGGTGCTCCAAGCAACTTCTGGAAAACTTGCTTCCCTCTACAGGAAATAAGTCTTCCCTCTAACACTCTTCTGCTGCCCTCTGGCCATGCTGTATCACACTGCATAGAAACCCTTTAATGGTAATCCTTCCAGACTGCATATATATACAAGCAAAGAAATGAACAAGTTTTTAAATATGGTTCACAGGTTGGGTGCCCCAAAGATATCATGAGTGCCATGCAACACCTTGGGTAAAGCTTGACTCACTGCAGCCCCAAATCCTTTTCCCTTTCTCTCCCCCGCAATTAGTGCTCCAGCAGGCACACCAATTTAAAAGCAGTACAATCCCTTTGGATTTTAGAGCACCCACAAGAGTTGAGCATTAAAGCATGTAAAATGACAGGAATAGAAACCATTCAGCTATTTCCTGTATTGGGGCACATGCACTGTTTCACTGCACATTTTCTTCATAGAATCATAGAATATCAGGGTTGGAAGGGACCTCAGAAGGTCATCTAGTCCTCAAAGCAGGACCAATCCCCAACTAAGTCATCCCAGCCAGGACTCTGTCAAGTCTGACCTTCAAAACCTCTAAGGAAGGAGATTCTACCATCTCCTGGTCTCAGTTTGGGTCCCCCAGAAATTTAGTTGGTGCCATGCATGACATAAAACTTGACAGGTGGAGATCATTTTGACCCACATCACAGCAAGAGTTTGATCTCTAGATCTGTGCAATCCCCCTACCCGCCCCCACTCTCCTCAAAAAACCCAAACATCTACAAACTTTTTGAAAAATAGCAATTTTTTTCAGAGCTTATATTTCGGCAACCCCTAACTCAAAGGGCCCCATGCTTGGATCGCTAACTCTGTTCTGCACTCTCCTGAGGAACACCACATTGTAAAGGAATCTGCATAAGCATGTTGATTTTATAAGATTTAGAAAGGTCAACCTTTGTGACTGCACAACCTACTGCCCCACTAAGTTACACAGCCCTGTTGTCTGGATGATGTTAAGATATAAAAGGAATTAAGGACTAACTAATTATAAAAGGAACAACACTATTAGGAAAAATGATAGGGTTAAATTAACAAAGAGGCAAAGATGGGAACTGGGATAAGAGAAAAGGCAGGAAAATCAAGGGGAACAGATAAATGAATGAACAAGTTAAACCCACACAGTGATCAGATCCTCCCTCAAATAAAAACATCCATTTTAATAACTAAATGTAATCAAAACCCCACATACAATAAAAGCAAATGGGTTTTTCGGACTCTGTCCACAAGACTGGCTGGTCTGTGTGCACAGTGTTTTGGTTTGGAGCTCGATGGGTAAAATGGAACTGTAGCAGCATGCCGACTCACCGGAACGGTGCCTCCTGCTGGTCATCAACACACTCCTGCTGGAGTCAACACACTCCTTCACTGTAAGGCACATCCCTCACTGTCCTGAGTAGACTCCAGGTTGCTCACACCTTTCCCTTCCCTTGGCATCCAGAGTAAGGGAGACCTAACATCGTTAAGCAGGTTGATGCACCTTTCCCTGTGGATATGGAGCCTCTGGTTTCTGTGTGCATGCTGGGCCCAGCTTATGGCTAGTGATGGACTGGCTTCTCCCTATCTGATATTTCTGACAGCCAAACTATTTCAGTAACAAGTAGCAGAGGGAGATGTCCCACTATGGAGTTGGGATCCTCTGGCCAAGGAGCAAAATTGAGTTCTCTCCCCTGTACTAGACAGCAACTGAGGAGCGGTCTCGCCTTCGCCTGCTAGCGCAGACTGCCTGGCCCCAAACACTGTGTCAGTCCTTTTTCAGAGTGCATGTCTAGAGAGAGTCAGCCATGTGCAGATTATCCAGGCTTGTCAAACAGGCATCTGGATTGGTAACTCCTCCTCTTCTCCACTGTCCCCCTGCCACACCTAGGATGAGTTTCAAGTGTTATAGTAAATAGCTCTCCAGTACAGGGGGCTCTATAGTATGATTAGAGCATTGCCAAATTCTTGCAATTTTATCAAGACTCTAGCAATCTGGGGATTTTGTTTTGTTTTAGCTGCCCCATGCAAACATGATAAAGATGCCAACAGCTCATGAATTTTCCCTTATGCAAAATGGCCACCATCTCCCTTTACTGTTGCTGAGGGCTGAAGCTAGCATTTCCATACTGCCTATCTTCATATGGAAGTGAGGCTGTCCTTCATAAAGCTGGCTGTTTTCAATGAGATTGAAACCCTGCCCACAGGCAAAATGATTGCCACTGTATGGTTCAATGGGGTTGGATGGGCCACAGGGAGTGTGAGGAGCAGCAGACACACTGTGAAAGGTGGATGGGGAGAAAGAGGGAGAGCAGGAGGCAGATTTCATACTTTCAGGAAAATGCGGGGCAAGGATGGGTATCCGGAACAGGAGGAGCAGGGGTGGGGAGGGGAAAAGAAGGTCTGGAGCAGCAGCAGGTGGTGGAGGGATTGGGAGCATGCTGCCCATTCTCCGGCACGGAAGTGTGTGTGTGTTGAGGGGAGGCAGGGAAGTGATACTTCCTGCAAAAAGCTGAACCAATCCCATATTGTTATTGCTTATTATATCAATGACTGATGTACTTCTTTAATATATCTGTAACTCCAGTCTAAAAAAGTAAAGCTAGTTTTGTGTGTAAATGTGAAGCATGATGCGTTAAATAGGTCAGTGATTCTAAAACTATTTATCTTCTAGCCCTTCTTTCAAAAAACAAAACAAAACCAACCAATCAAAAAACTAGGAGGAGAGGGAGTCAAGACAGTAATACAAAATGGATGATTGTTTCCCTATCTCAGAGGTGAGAAGAAGGTAATTTGAGTATGAATCGAGTAGCCAGGGAGAAGCATGTGTAATTTGGGAGGGATAGAGGTTACTTGACCACCCATCTCTTAGCGCTTCAACACACCTCTTACAGAAAAATCGCATAGACCCCCAGAATTCGGTCTTTGAGAATTTTCAGCAAGGATTGCACAGGGGCAACCTACTTACAGTCAAGTCTGAAAAGAACAAGACAAATGAACTTATTTTAGTACCAACTCCATAAAATTTTACAATGGGAAAGAGACATGGTAATAATGGCTTAATTTCTACTAAACAAGACTACTTTATGATCTACATATATTATCTTCAGAGTTATACATAAATATAAACAAAAGAAAAAAATTAAATCTAAACAGGTCAGTCGCCACAGAAATGCAGTGAGAAGTGACTCAGTTTCAAAAGCTTAGGTTGAGTTCACTAGTGTCTAGAGTCTTTGTTCATCAACTCTTTACAGTCTGCTGAGTCAAGAGCACTGCAATAATATCTTTCCTCTTCTTCCTTGCAGAAATCACCCATTGGAATCCACGCAGGCTCTCTCTCCTCCTCTGCTGGACTGCTGCAAAACAACTAAGAGGTAAGGAAAATTAGCTTGTTTTCTGCTCCTGTGGCTGGGCTACTCCTAACCCATGTGCATGTTATATGTCCTTTTGCAAAGCAGAAGCTCTGAATACTTGACCTCATTGGAGTCTACTAGTCCAGCTGCAGTAGGGGTGCTGAAATTGGGGGTCGGGATTCTTCAGGGGGTCAGAAGGTTATTACATGGGGGGTTGCAAGCTGTCAGCCTTCACCCCAAACCCTGCTTTGCCTCCAGCATTTATAATAGTGTTATACAAAAAAAAAAAAAAAAAACCCTAGAAGTGTTCCAAAAGCATTTTCAACCCACGGAAAATGACATATACAAAATTCTCTCTTCAACATGTGCAATGATGAATAAAGAGAAATACTCCCACAGAAGGCTTTAACAGCAGCCTGCTGCAACAGTGATATCAAGATGCACATTTACTGTGGTGCCTATAGCCCCAGCATTACTACTTCCACCACTGCTTACTGTAGTAACGGACAAAAACAAAGATACCCACAAAGGCCAAAGCCTACTATGACCAACAAGCTAGAAACTTGCCAGAACTACAACTGGCAGACCCTGCTGGGATAAAATGATTTCCTCAGGACAAATCATATACTTGGAAATAAATTACATGTGTTGAACAGATGAATCCTCCTTCACATAATAAAACAGTTGATGGGCATTTATTTTGCCAAAACATATGCCCATTACTGAAACAAGACAAGCATGGGTGTAGAAGATGGTGAAATATGCGCTCCACTGAGACTTGATCAGCAGAACACAGAAGAACATAGACTGATGGGCAACCGATATCTATCAGAACATACTCAAAACAACAGACCACTAGAACAACCAAGTCCAAAGCAGTCTGTTGTCATCGCAATGGATCTTGTGCACAATTTGACATTGGAGTGTGTGCAGGTCTACATTTTGTGCAACAGTAGGCATGAAAGAACAATCGTCCAAAACCTAAAGAAAAATAGCTAAGTTGCCAGGTGAGGTATGAGTTAAGGCCTGTCTACACTTACAAGCTACTGTGGCATAGCTGCAGAACCACAGCTGTACTGCCATAGCGCTCCAGTGTAGGTACTACCCACACTGATAGAAGGAGTTCTCCCATCAGCATAGGTAATCTACCTCCCTGAGAGACAGTAACTAGATCGACAAAAGAATTATTCCATTAACCTAGCACTATCTACGTCAGGAGTTAGAGCTGCTTAACTATGCTGCTTTGGGTGTGGATTTTTCATACCTGAGTGACGTAGCTGCATTGATCTAACTTTTTAGCATAGATCTGGCCTTAGTTAATTTTTTTAAAAAAGAGTTGATGTTAAGATTTTATTTTATATATATATGTGTGTGTGTGTGTATAAAGATTGATAAAGACTGTATGGGGTATAATAGACTGTTAAAGTATGTAAGATAATGATGGAATTCATGTTTAATTTTGCTGTCTCAAGTAGATGTGACAAAATGGATGTTATAATAGCTTTCCAAAGGGGGCACTATAGCATGATTCTGTATGTGAACTTGGAGAACTCTACTTGTGGGAAGTGCTTGATGATAGAGAACAGCGTAGGCGGAGGAAGGAATACAGCCTGAATGTTGCACTGCCTTGGTTCTCTCTCTTTATGCTCACACACAGAACATCAAGCACAGTCTAGAGGGGTAATGCCAGTCTCATTTTCCTCAGCTCTGTGTTGCTCAGTCTGTGGAAACTCCTTCTCTTTAGTACCCAGAATAGCAAGGGGGCTACACAGCTTTTACTCCTTCCATTTCCAGGAGAATCACTGCGTAAATGGAGTGATTGGGAAGCAAAATAAAATAGGTGAGAATGCAGCCAGTAGAATTTTTCTGGTGAAAGCTAGCTTCTGTGAAGCTACATTTAAAAGCCTAGTTTAGGGAAAATATAGTATGCAACAGATTTATTAATGCCATCACTTTTTGTGGAGATAGTGAAAAGTACAAGGTCATGCATTTAGGGATTAATAACAAGAATTTTTGTTATTAGCTGGGGACGCATCAGTTGGAAGTAACAGAGGAGGAGAAGGACCTCTGAGTATTGGCTGACCACAGGATGACTATGAGCCACCAATATGATATGGCCGTGAAAAAAGCTAATGTGGTCTTGGGATGTATCAGGCGAGGTATTTTCAGTTGAGTTAAGGAGGTGTTAGTACCGTTATACACAGCACTGGTGAGACCTCATCTGGAATACTGTGTGCAATTCTGGTCTCCCATGTTTAAGAAGGATGAATTCAAACTGGAACAGGTACAGAGAAGGTGGTCTGAGGAATGGAAAACATGTCTTATGAAAGGCAACTCAAAGAGCTTGGTTTGTTTAGCCTAACCAAAGAAGGCTGAGGGGAAATATGATTGTTATCTATAAATATATCAGAGGGATGAATACCAGGGAAGGAGAGGAATTATTTAAGCTCAGTATCAATGTGGATACAGAACAAATGGATATAAACTGGCCATCAGGAAGTTCAGACTTGAAATTAGATGAAGGTTTCTAAACATAAGAGGAGTAAAGTTCTGGAACAGCCTTCCAAAGAAAGCAGTGGTGGCAAAAGACCTATCTGGCTTCAAGACTAAGCTACACAAGTTTATGGAGGTGATGGTATGATGGGATAGCCTAATTTTGGCAATTAATTGATCTTTGCTTATTAGCGTCAATATGTCCAATGGCTTGTGATGGGACGTTAGATGGGGTGGGATATGAATTACTAGAGAGAATTCTTTCCTGTCTGGCTGGTGAGTCTTGCCCACATGCTCAGGGTTTAGCTGATCACCATATTTGGGGTTGGGAAGGAAGTTTCCTCCAGGACAGATTGGCACCTGGGGGATTTTCACTTTCCTCTGCAGCGTGGGGCACGTGTCACTTGCTGGAGGATTCTCTGCACCTTGGACTCTTTAAACCATGATTTGAGGACTTCAGTAACTCAGATATAGGTTAGGGGGTTATTACAGGAGTGGGTGTGTGAGATTCTGTGGCCTGCGTTATGCAGGAGGTCAAACCATATGATCATAATGGTCCCTTCTGACTTTAAAGTCTATGAGTCTCACTTTGATTAAACAATCTAAGAGAGACTCCAGAAAGAAAAATTTGTAGTTTCATATTCCTCTCCATCCCCATTCCACGTTAGCTCCTTCCAGTGGGATTTTTCACAAGAATGGGAGATTCTCCTTCTTAGTAATGGGAGCAAAGCATGCATGTGACATTGTTTATTTGGTCAAGAAAACTGAAGCAAGTCTCACATGAATAACTGTGTCTCTCAAAGATTCTTTGTTTTGTGTAAAGAAAAAAGAAATGACCTTAGGCAAGCTTATCAAATGATAAAGAGAAACTAAAATGACAGAACTGCTTGCCTGTTCTTTCCAAGAAAAGTATCAATAAAGTCTTTCCTAGGCTCAAACAACAGTCTTGTCAGTTAACCATAATGTTATCAAATTAGACTGATGGTTCTGAGTGATGAAAACCAATTAAACTGCACTGTTGTGTACAGCATTATCAGATTGCAAGTTAGTTAATTTTTCATGTGTTGCACTAAGTGGGTTAAATCTAGCATGTGTGTAAGAGAAAGAAATAGAGAGAGAGAGAGAACGCGCAAGAGAACATGAAAAAAATTCTCACTTTTCTGAGAACACTGATGGTGCAAAAGATCATGCAAATCTTACCATATATTATGTGGAGCTGTGGTTTGTTTCAGTTGTTTAAAGAGACATATTATTGTACTTTAAATTTAGAATTAGTGCCTCAGTAGGCTATAAGATACAGACAGGAAATACAGGGGTAAATTCTGAAGGTTTTCTTGGGCCATATGCTTATTTGGCATGTAGCCAAAGGAAGGCCTTCAGGGTTTGGTCCATAATTATGAAATGTAGCTCTTAAAATTAGGATGTACTTTTTATAGGTTTCTTGTGACTTGTATTGATTTACAATATATAGCATGTAAAGCATCTTATATGTTAACTTTTCACTGGTTTTATGTGAGAGACATTATTTCTAATGAGATAGCATCTAAGTACGTCAAACAGGGATTCTGTGTTATGCAGTTGTATGGCCTCTATTACTACAGTATCTGATCTCCTCAGGATTAGGACCCTATTGCACTAAGCACTGTAAAACCAACAGACAGTCCCAGTCTCAGAGTTTTCACAATCTAGAAATTAGACAGAATACTACAGGTGACTAAATAGACAAATATGGGAGGGCATATTTACCCCAGTAGTTATGTGTTTAGGTTTGTCAAAGGCATAACATTGATTATATATAGCAATTAAAGACATATATATATATATATATATATATATATATATATTCTTGTGAGCTAGCAACTCCTGAATTCTAATCCTGGCTCCACCAATGAGTTGCTGTGTGGTCTGGGCAAGCTACTTCATGACTCGCTGCCTCAATTAACCCAGATTAATAAATAGTGCAAAGGAGAGAAGAATCCTGCCTAGGGTGTATATTCTTCTGTCTCCAGACTCCACAGGAGAGATTAAATTGCAACAACACTGAACCTATATGCAAATGTAAACAGTGATCTTTTCCTAGTCTCCCAATCTGATATTCGTAATGAGGCATGAAACCTTGAAGATTTAAAAACACCAATCTGAATACAGTTTGCTAGTGATCAGAGTTATCATCTGATAACTGGTTGGTTACTTGAAATAAAATGTGAACTGGAGTGGTGTTCCCAGACAACTTCATATATGTTGACTACAATGTAGTTGCTCTGGATTTGCAGTGATATAAGAGAGAACAGAATTCATTCCTCAAATTATAATCCGAACTATGCCTCACAAAAATCTCTCTTAAAGGAAATATAAAGAGCTTCAGTGTATTCTTACTTCCCTACATGAGGAATGGCTTACTGTAGATCTGCAGTAAGCAATTCCTCATATAGGGAAGTAAGAATGCAACCCCATGCCAATAAGGGAGACCACTTGGGTCACACATAGCTTGCTTTCCTAATAGTTAACTGCCACATATAGGGAAGAACTATGACCTCAATTTGGAGATATTGGAGCATTATAACTCTGCACTAGGAGCACTGGAAGTTATTGTGACACAAAGGGAATGGAAAATTCCCTGTGCCTTCCCTTCACCCATACTAATGCAAGGTCCAGTGACAATCTGGCCATTGGCAGGGATTAGTGATGAACTGTGTTCACCATCACCACCACCGACAGGCTTTCTCCATCATTTATGACATTCAGATTGTTTAAGACTCTGGCAAGGACCCTCTTTGTATGGTGGCTATGCCTAAATCCATAACTAAATTTATTATACGCATCATTGCTGTCCAAATAGGCTTGCCACTACTCCTTCAAAGACTTTGCCAAATAGGCATGGTTAAAAACCAATCTCCAATTGTTAAGACAAAGATTTGCTAAATCTACCTGAAGATTTTTTTCCTTCCTGCTCGACAATGATGAGGTAACAAGTGACTATTCTCTGTATAATGAGAAATTGGGCCTCAGGCTTTTGTCACCAGATTACTGCGTTACCACTGATTTTATCTTGAACATCTGTCACCAAATTGATAAGCATGGTGAAGTTTTAGTTATCTCTTTCTTTTTAAATACACTGTACTCTTGTATAGAGATCCCTAATTGCAATAATTCCAGAGGATGACCTCAATAGCTATTCATCGCAAGTATTAATTACATCTCAGGTGCAGTCTCCTCAGCCCCACTACGTTATAGATCTTGCCACTTGCACTTCCATTATGTCAATAGCACCAGAGGATCACAATAACAACTAATTGTTTTCCTTTATCTCAGGTTGTGTTGATAGTCTTGTATCTGGCTCCATACTCCCACTCTTTTGTCTTGCTGCTTTTACCTGTGAAACAGCTACTTCCTATTCACATCCTCCCACACCGTCATTATTGCTATAATCCTATAGCATTTCTGCATGACCTATCAATTAAATCTTCCTCACAAGATCATTCTTACCATCTCCAACATCTCTAAGAAATAGTGAGTCTTTATATACCCTACATTACAACGAAGCACAGAGCCAGAGCGATACATTGGTTCTGCTGACCAAACACTCACAAGACATGTTTAACAAGGTTATCTCCTACTGAGTACAGTTTCAGATTCATGTGGGATTCTCTCAGCAATAATTTATGAGATAACAAAACTACAGATGCAAATTTTGAAATGGATTCCATCTGAACCATTAACAAAAATCACAAAACTTGAAACGATTAAAATCAGAGTAAATCTCACCTTCAAGTGCAATGGTAATGATTGAGGAAATTACTGGCCATCTACACTTATGATTCAGATATTTTACTGAGGCTGGTCAGGAAGGGGCAGGTTTTTCAGTGCATTTAGTTAATGCTAACAGAACAGTATTTTCATGCTTTAAAATATTACTACTTATACTGTGTATGTCTCATTCAACACATTGTCACTACTGTTACATCAGATTAGTCTCTTGTTCTGGTAATAATTCCTCACCTCATCTTGCTAAGAATCACCCTGTAAGATCTTTGTCCCGGGGGTGGCCTTTATATCATTTCAAAATGACATTTGACAAGGCTCCATTTAAATAGGGCACACTGGTTAGGCAATAAGAAGTGACAGGCAGTGCGTTGCTGAACTATTATTGTATGCCTTGCTTGGTGTCAGAAGGCCAAAGGGTAAGTGACTTTAACCACCCAAGAAGGACAATAATCTCCTAGTAATGCACTGCCTGCAATTCCTATTGAGATTATAGCATGTAAGCTCCAGAAAGGAAAGATAGGGAACAGCTGACAGAGGACTAAGCACCAATCAGGGAGCATCATTTGTGACCAGGCTTTTAAAGCCATTTCATAATTAACAAAAGCAAATTAACCCCACCTTATTTAGAAGCATAACTTGAGGCATTGTTGTGACAACGTTGGACTTTGTCTGTGTATCCAGCCAGTAGGAGCAGAGGCAGTCAAAAGAAGAACCTCTGGATATCCAGATAACCTCCTACAGTTTTGACTGGACTTTCTCTGCCGTGAGGATTGGCTTTTTGCTCCCCCATCCCACACATTCTCTTCACCTCAACTTCACTCCACAGCTGCCCCTATTCCCGCCCTCCATCTTGTCCCCCTTAACTCCCTCCCCTTTTCTTTCCTTCAGGTGATCCCTTCCAACTAAACCCAGCCTCCCCAAAAAGAAAAATTGTGGCAGTAACATGGCATTTGATGTCATCCACTCTGCTTGTGTGCCATATCCCTTCTCCCACTCGGTTTGTTTTGTCTATTGGATTGTAAGCTCTGCAGGTCAGAGACCAGGACAGGGCAGAGGTGACAACTGGTCCCCAGTCTTGGTTGATCCTGATGCACTACCATGAAACACGATTAATAATAATAAATCATGAAAACTGATGTAATTGGATAGCTTTAGCTTTATCACCAGAACCATAAAGTATGCTACTGTAATGGAATAGACTACATACATCATTTTTTAAATTCTTGCAGCTTCAGCAATATAAACTTGCTCTTTGCAGGACCTACTGGTGTAGTAAAATGTTTTCCCTTCACTTACAGCTAACATTGGAACACTACGTATGCCATAAATAACCTCAGATGCCAAGGAGTCAGCATAGTTTAGTAATCAAATAAGGCAGCCATGAATTTCTGAGTTCTAAGCCTAACTCAGACTGGCTTACTGTATGGCCTTGAGCATGTTACGCTGCTTCTGTTTCCCATGTGTAAAATTGGGGGTGATAATACTGACCTCACAGGGATCATGTGTAGACAAAACAGTTAATGTTAGTACAGTGCTTTGAAGAAGAAAGAATTATATATATATATTTTACATAATATGATGTTTTTTTCTTCTTTGTTGGGGAGAGAAGGCCAGAAGTAGGAAATAAAGGCTTTCATGCCATTTAACTTCTATGGGAGCTGGATT
Organism: Dermatemys mawii; assembly: GCA_007922305.1. Classification (NCBI taxonomy): domain Eukaryota; kingdom Metazoa; phylum Chordata; order Testudines; family Dermatemydidae; genus Dermatemys; species Dermatemys mawii. Next base: position 31,827,152 of record ML677350.1, on the reverse strand, counting down.
GAGACCTACACCGCTATGATTAAGGGCCTGATCCATCAGCCACTAAAGTTAATGGAAAGACTCCTTTGATTTCAATGGCGCAAGAGCAGGCCTGTAATTAAATAAGGCATTAGGGCAGCAGCACAGGAAGTGAGACGTAGCCTCTCCACCAGACTTGAACCCAGCAAGGAGTTTCACCTCTGTGGTACTCAACTTTGAAAAGTTCCCTTAACTTCATGATAGTTAAGCAGTTTGCTTCCTAAATTCCTAAAATTTAGAACTAGTTGTGTCTCACACGGTGGCAGCCCATTCTCCCATCCTCATAACCTTTAAGGCATCCCCACTAAATGAACCTCTCACTCACCAGCATAACCACAAAGGACACCTGTTCCACACATTGTTTCAGCTACACAGTTGGGGAAAAAAAAGGAAACCTTATTCTGGGATGTATTAGAATTAGTGTTGTAGGCAAGATAAGTGGAGTAGTAATTCTTTTACTCTATTCCATACTGATATGGCCTTAACTGGAGTATTGTGACCAGTTCTGGGTGCCACATTTCAGGTAAGATGTGGAGAAACTGGAGAAAGTCCAGAGAAAAGGAACAAAAATTATTAAAGATCTAGAAAACATGACCTATGAGGGACGATTTAAAAAACTGGGTTTGTTTAGTCTGGAGAAAAGAAAACTGAGAGGGGACATAAGAGTTTTCAAGTACATAAAAGGAGGAGGGAGAAAAACTGTTCTCATTAACCTCCGAGGATAGGACAAGAAGCAATGGGCTTACGCTGTAGTAAGGGTGGTTTAGGTTGGATATTAGGAAAAACTTCCAACCTGTCAGGGTGGTTAAGCACTGGAATAAATTACCCAGGGAGGATGTGGAATCTCCATCACTGGAGATTTTTAAGAGCAGGTTAGAGAAACACCACCCAGGGATGGTCTAGATCAGGGGTTCTCAAACTTCATTGCACCGTGATCCCCTTCTGACAATAAAAATTAGTACATGACCCCAGGATGGGGGACCAAAGGCTGAGGCCACCCGAGCCCCACTGACTGCGGGGAGGGGCAAATCTGATGTCTAAGGACTTCAACCCCAGGCAGGAGGCCTGTAAACTGAGTCCCAACACACAGGGCTGAAACCCTCAGGCTTCAGCCTTGGATGGTGGGCCTCAGGGTTCTGCTTTGGCCCTTGGCCCCAGCAAGTCTAAGCCAGCCCTTGCAACCCCATTAAAATGGGGTCCCGACCCACACAGTTTGAAAACTGCTGGTCTAATTAATATTTAGTCCTGCCAGGAGTGCAAGGGACGAACTAGATGACCTCTTGCGGTCCTTTCCAGTCCTACAGTTCTATGATTACAGTATTTTAAAATAGTCTGCTTACTCTCTTGCTCTTTTAATATGTCTTGAACATTTTTGTTTCCCTTTTGCATGCACTGCAATTATCCCATTTCCTTCCCATCTCGCTGTTGTCCTGGGCCCAGTTTACGATCCCATAAACATTCAGTTTAGAGTACAGGACTCCTATTGCTGTCAGCTATAGAATACATCTCACACAAAGACAGGGACTATTGCTTCAAAGACAAAATTTTACCTGAGCTGATATTGTTAAATTATTCTCTCTAAGGTGATAGCCCTTCATTAAAATATCAATTTGAACTGAGCTACACTGATGTATAACAGCTGAGGATCTGGTCCATGGACTTTAAAAACAAAAAAACAAACAAAATAATCCACCAGAGATTGGTCACCTTCCAAGCTTATGTGAGATAGCGGGCCTCTCTAAAAGGAAGATAGCATCAGAGTCCAGATAGTTGTCAGGACAAGATGCATGTAAAAAAGTAGTAAATGTAGCCAGGTCCTTCACATCACTACTAGCTTTAAAAACCAGCCAGCCCGGAAAAGGCAGGGCTCTGGCAGGCATAATATGATCATGGCTGCTTGGTCTAGTAAACAAGCATGCTGCAGACTGCAGGGGAACATTGCAGGAAGCCTGACTAATTACCCAAGAGGAAAGCCTTCCTGCTGAAGAGATGGCATTTGTAAGGTTTTACATGTGGCCCCTCTAAATCCATTATTGCATAATATGTATATCCTGAGACAAAAGTGCAACCAAGCTCTGACTGGGCATCATGCCATCTGAACAGATGGGTAAGAATGTAGGCAGCCAGGACCCCATGTATGTGCATTCATTGTGGGTACTGAGAGCAGGATTACTAACTGGAAATATCCAAATGGCTATTCATCCTGAGCTTACACAACCATGGATTTAGAGGACGGGGGTGGGGGAATTATTAGAGTTTTAATTATTTTAATACAGAAAAATGAAAAACATAATTACAATTATCCTGTACACAGAAATATAGAATACACATCTGTGTCTCACATGCACAGGCTGAACAACAAGACATATTTCAGGTAAAACGATCCTTGTTCTCTTTCCTGTCTTTTCGTAGGTTTGCTATGGGCTAGATTCTGGCCAGCACTTCTGCATACACGTGCAGTGCCCATAAGAGCATGAGGAGTATCCTTCCCTGAATGGCCCATGTAAGGGTTAGTAAAAATTGCAGTCCTATTGTTCAGGGGAGTGCAAGGGCTGTTACCGAGATATTTTCTCTCCCTCATTCTCCCCAGAACAGCAATTCACAAGAAAGGTGACTAGAAGAGTCATGAAGTGGGCAGAACGGAGGACCCATCCCCTCTGGTGTCAACCAACACAGCAGGCAGGTCGGGTAGGGTAACATGCTGCACCCTGTAACAAGGAGTAGCCATTTGTATATTCGCACGTACACCAGCAGGCTGTGGGAGACCTTCTACCTTCAGAGGCACAGTGTCTCTTGGTCCATGCACTAGGGGGAAGAGGGAAGCAGCTCCACACTGCACCAAAGGCTGTAGCCAAATGACACAAGTTAGAAGCTAGGTGACTTAGACCCATGTTCTGTACCATTGTTATACGTCTGTTTGATTAGATTTCTGACAAACAGGGACACATTCTGGCTTTTCACGGGAAGGAGAAGCCCTGAACACAGAAGCAAAGATGCAGTACCGCGATAGCATATATACAGTGGGGGCAGGAGGCAGCTGTGCCACTTTGTGGGACTTTAGGAATGAGAAGCCTTTGCTTCCCATTGCATCGGCCACCAAACATTGGCAGGTGCTCCTAGGGAAGGGGGCTGTGATTTTCTGCTCCTCTAAATGACCTTGACTCTTGGGACTGCAGAGCCCCACCCCGTTAGAATGCTATGCTCCGCTTCTTTAATGCCTCTCTGGCTTCTGCAAGCATGTACTGGGGGAAAGCAAGATTTCCTGAGCATTATTCCCTCCCTGCCAGTAGGATAGGGTCTAATTTAACCCCCTGTTTCTTAGCACTCTTGCTTGCTATCCTTTATCAATACAACTGAAAGACTAATCATTTTTGGTTTGCAGTGGCACATGGACTGTTTTTCCTGGGTTTGTTTAGGGTCATTTCACAGCCCCACTGAGTTTCTCCCGGTTTTGGCTCCACTAAGAATTTAGCAGCAAACCTGGCCTCATTTTCAATTTATAACAAAACCAGACAAGTATTATCTGGCTTCAAATTTCATTGCAAACATTTCACACACCCCTATTTGGAAGGAATAATTACTGGTCTTATTTATCAAATAGATTATACAAATCTCCTAGTAAGTAAATCATTTGATTCAGAGGAAGGTTAGTGAGCTAGGTTAAACTGACACATCTATTTACTTCCAACCAGTAGACTAAAAAACAGTGACATATCATGTCTATTAATTCAATAGTTAACCCTGCTTTAGTTGCAGCGTTTACCATTGCAAATATTGTATCTCATCAGTCCTGTACAATATTTGTATGCAAACGTGTTCATTACTCAGTCTGATTAAAATTATTGTCCCTCTGATGTTTTAAATATAATACTTTGCACTCCTATAGGACCTTCCCTGGGAGAATTTCAATGCACTTTGCTGTTTCTAATGAATTCAGTCTGCAGTCACCCATAAAGTATTACTACTCCCATTTCATAGATGTGGAATCTGAAAAAGAAATTAAGGCCAAACCTATGAGGCCAAGATTGGCAATTTAGGCTAGAAAGGAATTAATGGGTTCTTTGGGTGCCCTTACCAGGGCAAAAATGTGTAGCCCAGACTGTGCCAATGAGTTGGACATAGTTTAGAGCAAACAGCATCTATAGTTTAGCTTTGCTTCTACTGTGAGACACTGAGGCTAGTCTATCCAAGCCTATTACCATACTCCAAGTAGCTCTTGCAGTGGCGGAAAGAGATGTGGGTTTCATTTCTTCTGTTTGTGTAATGTGAGACAGGTTAGTGGTTTAATGGCAGGGCTTTTGACTCCTGTCTGGTTCCAGCATCTGTTTTCCCCACTACACTGCGGGTACGGGGGGCGGGGGAAGACATCCACCTAAAAAATGCAATTTCAGTTATCAGAATAGCGTAGCTGAAGTCAACGTATTTAGGTCAACTTACTGCGACGTCTTCATGGTGCTGAGTGGACTGCTGCCATTTCCCTGTCAACTCCGCCTGCAACTCTCACAGCAGTGGTGTTCCGGAGTTGATGAGAGAGTGCTCAGGGATCAATTTATGCATCTAGGCTAGATATGATAAATTGATCCCTGAAAGATCGATTGCTACCTACTGATCGGACGGGTAGTGTAGACCTGCCCTAGGTCTTGTTTACTGTGTTTGATCATAGAACAGTAAGAATGCTGAGTACCGGAATAATGCCTAGTTCTTGATCAGTAGATCTCAGGTTACCTTGTGAAGAACGTCAGCATCATTATCCCCAGTCTGCAGCATCAGAAACAGAGAGAGAGAGGGAAAATGACTTGACCAAGGTCACTGAACACGTCACTCAAAGAGCCAGGAATAGAACATGGTCTCCTGCGTTCCAGTCTAGTGATTTATCCCCTAGGATTCAGGATCTCCTTAGTACACATTTGTGTATTGATACTGCTTACTGGCCAGACTTGCCCATTCTGATTATTCTTTATTATTAGTTGAGTAAGACCTCTGGGTCCAGTTTGAAATAATGGAAGCATGTGCTAGACACAGAAGACAAGACATACACATCATAGTAAAAAGGATAGTCACAGAGAAAGGAAGTGACTTGCATATGGTCACCCAGCAGGGTGGTAGCAGACCTGGGAACAGAACCCTGGTCTTCTGACACCACTCCCGTGCCTTGTAAGTTCATCTAGAAAGGCAGATGACCTGCTGCAGCAAGCAAACCCTGCCGCTGTATTCCCCTTCTGTTTTTGCCAACTGTTTCTCTAATTCCAGGCAACCAAAAGAGAATACTCTTCTCCCCTATAGTACCTAGCACCCCATCTTTGCAAAGGTTCCTTCAAAGTTGCACAAAAAGTCAGTGGCAAAGCTGATGTCTACTGTCTTAGCGTTCTGTGAATCAACCACAAGATCATCTTTCCTTCCTTTTTACAGGCTCTGTCCCATACAAACATCTGTTCATCCAACATCCTGGCCCCAAAAGGTTTCTATATTTATCTATTTTTATTATAGGAGGAGAAGAGACGTATAAATTACACATGTGGTGCTTCTTATTTTAGCTGAAGTTTCCAGTAGGCTTACTTGTTTCGGGATAAAGTCCCAGCCGAGATTTGTTTTCTGTTTTCAGTGCCAAACAGAGCTGTAAGTATGAGCAGGGGGTTTCTCAACTTAGATTAAATAGTTCATAGGGTCTAATGAAAGGAAGGAAAATTTCATCATGAAATAGCTGATTTAAAGTGCTAAATCTCACAGACACAGTTTAAGGGTATTTGCTAATACTAATCCAGCTTGCAGATAAATTCAACTTTCAAAATGTAGGAGCTTTCTATTTCTACTTGAAAAGCCCTAAATTTAGGTGGTACTGCCTAAACCGCTGCAGCTGCTACCCCAGCAGGATGGGGTGGGGAAGGAGAACACAGGATGATTTAGGGAACTGCATTTCACCTCTAAACTGACATCTTAAATCCATCTTGTTGCTTGTGGCTGAAGGCTGGTACCATGAGGTAGCTTATTAAAATGAGTTATTTTTAGGTTCACACCACAGAATCTTCCCTACAGTCAGCACCCACTAGCATCCTTGGCAATCTCAGAGAGGCCAAGAGCTGAACGGACATGAAGAATGAACCATCCTTTCTTGGCTAAGTGTGGTCTCTGAGTGGGAACTGAGGCATGTTGCAAGAAAAATATTTTCAGACCTGATTCTGCCATCCTTATTCAGATTATTAGCTTACTCTGAGTAATCTCACTAAATTCAAGGATACCACTCAATACCAGTAAGGCTGGCAGAATGTGACTCAACAAATTTTGTTATTTTTTTTAATAAACATATGGACCAATTCAGAACTCCCATGGGGAGGAGAGCAGAATACTGAGAAAATTTACTACTAATGAATGGGCATGGTACAGTGGGAAAGGGAGAAGATTCTGTCCTCTGTAGAATGATGCAAAAATAAATGGACAATTCTAAGAAATGGATCCCTTCTTTGTAAATTCTTTTTTGGATCTATCTTAAACTCTTTCATGCCTTATGATAATTTTGGACTGACATCATCATGTTCTTGTAACATGCCAGCTACATTTGATCACTAATCTCATGTTTGGGAAAACTGCACATGTACTGCACAGAAGAAATGCAGCTGAATTTAATGATTTACAGTTTTCTTCTCTCCGCCCTGCTCCCCAAAAGGGGCTAATTGTTAACACAACTTTCTTTAAAAAAATGCTGAGATTTTTTTGGATCAACCCATTTGTACCAATAGGGTAAGGTAACCAGATGTCCCCATTTTATAGGGACAGTCCTGATTTTCAGTCTTTTTCTTACAGAGGCTCCTATTGCCCGCCATCCCGATTTTTCACACTTGCAGTCTGGTCGCCCTACAATAGGATTAAAAAACTGAGTTTTAATTGAGGTTTGCAGCCCATGAAATTACAACATTCCCTAACAAGTGTATTTTTACTGTTGGACAAATTGCATATATGTGGTTCAGACTGTTAAAAAAGCAGTTAAAGCAGAGCTAAATAGCTTAGGATTGTCTTATAAGTTGCCACTCCAAAGCCAATCCTCTTGAAAAATACTATTATGAGCTAGTTCTGTTGCTTGCTTGATCTATGAAATTAAAGTGCTTTTGGGAGACTAAAGGCTCTGATGTTCTACTTTACCTGCCCACCCTCTACGTGCTGATGTCCAGCCAGATGACCATGAAAATGGGGGATGAGATTTTTCCCCACATTTTTGCTTTAAAATGTTTTAATTTTATTAAATATTTCCCTTTTATTTGTCATCTTTGTCACAGTTCAGCAACTGCTCCTGTAGCTCCTCCTTCAGGATCCATGAATGGCACCCTTCTAGGCTCCCAGCTCCACAGCTGTTACTTTCTCGAGCAACATGTCTGTCTCCCTCCTGACCAGGATTTTTTCTAGGCAGCACAGTTCCCTGCCTACATTGTGATATTCCCAGTAATTCAGATTGCCTAAACAGGTCAGCACTGGTGCTTTGCTTTCTCCCCAGCAGCTATGAACAGCAGTAATTGCCAGCAGTTATGAGTTACCACACAGCTCTCTATAAGCAAGCACATTTATTCTTAAGGTGAAAGCATTACAGAGAAAACATTAAACACCACGAGCCTGCGCACATGTTTAAAAAAAAACAAAAACAAAACAAAACAGGAAAACCCACCACACACAACTTACCAGAGGTCATCCCAGCTACACCGTGGGTCTCAGGTAGGTGTCAGTCCTTCAAACCCCACATGTGGGTTTTCCCCATGGTTACAAGTTTATATCCATCTTAGAGTCTGAACTAGACCAACTGTAACAGTTGAGCTTTTCCTTTATTCAGCTTGAGGCTTTGATCTTGGCTTCATGGAAGAAGTCATCAGCAGACAATGACCCATTTCTCATAGTGTAGCTTCAAAATTCTGGGGTTTTTTTGCATAACAGGAGATGGGGAATTTGCATTTACCTCCCCTTAGATATTTCCCATGAAATCCACTTCACATGTATTGTCCCAAAAGTCCACTCTTGTCTGGCACATCCTTTTATCATCCAGGCTTTATATCACATCTCTCTCTTAGAGAGTCTACATACCATGCTGGCCCACAATAAATACATGTTGACTTTAGTACCACAGACTCCAAAGATACTTAAACTTAATTCAGTAAGGATGTTGCCCTCTCTCTCACAAACTTCATTATGGTTACCTACAATGGGGCTGAAGTAGCAAGGTTCAGGGCATCTCCTCACTTCATGGAAATCTGAGGATGCCAGGAAGCACTCAGCAGGCCCGGATGGGCACAATCCTTTGGGTGACTCTCCCTCAACTCCCTTTGAATGCAGTGGGAACTGTAGGTGCTCATCACTCCCCAGCTAATTCATCCTTACCACCACATTATCATCAATTACAATCTAAGTTAATAAAATACAATACCAGGTTCCAAAGAAGAATACAGGCAGCAAAGATCAAATTAGAGTGGTATTTGGGCTGCTCTAATTTATACCAGAGCCTAAGCCAGGCCTTGCATAGCCCCAGAATACTGAAGAATCAAGGCCCTTTGAAGTCTATAGGAATTTTGTCATTGACTTCAACTGAGCCTGGATTTCCACCTGAAAGTGTAAAAGTGACTTGGGGGGTTGTGGCTTTAAGCCACTGCTTTTGTCCCAGCTCTAAGTGCAGAGACTTAGGCTCAGGCCACAGGTATTTACAGAAAAATCTATTTCTTCATCTCTGTAATGAGATGTTAGACAAATGAAAAAAGATCTTGCTATAGTACAGCAAAGCTCTGATAAGTTTTTCTTCATGGTTTATTATAGTTTTCTGTATTGCACTCTCCTTGGCACCATTTCTTATGGTCTTGAAAGCTACCATACAGCCAATTTTCAGAATCTATTAAACACCGTTCACCTGGAGAGGAGATGGTGCCATCCTATTTCATCACCAGCATGAGTTAGCCCCATCCTGTAGCATTTTGATCTTTAGTGTCTTATTCCCCCTCCCCATCTCCTTAAATGAGCTTCATCACAGCATCAGCTGAAAGTACTGGTGTCCTTTCAAAGGGTTAAGCTCCATCTGCTACTGGCTTTGGCAGGAATGGGCTGCAGTGGGCACCGTGCGTGTTTCTGAGGGAAGAATTTGGCTTTTAATGGATGAGGGAAAAAAATCTCTCACCCCACTCACATGAGTGTGGGGGAGATTTTCAAAGGCACAAAAGGCACCTAATTCCCATTGAAAGTCAGTGGTAGTTAAGCTCCTAACTGCTCCTTGTGCCTTTGGCTGTAAATATAGTGGAGGATATCCAACACCATGGAATATTCCCAGTTAAATAAGCCAGGATTTTTGTATTTGTAATAGCGGGCTTGATCAAGAGAGGTGCTGAGCCCCTGCAACTCTTATTGAAGTCAAAAGAAACTCAACGTCTCTCGGAATCTAGCTCATTATTTGTGCCCGTGTCTCTACTCACAATTCCCATTTGAACTTTATCTCCAATGATTTGGCCTAAGGGCTTGTCTACATTTGAAAAAACACTACGCTGTACAGCTTCAACTGCACCTCTAGAGGGCTTCATTGTAGACACTACAATGATGGGAAGGAATTCGCCTGTTGACTTACAACAAACTAACCCCCAGTTAGTGCTAACTAGGTGTCTCAGAAGTGTGGATTTTTCACACCCCAGAGAGCTATAGCTATGTAACTTTTCAGTGTAGGCCAGTCCCTAGCCCTTTTCCACAAATGCTATATTGACACAAAATAAATCATTAAGGGTATGCAGATATCATAAGTAGCTTTAGTAGTACAGCACTGTTTCGTGCAAGTAACAGCTTGCAGCTGAAATTTGTCTTTAGGAACAACTGAAGCATAATATCCAAGCTGGGGGGTGGAGGGGAAGGAGGAGGGAGGAAGACAGCCACAATGAGATGAGAATGTGTGTGTTATGTTAGCTTCATTAGCAGCTAACGAGCTCCACAAATGTGCAACTCCACTAAACACAAAATGCACAAAAGGATATATATGAAAACATCAGTAACCTAATATGGCTTAATGAAAGCGTGGCCAATTTCTTGGAGGTAACACAGTATTTTAACAGAAAGTCCAGGATTAAAGTTCATAATTTTCATTAAAACTACAAAACTTCCTTCATGAATCAGTGATAGCTCAACTGTAGTGTGATGAATGGAACTGGAGAAAGTGGTCAGGTTTAAAGAGGGAGCTGACTTTGTGTGTGTGTGTGTGTGTCCTTAAGTCTTAAGGGAGTGCAAACTGGGACAGGTTTATACTACACAAACACAGACATCTCAGTATATAACACTGGCCTCTATGCATCTTCAACAAAGATTTCTTTCCTACAACTCTATCTGCTTACTGCGTTGGTGCTCATTGATGAATGTCAATGAAACAAGGTGGGAGTGCCAGCCAGTAGAACTTTACCAGCACATGAATGCACAGCAAGCTGCAGGTTTCTGGGTACAAAGGGTTTTCCATACACTTTACGGAAAAGGTCAGTCAGATTTGGACTGGAATGGCTGCCTCTGTGGTAAAAAATTCATGCTGGGGTCGGAGGTGAAATGTCTTCTGAGTTTTGGTCATTCTTGCTCACTGTGATTGTAGACATCCTGGGAAAGCTCTGGTTTGCAACTTGGACCCATTCCCTTCATAGTTCATGTAATTTAGTGTGTGTGTGTGTATGTGGGGAGGAGGATTGGGTCTTTCGTTGGCAAGAGTCTTGGCAGAACTGCCCTTCAAGACGACAAGATGCCAGCTTTGTTCAAAGAAGCAGTGGTTAGGCCCAGGCTGCAGAAACCAAATTCAAGTCATGTGGTCTAAGACTGCAAAACATGAGCTCTCCTGTAGCAAGTAGGTATTGCACGTCTAAGCATAGGGGAAAGGCGATGAGTCGGAAAGCACACAAAGGAACTTGCTCCTGTAGTAATGAGAGTACTGGTCTGGGGGCACCAAGTCAATGTTGTCTAGTAAGGCCCAAAATGGGATCATGGAGCTAAGTACCTTATTAACATAGTGAAGACTAAGCTCTAGCTCCTGTCTCTTTAGACGTTCTACACACCTTTAATACAAGGAATATTTGCAAATAAAAGATCAGTAAAGGAGTCTTGATACTAACAACCTCACAATGTAGAGAGCCACACCTACTACTTAACCTTACATGTGTGGACCTGTAGCCTGCACTCTTTCTTGTGTTGGAGTTTCAAAAAGCTTGTGAGCCTTCTCTGTGTGTGTGTGTGTGTGTATATATTACAAAACATTAGCACAATTCCTTTAATTTTGTGGCAATAGCATTGTAAAATAATGGTGTGTGCACCAATTTCTTTAATATTATTTTTTTAAAAAATCTCTTGTATACTCACATTATTTGAGAGGGTTAAACCATATGCTTTATTACATGCAATGTGCTGTACTCACCTAACATATATTTATGAGGGACCTTTAATCAGTGTAGTGATTAATGTCACAGAGGATTATAACCATTACCAGAGCATTATCATGCTAGTGATAGTTTAGGTATTGATAATCCCTTTTTAGCTCAATGTAATTATAATTAGCCACTTGAGCTGCAGCTCTGACTTTTTTTTTTTACTGTATTCACCTCCTTTGCCGATATACACAGAAAAAGCAACCCTGGTCATAATAATAGAAGTTTGTTTATTCTGGTCTGACTCCCACTAAAGGATCTCAATTATCTGTCAGCTCTGATTCAATTCACAACACATTCAATGCCATGCAAAAGACACACACGCACACACCCCACTCTCCTAGTCATTTATTAATCATAGAATATCAGGGTTGAAAGGGACCTCAGGAGGTCATCTAGTCCAACCCCCTGCTCAAAGCAGGACCTATCCCCAATTAAATCATCCCAGCCAGGGCTTTGTCAAGCCTGACCTTAACCTCTAAAAAGGAGATTCCACCACCTCCTTCAGTAACCCATTCCAGTGCTTCACCACCTTCCTAGTGAAAAAGTTTTCTTCCTTATATCCAACCTAAACCTCCCCACTGCAACTTGAGACAATTACTCCTTGTTCTGTCATCTGGTACCATTGAGAACAGTCTAGACCCATCCTCTTTGGAACCCCCTTTCAGGTAGTTGAAAGCAGCTATCAAATCCCCCCTCATTCTTCTCTTCTGTAGACTAAACAATCCCAGTTCCCTCAGCCTCTCCTCATAAGTCATGTGCTCCAGCCCCCTAATCATTTTTGTTGCTCTCTGGACTCTTCCCAATTTTTCCACATCATTCTTATAGCGTGGGGTCCAAAACTAGACACAGTACTCCAGCTGAGGCCTCACAAATGTTGAATAGAGGAGAATGATCTCATCCCTCAATCTGCTGGCAGTGCCCCTACTTATACAGCCCAAAATGTCATTAGCCTTCTTGGCAACAAGGGCACACTGTAGACTCATATCCAGCTTCTCGTCCACTGTTACCCCAGGTCCTTTTCTGCAGAACTGCTGCCTAGCCATTTGGTCCCTAGTCTGTAGCAGTGCATGGGATTCTTCCATCCTAAGTGCAGGACTCTGCACTTGTCCTTGTTGAACCTCATCAGATTTCTTTTGGCCCAACCCTCTAATTTATCTAGGTTCCTCTATATCCTATCCCTACCCTCCAGCATATCTACCAGTCCTCCCAGTTTAGTGTTATCTGCAAACTTTCTTTTACTCTCCCCACATTCACAAGTCAGACATCTTTCCATCTTAAATACAACATGGGCAGTGGGACTGCATGGATCAGTGAACTAATGGGAAATTAGCTTTTCAGTTCAAGATCATTGCTTTAAATCCAACCCAGGTTCGGAGTGCTTGAAAATTGCTGCCATTTGATGGTCTGTGTGAAAAGAGTCTTTAGTGGCATGGATGGTAGGTAAAAAGCATGATTTGATATCAGTGGCTGGCACAGTCTCCTGCTTCCTGCAGCCACTGCACACTTAGGTTAATAGAGAAAAAGGTTTACATTGACTTAGATAAAGGAACAGGCTTTTTTTTATTTAAAAAAAAATTAGACCATCAAACTCCAAGAACTGGTAAGTAAGGGGAAGAAAATCTAAGGGAAATAGTCTTCCAAAGGAGGCTGTGGAATCCCCATTATTGGAGTTTTTACGATCAGATTGGGCAAACACCTTTCAGGGATGGTCTGAGTTGACTTGGTCCTGCCTCAGCACAGGGAGCAGGACTTGATGACTTTGAGGCCCCTTCCAGCTCTACATTTCTATGATACGTTATGCTGCAAGCATCACCGTGTGCTGTTTAAAGTCAGCATCCTTTGAACCTGTAGGTGCTGCACTTTAACAATGGGTGACATGATCCCTGTATATGGTTTGTAACCTCTTCATGCATGGTGGGATCTTTGAAGTAAAAACAAAAAGGGTGTTTATAAATGTCCATAAAACAAACAAAGAAACAAACAAATCACACCACAAGTGCCTGATCCAAAGCTCACTGAAGTCAGTGGAGAGATGCCCTAGCTCAGGCCCAGAGTCATGATTGGTCTATTAACAGTGAGGATTAAAGCACAGCATTTCTTGTACTCTACCAGACAGCTCCCCATACCAACATGGTATCATAGTCAAAAATGTACCATTTCAGAGCTTAACTCTCCATGACTTAAAACTAACACACATTCACATGGCTGAATAAGATTTAATGTGAATTTATGTAAGAAGGCTACCCAGTTAAGAGCATATCAGTATAGATGTAATTTTATTCTGCTCCAGTTCGCTATTTTTCCAGACCACTGCATTTTTTTCCAGTGCCAATGCACTCTAATGGACTGACCTTTCTGTTGTACTTCTCATGTTCCAGACATTTGGAGGTCCATGTTCTTCATGCTACAGCACTACACAGCAGCCCTGAAGGACTTTAGATCTTGAAGATTCTGCTTAAAAATTCTTTGTCTGTGATACAATCTTTTCCTCTGTGATTAAATGATTCGAAGTCACAGTAATATGAAAAATGCACCCTGAACAGTTCTGGGAAGAAGAAAACAAGGACCAGATTCCCAGCTGCTATAAATTGGCATGGCTCCATTGAAGTCAATGGAGATGCATCAATTTAGACCAGCTAACGATCTGGCCCTACTTTAATTATCAGTATCTGAAGTTCTTCAAAGGCATTGCCTCTATAGGTGCACACTCTTGGCATTGTGTGTTGACTGCCGGTGGACCCAGAAACATTATCAGCTAGCCTGATCAGGGGCCGTGGGTCTAGACTGAGTGTAACAGTACTAGAACCATCTCTCTAAAGGACTCAAGTTGGCCCTGAGCCCTGAATCCTTTTCCCCATCTGGAATAAAGTTTCCAAGGACAAGAAACGATGTTGGCATTATAAGAGGAATTATAACTAGTAAAATTCAGTTACTAAATGTAATTTTCTTTTATAAATATGCCTTCACAGATCCTCCCATTCCCAGACTCCAGCTGTATAACAGTTTCTATTACATCAGGAAACCTTATTTAAATTGTTTTTCTTTTAATGGTTTCATCAAATAGGACTTTGCTGGCTAGTGTAGAAAAATCTTAAACTTTGTTAAAACTTTATATATTATATATAATTAATTATATATACACACAAACACACCACTCTCATCTGGGTCATATGTTTAAAAGTGACTTAGCCTACTTAGGCTCTGCCTACAAATCGGTTTGCACTAGGAACAAAGTAAAAAGAAAATACATTTTTGAGGGGACCCACTCAAATGAAATAGGGACTGCAAAAGTCATAAGACTTGGCATCAAAACAAAATGTGGTACTTTTAGCTCTAGTTTCCTAGTGCTCTCAGTAGTATTGGGTACTTTGGGTTACGTGCACCCTGCTGGTTTGATGGAAATTCTTAACTTGATCTGTGTTCTTGAAGAGAATACATGCAGAAGTTATAAATTACTTTCAAGCTAGACTAAAGTTGTTGAAGGCAGTATCTTGTTTGGTCATAGGTTTTGCCAGCTAAGAACAACCCAATATCAGCACTGACCATCCCAAATATTCAGAAATCTTGAGTACCTTAAAATTATTTTTTAAAAATGGGTTTTTATTTGTTGTCTGTTTTTTCAGCCATTAGGGTTCATCTTTCAAAGTCTTTCTCCATAATCATGAAGGCTATAAACTTAGGCCTGGTCTACATTACACAATTATATCAGAATTAGCTGTGTTATATTGAATTAAACGTAAATCCATCCACACAACCAACCTGGTTTTGTCGACTTAAAGGGCTCTTAAAACCAGTTTCTGTACTCCTCCTCGGCAAGGAGAATAGAGGTAAAAATTGACATCGCTGTTCCAAAATTGAGGTATG
The DNA here is from genome assembly GCA_007922305.1 of Dermatemys mawii. Classification (NCBI taxonomy): domain Eukaryota; kingdom Metazoa; phylum Chordata; order Testudines; family Dermatemydidae; genus Dermatemys; species Dermatemys mawii. The sequence goes on along the minus strand of ML677350.1, from coordinate 31,811,871 downwards.
TGGATGCAATTCGATGGTACTGGCCTCTGGGAGACATCCCAGAATGCTGCATTGTTTCCGCTCTGGACAACACTTTCAACTCAGATGCACTAGCCAGGTAGTCAGGAAAAGCCCCAGGAACTTTTGTATTTCATTTCATTTCCTGTTTGGCCAGCGTGTCAAGCTCATCAGCACAGGTGACCATGCAGTCCCAGATTTGCAAACGAGCTCCAGCATGGACCGAATGGGTGGTACTGGATCTGATCACTGTCTGGGGAGAAGAATCTGTTCAGGCAGAATTCTGTTAAAAAAAAACAATAACACATATATGCAAAAATCTCCTGGGGCATGATGGAAAGAGGCTACTCCAAGGAAACACTGCAGTGCCGCGTAAAAATCAAGGCGCTCAGGCAAGCCTACCAAAAGACTAAAGAGGCAAACAATTGCTTTGGTCACAGCCCCATATATGCCACCTCTACGATGAGCTGCATGCAATTCTGGGGGAGGAGGTGAGACACCACCACTAACCCATTAGTGTTCATGGACACCTGCAAGGGGGGAGTCTCACAGAGCAGGGAGGATGATTTTTTTGGAGGAGGAAGAGGAGGAGGAGGAGGACAGTACACAGGCAGAAAGTGGTAAATCCGTTCTCCCTGGCAGCTAGGAACTGTTAATCACTCTGGAGCCAATACCTTCCACCTCCTCCCAAGGCAGGCTGCCGGACCATGATGCTGGAGAAGGCACTTCTGGTGAGTGTACCTTTGTAAATAAGATACAGGGTTTAGAACAAAGTGCGTATAATGATTCATTTGCTCTGAAGATATGGGATGTTTTCATGTCCAGTACAGCTACTGGAAAAGTCTGCTAACGTGTCTGGGGATGGAGCGGGAATCCTCCAGGGACATCCCCATGAAGCTCTCTTGGAGGTACTCTGAAAGCCTTTGCAGAAGGTTTCTGGGTACGGCTGCCTTATTCCGTTCTCCATAGTAGGACACTTTACCCCACCAGGCCAGTAGCAAGTAGTCTGGAATCATTGCAGAACAGAGTATGGCAGCGAAAGCTCCTGGGTTTTGGGCGCATTCAAGCAACATTTGTTCTTTATCTCTCTCTGTGTTAGCCTCAGGAGAGTGATATCATTCATGGGCACCTGGTTGAAATAGGGGAATTTGTTTAAGGGGACAATCAAAGGAGTCCGTTCACACTGGGCTGTTCACTTTTGGTTGAGCCCTGATCAGTGCCACGTGGTGTGGGTGGGGAGAAACCTGTTCACGCTGGGTTGTTCATGTTTGTTTTAAAAGGGCTCATCCCTGATTAGAGCCTGATCAGAGCCATGTGGTTGTGGGGAGAGGGTGTAACCCATTCACGCTGGGCTGTTGGCATTTGGCCTAACGGGCGTGTGTGTATATGTGTGTGTGTGTGTGTGTGTGTGAAGCAATCATCCCAGAGAGATCGCAGGCCATCCTTTTAAATGGCCAACTCACCAGGCATTGCTTAGTATGGGAAAGAAGGGTGCTGCAGTTCAAAAGCATTGAAATGAATGTTTAAGAAGCAGAACCCCGCATGCCCGTAAGGCTTACCATGGCTGCCTGCAAGCTGAATTCTGTTGCCCAGCTGTGTGTGATTCTTTAGTCACACCAAACTGGCAGGCACTCAATATAAAAGGCAAAATGCAACCTTGTACAGAAAGAACATGTTCTATGAATTGCTTGTTTCATTGAGAAAGTCTCCCCTTTGTTCTCTAAAATGTATCTTAAAATACATTTTCTTCCTTCCGCAGGTGTAAATGTTTCAAAGTGCCCCCTATCAACTCTGTCCCAGAGGCTGGCCCAGATTAGAAGGCGGAAAAAATGCATTCGGGATGACATGTTCTCAGAGCTTATGCAGTCATCCCGCACTGATAGGGCCCAGCGGAATGTGTGGAGGCAAACAATGGCAGAGTCGCGGAAAGCGTTCAATGAACATGAGAAGAGGAGGGAGGCGCGCAATGAGACCAGGCAGGATACCATGCTCAAGCTCATGGGGGAGCAAAATGACATGCTCCGCTGTCTGGTGGATCTTATGTGGGAAAGGCAGCAAGAGCACAGATCGCCACTGCAGCCCCTGTATAACCGCCCTCCTTCCTCCCCAAGTTCCATAGTCTCCTCACCCTGACACCCAAGAATACGGGGTGGGAGAGGTTCCAGAGACCCACCCACTCCACCCCAGAGGATTGCTCAAGCAGCAGAAGGCTGGCGTATCCAAAATTTTGATTTGTATCGTGGCCTTGTCCTTCCCTCCTCCCCCACTGCAACTGTTCCTCCCCTCCTACCCCACTTCACCCAGCTACCTTGTGATTTATCTCCCTGTGTTTTTAATCAACTAATAAAGAATGTTTTTGAAACAATAGTGACTTTATTTCCTCTTCAAGCTGTGACTGAACGGGGGAGGGCAGTTGGCTTACAGGGAATTAGAGTCAACAAAGAGGGGAAGGTAATATCAAGAAGAAACAAACACAACTATCACACTGTAGCCTGGCTCGTCATAAAACTGGTTTTCAAAGCTTTTCTGATGCACAGCGTGCCCTGCTGTGCTCTTCTAACAGCACTAGTGTTTGGCTGTGTGAAACTGGCCACCAGGCGATTTGCCTCAACCTCCCACCCCACCATAAACATTTCCCCCTTACTCTTACAGATACTGTGGATCACACAGCAAGCAGCAATTACAATTGGAATATTGGTTTCACTGAGCTCTAACCTAGTCGGCAAACAGCACTAGCAAGCTTTTAAACGTCCAAATGCACACTCTACCACTATTGTGCACTTGCTCAGCCTATAGTTGAACTGATCCTTACTACTGTCCAAATGCCTATGTACTGCTTCATGAGCAATGACATTAAGGGGTAGGCAGGGTCCCTGAGCATAACTATAGGCATTTCAATATCCCCAACAGTAATTTTCTGGTCTGGGAAGTAAGTCACTTCCTGCAGTTGTTCAAACAGACCAGAGTTCCTGAAGACACAAGGGTCATGCACCTTTCCCGGCCATCCCACGTTGATGTCGGTGAAATGTCCCTTGTGATCCACTAGTGCTTGCAGCATCATCAAGAAGTATCTCTTGCGGTTTACGTACTGGCCGCCCTTGTGGTCTGGTGCCAAAATAGGGATATACATTCCATCTATCGCCCCACCACAATTAGGGAACCCCATCACAGCAAAGCCATTCACAATGGCCTGCACATTTCCCAGAGTCACTGCCCTTGATAGCAGCTGGTCAAGAATTATGTTGGCTACTTGGATCACAGCAGCCCCCACAGTAGATTTGCCCACTCCAAACTGATTCCCAACTGACCGGTAGATGTTGGGCGTTGCACGCTTCCACAGGGCTGTCGCCACTTGTTTCTCAACCGTGAGGGATGCTCTCATTTTGGTGTCTTTGCGCTTCAGGGCAGGAGACACCAAGTCACAAATTTCCATGAAAGTGGCCTTACGCATGTGTAACCCTTGAGCCCATCAGAGTTGGCAGCAACAAGGGCCGGGTTCAGTATCCAGGGGTTCCATTCCAATAACACAATACAAAGCTGGCTTGAGCCCCCACCCAGTGACCTGGGACAACCATATACCACCCCTCTGGGCGCTTTTAAGAGACAATACTTCCCCTCTCGCAAGCACAGAGTCTGAGTGTAGCAAAAGCCTTTTAATTACAGAGAGAAACAATGTGGCATTAGATTGGGGAAACACCACAAACAGGATTAATAAAACAAACCATGAACCAGAAGCCCCCTCCCAGCAAATAGGCTGTGTCCTTCCCTTTGGCTCTTGAGTCCCACAACCCCAAAAATCACCCAATAGTCCCAAAAGTCCAACAGCCCAACAGTCTCTGTTCCTGGTCAGCGCAGGGTTCAAAAGTCAATCTGCAGAGTCTTACCTCCCAGCCTGGGTGGAAATGGAGGGCAGGTTAAGGGACACCTTACGTGGTCCGAGGCCGACTGCGCCGCCTCTCTGTGGGGTTCCACCACAACCCTCATCGCAAGCCGCTCTGCTCTGCTGGCCATCTCACGAACTGCTCTGCCAGCTGCTCCAATCTGCCAGCCACTCTGCCAGCAGCTGGGCTTCGCTGTACAAGCTGCTCTGCCAGCAGCTCGACTCCCTCTACCAGCTGTCACACAAACTGCTCTCCTTCACCAGTTGCTCCACTAGCCGCCCTGCCAGCTGACACACGAACTGCTCTGCTGCGCCAGCCACTCTGCCAGCAGCACAAGCTGCTCTGCTGGCCTCCCTGCCAGCCGATACACGAACTGCTCTGCTCCGCAATATTTTCAGGAACTGCTTGGCTTAGTCAGCTGCTCAGCAATAGACCTTCAGGTCCCACTACTTAACACAGCGCTCAGTGATTTCAGCTCTTAAGTGATTTCAGCTTTTAGTACAGGAGCCTTCGTGCAGGTGCATCACTGGACCCAAAGTGAATTCAGCTCAGCAGGCTGAATCTAGACTCCTCATAGAATCAAAAATTAGCTCTGACATTCCACAGTGGAGAGAGGCAAGGTGCAATGGGCCTGTAGGGTTCTTAGACAAGACCCTCACCAAAGGGCATAGGCAACTCTCCATGGCCTCTCTCCAATACAGTGAGTTTTTAACCCTTGTCCCTTGCCCAGTGAGTGCTACCTAGATGATGGTGAGTCCCTCCATCATAACAAAGAAGTACATAACAAGTACATGTCCACAGTCCTCAATTCACGTAATCAGGGTAACAACACTTTATCATTTCTGCCACAATAATGGAGAAACTGGGAGTCCCACAGCAGCTGAAGTGAGCATTCGGGCTGCTGTGAGCTCAGACTAGGCGCGTTGGGTGTGCCTATGCAAATAAGATCAGCCCCAAAGTTCTTTTCCACAACTCACTGCAATTCCTGCAATTCACCACCAGATGTCAGGGTAGAGCTCATCCTGACACTGCTTACACATGCAAAAGTTTCTCAGCCACTGGGAAACATCCCATACCTGCAACACTATGTGGTCCCACCAGTCTGTGCTTGTTTCCCAGGCCCAGAACTGGCATTCCACAGCATGAACCTGGCCCAATACCACCATGATGTCCCAATTGCTTCTAGGAACGTCTGCATCCATGTCCTCATCACTATCATAATCACGCTGTCGTTGCTTCCTCGCCTGGTTTTACAGGTTCTGAAAATACTGCTGGATAATGCGCGAGGTATTTACAATGGTCACAACTGCAGTGGTGAGCTGAAAGGGCTCCATGCTTACCATGCTATGGCACCTGGATGGCTAATCCAGGAACAAATGGTGCGAAATGATGGAGAGCAGGAGAGCAGAGTTGCAGCGGAAATGGTGGTGCATGAGGACGGCTAGCAGTCCTATTGCAGCATCTGCTTCTGAAAAAAGGCGTGAAACGATTGTCTGCCGCACCTTTCATAGAAGGAGAGGCGACTGACGACATGCACCCACAACCACCTGCGAGAATGTTTTTGCCCCATCATGCACTGGGAGTTTAGCCCAGAATTCCAATGGGAGGCGAAGACTGCGGGAACTATGGATTAGCTACCCACAGTGCACTGCTCTGAGAGTCGATGCTAGCCTTTGTACTGTCGATGCACTCCGCTGACTTAATGCGCTTACTGGGGAAACACACACTTCTATAAATTCTATAAACTGGGGACACACACTTCTATAAATTGGATATAATTTCATACTGTAGACATACCCTTACTCTTCAAAAGATAAAAGCTAAGATTCTGATTCCAGTCACATGACTTCATGAAGTCACATGGAGAAAAACTCCAAATATTGCACGGTGATAAGACTATGTGAGTTAGCAACCCTTCTAGTATTTTTAAATGGTTGCCCACTGCAGCATTTTTTACTTTTCTTATGGAGTTTTGTTGGGTCAAAAGTTACCCAGCCCCTCCACACCCATCCACCCAAAGTGAAATGGAGAGATGTTCCCAGGAACCATGCCATTGCTGCTGTATTTCTGAATGGGACGCCTTAAGAAGAGGACCCTAGCTGCACCAGTCCTGTTTTGTCTGGCTTTCTTCCCTTCATACACTGGACAAAAGCTCCCATGACTTTTGTCCCAGCTAGGTAGGCCAGAGGACTCATTGTACTACATTATGTAAATGTGCTGTGGAGAGAAGATCTACACAGAAAGATTGTGATAAGAGATTCATGCTATACTATATGGCAAGTATGAAGAAGGTCAAAAGATTCTGCTTCTCTGAAGACATCACTTCATCAAAACCAACCAAAGGGACTATCCCAAATAGTAAGCAGCTGTTGTCACTGCCTCCTTCCCCACCTGCTTTGGGAGCTGACCACTCATTACAGAAGAGGGGTTGGAGGGAAAATATAAAATAAATCAAACTGATTCGTGGCAGTCTCTTAAACCCTGAGGGGACAGTAAGAGCAGAATGGAGCAATCATGCTGCCATCTTAAAGTTCAGGCTATTCACGCAGCCATAAATGCTAAAGTCCCTAGAGGTTTGTACCACTGCATGTGAAAAGGACCTACGTCTCTTCGGGCTGGAGAAAGACAGCGAGAAGTGCCTTAGTCTGTTGCTGACAGAGCTTATTAATGCCTTTCTAAGGGAAGGACTCCCCACTGCCCTCCAACTACTTTGAAATATGTGATAGTCTTACTTATTCAGGAGATACTGAAGGAGCTATTAATTCAGACTGTCGGAATGCTGTGGCTATTAGGACTCAGGGGGAGCAACCTTAGATGAGTGAAATAAAATCGGAGCTGCTGGGTATAAAGAACTTGTCAAAAACCAAGCAGTTGATTTGGGAGCCCTACTTGAAATACTGATTTTTGAAACTCTTGACCTCAATTTACCAATTCATAAATGGGGATAACATTATAGACCCTCTTTGTAAAGCACTTAGTGATTTTCATCCAGCAATCTCAATGTATAAATGCAAAATAGTTTTATTTCCAATTCTTCCCCTACTCAAAAAAAAAAATTGAACTGTAATGCTTCCATAAAACATGCTTTGTCTTCACTATTCCGTAGGTGAATCCTGAGAGGATGCTGACGTTTAAAAAATAGGAGAGGGAGGGTGCATTATCAGGCATATATTACAGCTGCATCACTTGGTTAGAGAAATTAAAAGACAAAGTTATTTGAATGAAACATTGATTCTGGAAACAGATTCCAGGACATCATATACCACTAACTTAAATCATCAGTATTTATATTGCAGAATTATACCAATATCTCAAACACAATGCCCTTCAACCTTAGATCAAAAGAAAGGTTTATCTAAGCTTTAACAACAGAGCAGAAGATAATTGAGATGATATGGGCAGCATTATAGCTGCCCATTTTCATCTTCTTTAAAAGCAACCATCACATGATGGTTAAGGATCAAATTATGTGGAGAATGTTAAACATATATCAAAATATTACATCTGTTTTGAATAAGAGACATTGTACAGAGCTCCAGTTCACTTTGGTTAAAGTTCTTTGCTGCATGTGTTATGGCTGCTAAATGAAATCATGCAGCTTATAAATTCATCATGTGAGCAGCAGATTGCTAAAATCAGTTGTCATATTTTCTAGAATGTGCTAGTTAAAAATACCTAGGGGCAAAGGTAGTTCTATGAAACAAAAAATGTTTCAAAATGTCAAATTCCAGTGTTTCTCCAGGGCCTTAATCTTGCACCTGTTAAGTTTACAGAAATGCTGTCATGGTCTTCAATGTGTGCTGGATCAGGTCCCATGTGCAGGAGGACTAACAATTTAGACCAGATTTTTCTACCCTTTACGAAATTAGATCTAGCTGTGAGAGATGTCTGGATCTACTCCTCAGAGTTCATGTAGCAGCTGGGGATACATTTAAGACAAGTTACCTTTCTACTCTCCTTGCATTTGCTAGTAACAGTCATTTTCTTTTTCTATACTGGGACCAGCATTATCGGAATCCAGTTTATGTCTGTGCTGTAAAACCATGCTCCCAGAGATGAACTGGAAATATTGTTCTACAATGGATTGTCCTGGATAGTATGCAGAAGTGTCACATCAAAAATGTACAATAAATCACATACAGCAGGAAGGCTAACTTTGGCCATATAGTATTAGGGAGAAGACATGTTATGGTACTCCAATTGTAATATGCTATTTGAGTGCTATAGAAAAGCACATACTAGAACTCCTTCACACTGTTTTCCCACTTTAGCCAATTAGATTGCTTCCAAACTCTGAATCATATAGCCCAATATACTTAACCGGTATGCACTGAAAGATTATGTGATTAAAGATAGACCTAGTTTCCTTCCCAATATCTTTTCTAGTCTTTACCCATCTTTCCCAGTTTTTTGTGGCCGAGTTAAGCCTAGAGTTTGTTGGAAAATGGAATTTCCATTTTGTGGGAAATTCCAGCACTGAATTTGTTTAAGTTTTAAATTGGTATGAAAGACCGATTACACAATTTCCCACAGAATAAAAATTCTTTTAAAAAAATTTGATTTGGGCATATCAAGTTGTTTCATATTGATAGCATCAAAACAGAAAAAAAATCAAATATAGATTAGATATCATTAAATATTTTAATATAATATAGAAGTAGAAACAAAGTGAATTGAAATGTAATGTTTCCACATTATCTAAATAAAACAAGGAAGTTCTAAATAGACATTTTCCATGGCAAAATGTTAGTCAAGAAGTCACCACATTCCACAAAATGTTTAGATTTTGAGGACATGGGATTTTTTTGACTAAGAACAGGAGTCCTATTGGAAATTTTTACAGTTGTTAAGCAGAACCCTAATGCGAAAGCAGAAGGGCTGTAGAACTGTCTGTGGAAGGGAAACTGACTTTGCTGCTTTTCAGATGTGCAGAGCAGAGCTGCTCCAGGGTTTGCTTTCAATCAGTGTGGCTGGATCATTTCCCAGGGTTGGAGGGGAAAGGGGGAAAACTCAACAAACCCTCAGACACACAAACCAAAGTTGCACTACTCAGGAGCCCAGCCCTGCTGGAGGTGCCCCTTCAGTAACTGTTGGACCAATGCAGTGGCTAAAATACGCTTTTTTGGGGGGTGGGAAATGAGAAACACCAGAATTAGAAGTAACAGATTCCAAAAATGCCCTCTGGCTTCCCAAATCCCAGTTTGTCTCAGATGTATAGATATGTGTCAGAAGAATCACACTCCCAGATAAAAAGGGCAGAGCCAGGCATTTGTTGCTGCTCCCTCTATCTTCTTCTTGAGTGACAAATTCAGAGGGAGTCACCAGCCCTAAGCTTGTGCTGATAAATGCAAGATGAATTAAAAATAAACCACCATGATGACTTGATTTTCAAAAACATCACCTAAGCTGGTAGAATGCTTGTAGTAGCCATAGTTCAGTCTACCTTGTGCAGCACATCCCTGGACACTAGCGTGATCAGTGCCTACAAAATGCAGGGAAAAAATAGTAACAGAGGTGGCACTGGTGTACCACATCATATGCAGGGGACTTCCACCTTTAAAGAGTCTGAGTCCTTAGATCAGCAAACCACTTTAACTATGTACTTACATGTTTTCCTGAGCAGGGGCCTTACTGTGTACACCTAATCTATAAATCTCAGGTCAAAATTAATGCAGTAACTTCAGAAGATATTCAAGGTTCTTCAGACCCTTACTGATGTCCTACTGGACATTGTAGAGCCAGCTAGACTGGGATGCGGGTGGTTAGACCTAGTGGTCAGAGCAGCAGCTGGGAGTCAAGCCAAGGGTCAGGGTTAGAGTCAGAGCCAGTAGCCTAGGGTGGGACATAAATGCAGGGATGTGGAACAGGACAGGAAGGCAAGAATCAGGATAACATTGGGGCTCCGGAGTCAAAGATTCACCTATTTGCTCAAACAACTTCCTGTGGCTCCTTCGGTCTTAAATAGTGAGTGAGCCAACAAGACTGGATGGACATCTATTCCAGTTGGGAGTTTTGTAGGCAGTGTCTATAGGGAGCTAAAGTCCACCAGCCCACACTCTTTGCTAGTAGCAGTGACCTGTCAGATGGTACTTACAGTCAGAGAACCGTCTGGGGACCCCAAGGACCCAGGTTTGTGACCTGTAATCCCTCGGTTATTGGCAGTCTCCCAGACTCACTTTACCAAGAAAGCTCAATATTTGTTTAGATGTTACATTTAACAAAATGACCCACAGTGGAAATATCCATTGTTGCTCCCATGGGACTCTTCTAGATTATGTGTTAGGGGGTGGTGGCTTATCCTGAGACAGAGGTGAATTTTGGTGTAGGCATGTATATTGGAGAGCATAATAATCTCCCTATAGCACCACTCCAAGCACAGATCAGGGCTTTCTCAACCCTCTCAGGGATGAGGAGCAACCAAATGGGTTCACACTCCCTAGAGACTTATGAAATCCACAGGCTTTCCAATTCCCTGGCGAAGAACATTACCCATCCCTAGCACCACTCCAAGCACAGATCAGGGCTTTCTCAACCCTCTCAGGGATGAGGAGCAACCAAATGGGTTCACACTCCCTAGAGACTTATGAAATCCACAGGCTTTCCAATTCCCTGGTGAAGAACATTACCCATCCCTGGGCACCATAAGTTGAGAGTTTAGTAATACGCAGTTGCTCTCTGTCATTTGCAGCCATTCACACACTCACCCTTTTAAACAACAGCACCTCCGCCCTACCATCAGTGTCGTAATCCTCTGTAGCTTTGCTGACAACCTAAGACAGATGCAGTGTGATGAGTGGCGACTCACTTTGAACCAGATTCATTGCTACATCAGGAATTTGTACAATTCTATACTGTGATTGCAAAGCTCCCAGACAGAGGTTTCTTATCTGCTCAGGCTTGATTAGCCAACCTGTTTTTCCATCTAACCAGCTAACATTCAACCACAGACCCAAGTACCTTCCACACAAGGAAGAGTAAGTCTCCTCGGCCCTCAAAAAAAGCTGTCAGAGTGTAATGGTATATGCACACCACTTTCCCCAGGGAGTTGAAGACCAGTTACACCAACAGAAGTCTGGAGAGCCAGTGGCAATCTGGCATGCGCAAGAAGTGTAATAGTGACCAAAACAGTTTGATTGATGGCATGTGAAATTCCCAAGGGGTTCTGACAGCTCATAGGGACATATACCTCAAGTCCTTGAAACAGCCCCTGCTCTTAGTGTCTGTACCAACTAATACAAGTTAAAGCTAAAGCTAAACAAATAACCATTGACCTAAGTAGGCTTCAAACTTACAAGGAGTGTGTTACTAACTTGGGATCCAACAGCTATTCAGTGGGGCCAGAATTTTACCACACGTGTCACTGAACTGCAAGTTATCAAATGTTAGCAAAACAATGGCTAATTTCCTCCCAGAGAATTACCAGGGACAATAAAATAGTTATCAAATGCACCCTGGGCACATACATTTCCTGCAGCACAAAATACCCAAGACACACAGTGGGAATCAAAATAAGATCTTGTTAGCTGTCAATAAGCAAAGAAAGTGAATGCAAAGGCAGCCATAGCTTTCATGGCCATGCTCAAACTATAAGTGCTCTGAAGCAATAGCAGGACATTTAATAAAACTAAAAGCAGATTTTTACCAGCTAGAATTCTGTAGCTCAAAATGTAACGGCAGCGAAAGGGGTCAGGCTCTCAACACCCCTATCCCAGATATATGGTGGCTGATCAGGTCCCTGCCCCCACTCTGTGAGGGGAACCTCTCTGATTGGTTCCTCCCCCCCCCCCCCCGTTCTGCCTTTAGAACTAAATCCCAGATGATCCAGATTAGGAAGAATTAAAATCCAGATTAGGTACCACTGCCATTTAACATGTAAACCAAGAAAATTAGATTAGTAATCTACACAGGCCTGGTGTGTTACACAAACCTATCTAACTGACCTAAGAAGTCCAAGAAATTATAGTTTGTTGCTCTAAGATGAACGTTTGCATATTCTCCAACAACAATTGTGTCCCTGCTGGTGAGATGTTTTCCACAATGTCTGTGAAAGGTTTATATATTTTATTATTTTTCCCTTTACCGGGTCTTCTATCTTAGGCCTTTTAAGAAGAATTGGAGCAATATTCTTGCCTTTAAAAATCTAAAGTGCTGTCAGCATCAGATACACCTCTTGAGACTGTTTTAGGCTGTTTCTATTTCCTCTTGACACTAGATAATGATCTTTGTGTCAGTCATTCTGTACATGCATAAAATTTTGGCTCTGGAATATTAAACTGTTGTAATCCCTTTATCATAGCTACTTTGAATGATTTCTAAACATGGCCCAGATACACACCAGTCACTTGCCCAATTTAAAAAACATCTTTTTCAAGATATGGTTTACTCAGAGTATATTAAAGCAAGTCTCACAGTTGCTTGTATGCATTAGTACAGCCAATGGAAAAAAAAGCAGACATCACTAAAGTAATATGACAAGGTGAATAAATGAAAAAACGTTTCAGCATTGATTAAGAGCAAGTAGAGCATCTTAAGTTTAGATTTCACATACACACCCTGGATAATGGACTTTTTAAAGAATAAAGTTATCATTTTATAAAAGATACTTTTAAGAAAGTTTCCTAGAAAGAAAATATTTTCTGACTCCCCACTGATAAATATATCTGTAGGGGATTTGGCTAACTCAGTGCTTCAAAATAGATTTTAAAGATGGACAGAGGGAATGCTCTTATTTTAAAGATCGAAAGAAACTAACTGAAGCTTTGATGCAGACTATAGGCTATATTCTGTTTTGTTACACTATATAAAATCTTCATTAACTCCAGACGAATTACATTCAAATTATACCAATGTAGCCGAGTGCAGAAATTGGATCTGTAGTTTTATAGATCTAATTCATTAGGAGGCCTAATCCAACTCTCCTTGAAGTCTGTAAGAGTTTCTGTTGACCACAGTGGGAGGTGGATTCGTCCTTAGATGAACATAATTGTGCCAGGAAATGTATGGAGAACCAGAACAGGCTCACCACGGTATAAGATAGAAGAACTGCTTCATGGGGATTGTCCTGACTGATGTTTTTTGTGATCTAAAATATGCTGCCTTTCAACACTGGAGAAAGAATTCTACCTTAGAACTTTACACATAAAGTTCCATGGATGTCAACGGGAGATACATGCACAAATAATTATTTTATGCTTATTCTAAGAGTCAAGTAAAGGAAGTGTTTAAGATCATTAAGAGGTGGAGAGTTGGTGCTGGAAGATCACTTCATTGCAGGGGAGACTTAAAGGGAAAATCTGATGAACAGAACTCAGTTTGGAATAAGCTCTTGAACAGTACCACTGCCATAAAAAAATTCAAGAGAAGTAACAGAAAAACCTCATAAGCCTCATGCTGGATTTTTCTTTTTTAGATGTTTGCGAGATGGAAAGAGATTTCAAAGATGATGTTCGATGTTGACTGGACAAGAAGTCTGTGCGTAGAAAAAAGGCAAAATAGCTTAAGCATGGTTAGTTCCTCATAGTAAACATATTACCTCCTTAAGAATGCTGTCAATGTAACTCATCTTAACATCAGATAAATGCTGGCCGTTCAACTACAATCTGCTCAGGGAGAAATCTAAAGTATGATACTCTTCAGAACATTTTTCCCCAAAGATTTTCTACTTATGAACCAGCATTTGATTACATGTGTCAGTCTCTCCTCCCAGCGGTGCTGGAACATTTTTAATAGTCGGGGTGCTGGGAGTCAGCTCCCTTACCCCTGTCTGTGCCCCACCCCCAAGCTAGGGTTGGGAGCAGAGCTGTGTCTCTGGGAGATGGGACATGCATGGGGTAAGGACCCCGAGGCTGGGACCGCAGCCGGGACCCCATGTGCAGGACCAGAGCCCCTTGACAAACCTGGAAGTGCTGCAGCACCCCCCGCCACACACACACACACCTACTTCCCATGCCTATGTTGCCTCTTGTTTTTTCACTTGCATAACTGCCTTGTTGCATTTCAAGAAGCCTGAGGAAATTCTGCTGACTACTTTAGTTATACAGGAAAGAGGCTTTGGAAAAATATTTGCACGTACAAGTTTTAGGAAATTTACTCTTAATGTGGGGTATACATCATCTGTGAACTAGGCACTTAATTTTTATTACCTTATTGGTTCACTTAATTGCTTTATAACTGCTAGCAATTTTTCATCAAAACAAGGGATTAATTTACCACATTTTTTTTCCATTTTGCGCAGATGTAGACAGGAGATCATTGTTGTGTGGTGGGATTTGTGCTAGCAGTTTGACTGTACAAAAAAATTGCTGTATATCAATAGAATGATAAAAGAGCAACACTTAGGGAAGTGGATCGAATGAGACACTGCGTTAATGAAGGTATGTCTGCATCTAGAGATCTGGATTCAAATGTAATTTAGGTGACTGACAAGTTATTTAATAGTACCTGCTCTGTTCTGATCCAGAGGACAGGAGTTGTTTGAGCCACCACAGATGGGCCTTTAGCTCAAGGTGCAGCAGCTCATGCCTTGGTTTTAAAGCAGGTGGTCCCTTGTTCAATCCCCACTGTGTCAGCCACAATGGCAGCTGTCACAGTAACGCTGTGATCCCCGGTCATGGATTAGGGTCCCATTGTGCTAAGTGTTGATCAACACACATAACAAAAAGATGGGACCCACCCTGAAGAATTTACTGATTTTAAGGCAAGACTACAGGCCCTGTCTTGCATTGCTTACCTAGGGGCACAACCAGGAGGTGGTCCAGGTTATCTGCCTGGCTGCCACCCGTGAGAGTGGCCTTGTGTCTCTGCATGCCAGCTCACAATGCCACTCACTGAAATTTGGTCCAGCAACTCCTCCATCATGACAAAGGTAGGGGGAGGGTGACCAGATGTCCTGATTTTATAGGGACAGTCCTGATTTTGGGGTCTTTTTCTTATATAGGCTCCTATTACCCCCAACCCCACACTTGCTGTCTGGTCAACCAAGCTTTTGTGAGTGTGTAACTCATTGCAATCTGCCTCAGGTTTTGCCCTCCTGCTCTTCCATCATAATAAGGAGGAGGCGGGTGGGCCAAAGTTGAGGGACTGGCATTGCAATCCTATGAACCAGGTTGCAACACCACTCAGATATGGCCTGGCCTCCCTCCATTGTCCAGTCAGGGTCCACGGTAGGGCCTGAGCTCCCTGCCCGGCTCAAATGCCTGTTGGCTGTGGTGAACACTGCAGCTGTCCAAGCAAGTAAGGAGCAGACCCCTAGTATTCACTGTTTGGACAACGACTACAGTTTATCTTCTCCACAAGAATGTCACCACTGAAATTTTGGTTCCATTCCACTTACTCCGATATCCCCTCATATATGTAACCTATTTTTCTATCAAGAAAAAAATAAAGCCCAAAAGGAAAGAGCCAATGCAATGATTTTTCCCTACAAAATGTACATTAGGTAAGGTTATAAAAAAAAAACTTGTCCTTTTTTGTGCCCACAGTTATGCACAGGTCCAATTGATGTTAGCGGTCTACGTACAGTATCAGACATGCAGGTAGGTAGATATCGAAACAGACTTTATTGTACCTGTACCTAATTGTGGTTACAATAAAAAAAGGCCTGGTTAAGCTGCTCTCCAAATATCAATGCCTAAGGAGCCTAATCCTAGGCCAGGGCCCCATGGTGTTAGGTGCTGTCAAATGCATGACAAACAGTCCCTCCCCTAAGGAGCTGACAATGTAAGACAGATAGACAGATATAGAGTAATTGAGAGCAAAACAAGCAATGGCAGATTTTGGCAAAAGAAAAGGTAATCTGTGTCTCTTGGCCCACATCCCTTCTCCATAGCAAGGCAGGTGCCAAGATCCAGAACAACTATGGGTTCATGATCCAGTTGTGCTTGTCTATACACACTAGCTCAATGGAAAAGTGTAGTTGTCCATGGAGATATCAGATCCCTTCATATTTTTCCTGCAGAGGGAGGGGGCTAAAGCTCCAGAGGGGGACAAACCTGTATTGACTTCCCAACCCTAAGATCCTCTGCATCTCTGAGGTTCTTCAGAAACATTCTAGACTACGATTCAGCGCCCTTCTCCAATGCCATTTACTTTATTGATGCAAGTTTAATTTCAAAAAGGTGCTACTCAATATGGAGTAAGGGTGATAGAATTTAGCCTTTTAAAGAGTTTAGAATGAGTAGATAAGCAGGATTTGACCCATGCTACTAAGTTTGTTATTTATCAATAATAAACATTGTAACAGTTACTAAAATCCACTGTTTAATATAAGTTATATTGAGAAGACTAGCTACATAGCTCAGGGCAGTGGAGTTAAATATTTAATTGTTCCAGGGCGGGGTGGAAGGCAATCAGCTATAAAACCCTAGATCTTTTGCCACCCTTTTTTAAAATTGTGTTTTCTGGTGATGTATTGTGCATCACGGTGGGCTTTCACTTCTAGGTAAAGATTTTTAATGCAAACACTACTCAATAGTGAATATACTTTCATGGAAGTTACATGCCATTCTGATTTGTTTAGTTATTCTTTCCCCACCCTTTTTTGTGCGTGAGTGCTTCTAGTTTTTTAGTGCTTCTCTCCCTTCTTTCAGGGAGTTGCTACTGTGCCCTACATATTAACTTTGAAGCTAGCAGGTGGAGATTTCCTTTAAGATTGTGCCAATGACCTCCACAGCCTGATAGATTCACTTGGCATCCTCTCAAAGATTAAGTGCATCACCCTCACTAGTGAGTCACCCAAAGCCCAGCCAGATAGACCAAGTATACTTGGCTGCACTTCCAGCTGCTCAGTCTGATTTTATTTGCCTGCAGATATTCATCACCAACTCCTGTTTACCTGAGGGATTTTATGTTGGTGTGGCTGAAGGGGAAGGGGGAAGAGGAGGGAAATTGGTGTTAGGAAAAAAAGTATTGGTGACATTTCTGTGGTAGTCATATCATGGCCTCATTTTTCATAGAAAAATGAAGGATAGTTATGTAGTTAAGGCACTGGGTGGGACAGAGGAAATCTGGTGGGAGTATGTGGCTCTGCCACAGAATTCCTGTTGAGCTTGGGCAAGTCATTTAACCTCTAACTGGGTTTCCCCCATCTGTTAAAGAAAAAGGAGACAGTAGGACTTTATTTCTTCTAACTTTTGTCTTGATTGTCTATTTAGATGGTAAGTTTTAGGGTTTTATGAGTCAGACTGATTTACTAGGTGTGTGTACACTGCCTAGCTAAGTAGGGCCCCTATCTTCGTTGGCACTGCTCAGAGCTATTCATAATATAAATATTACAAAAGTAAGTCAAATCTGTAGCAGTCCATGCTAAAGAATAAGTAAAAAAAAAACAACCAGAGGCAATGTGTATGTCTTGTAAGATTTTTCTTAGCATGTGAGCAGAGTACAGTCCTTAGATAAGTATATATATTGCTGTAGAGATAAAAGTGAGAGTGAGAGTGTTTTGGGGGGATGGAGGGAGAAGAGCTGTGGCAGACAACAAGGGAGTTTGCAGTCTACCTTGCTCTCTGTAACTAGAGTCAATTCTTGGGGAAGAACTGCTCCATGAAAGGCAGACCTTGGCTGCTGGACTAAGATCCCTGAAAGAGGGGATTTGCGTGTGTGTTGTTTATGACCACTTAATTCAAGGGCTGACCTATGTAATGTAAACAGAACAAGTGCTAAGAAAATTTCTAGACTCTGCCTCACCGATTTCTCAGTCAATGGGAAACTAAAGCCCTGCAGTGAGCTACTTCTCAGCAGAGGTGCAGCTGTACTTGCATATATGCAGATTGACAAATTGGATGAAGTAATTTCTTATTGGACCAGCTTGTCTCTCTAATATCCTGTGACCAACATCGCATGCACATATGCAGATACACATGCATTGTGCTGCAGTTCTGGTTGATAAGCCCCTGTGAGGCTTTTTATAATTTTCTCAAAAAGTGGCTCCTTGGGTTTGCCTGGGGTTTTAATTCACCATTTAAGTCCATTTAAAAAAAATAAATACATTCAATGCAAAATGCTATGATAACACAACAATATGGTTGAGATTATAAACACTAACATTATAAGGAAGTTGAAAGTTATGGTACCAAAAATAAAAGTAACAGATCCTTAGACATGGAAATCAACATCATACTGAAACAATACAAGACACAAATATGATGCATTTACAGCATGCACAAGTTACAGTTTTTATGGGAAACCTAACTTTGAATTTCCTGAATGTCGTCTTTAAAATCTCAAATCATGTGCCGCAGGGTTTTGCATTATAGGCACAAACGGGAACAAAGGCAGGGGGTCAAACAAAATTGTTTCAAATATTTGACGCTTATTTGCCTTTGGTCTTTTTTTTACCATATTTCAGTACTGCTCTGTTCAGAGAGCCCTAAGTGACCCTTAAGTTTAAATACAACCAGCCAAACGTTTATCCCAGACACTTAAGACGGAAAATGCGGTAACGTCACGCAAACGTGATCCAGAGACTTAATTAGAGCCAACTTAGCAAAGACAGGCAGTAAATCGTTTGAGCTTCCTTCTTGTGCCTCTGGATGTTAATTTGCATCAGAGTCAGCAATCCATATGTGAAACAACTCGTAAGTCTTTCAAAGAAAGGACGTTGGGGATCGGTTTTAAGGGTAAACATCAACCAGTGCAGGAACCCAACGAGAAAGAGTTAACCTTCAGCAACATACGGAAGCAATTCAGAGACACGAATCAGTAACTAGCCTTTGAAGGAGCCTAGCGCCCTCTAGTGGAAGAGAGCCTACAGTGGAAATTTCCTTTAGAAACCAGCTTTATTTAAAAAAGTGCACACCTATTTGACAGACTGTCTATGTCACTGTGATGAGAATTCATTTTGCAGAACAAATCCGCGTTTACCGTCCTTTGCTTAAGATAGTTGCGTTGCGGTACGCCCATACATAATTCTGGTGGGTAATCAATACACTCATGGAGCTGGTAAAAGTGGAGTAATGGATGGGTGGAGACTTTTTGTCTTGTTTCTGTGATTTTGAAACTCCTTCCCTCGATTTCAGGTTATCTAATTCAAACGCGAAATACGATCTGGGGAAATATACAATCTCGAAAACCCGGCAAGGAAATAAGAGACTGTAGACTGCTAGCAAGATCACACACGCAATATGACAACCAGACAAACCCCTATGTGTCCATTGTGCAGGAAATATTCTCTAAATTGTTTTATTATTAACGTGACACTAGAAAAATATTTATGGAAAGTATTCAATCTCAACCTCGTTTCTTTACAGTTTAAGAATACTGTATAACAAGTTCTGGTTAACAGTTATTATTAATTTCCTTAGAACTGGGAACATCCTTCTGTTCAAAAAGGAACAAACCCCTCCTCATGTTTTTATAGCTTTAAAATGGAAATGGCTCTGGTTAAAAAAAAGGAGTTATTTTTTTAGCAAGCATTTATAAATTTACCTACAACGTGAGAGGGAGAAAACTGAACAGCAAAACACAAGACCATTCATCTAGTAATCTACCCAGGAAATCCTTAGTGTATATTTAACACAATTTAACAAAGCCGAATAAAATGGCAAGAATGCCGTTTCTCAGCTCATAAGCTATTTACAGCTCAGTTCTAGTGCTGAATAAGGTGGCCCAATTTCCAGCAAATACAGGGCGCGAACGTAAGCTTATTTATGAGACCTTTAACAAAATGCAATTATGCAAAAATGGCTTTGCACTGTGTGGAAGTGGAAATCCCCACTGGGCACACACGCACCTCTGGGGTATTCCGTGTAAATACACGACAAGATGCTTTTCACCGAGAAACAGTCTAGTGCATAGTTTTAGGACTGAACGTCCTTCATTAATACATTTTTAGTAGGTAAGCTCCTAATAGGAGTTTTAGCCCTGATTTGTGTCTCTGTTCCTCTCATTCTTCTATTCACGGACACCAGGAGATTAGCTTCCTTCTCCGTTTAAAGCCCTTTTTAAGGCATTTTATCTTCAATATACGCCTTTTCCTCGCCTCCCAATAGTATATTAGAGAGTTTGGGAAAATAAACGTCAAGTCCCTTATAGCCGCTCTGCTTCTGGACAGTAACCAAAACGCTGTGAGGTTTCTTCAAGCAATGCATTTCCAGCATAAACATGATATCTAGATTTAAAACCCAATAGATCTCTTTGCTTTCCAGCCGTGGAACATACTAAATATGTAACGTTATATTTACATACCTATGCGGCCCTTCATCAGAAATACGGATCTAACAATTTTAGAAGGGAATTTTGTGTTTCCATTAAAGGTCCCAATCCACAGGGGGTAAATAGCTAAACTCAAACGGTCACCGGCTATAGATAGGAAGGGTCAGGAGCAAGCACGTTTTGTCTATTAATATAAGGCAGGAAGAGAAGCTAGACAAGACCATCCGAGATCCCTGAAGATAGCGTGGGGCATCACCTTGGGAGTGAATTAATGAGAAACCTTTGAAATGCAGTAGTTCGAAAGTTCTTTAGTATGCGCGCAAATATGTTGCGTGCTATTGCTCACAATAGCACAATTTTGGAATAATCGTCTAGTATAATTTTGCTGGGCATTTTATTTAGTAAATTGAATCATTAGTCAAATAGGAAAAAATGTGAATCCAAAGGGTAGCTGTGCACTCGAGGCTAATCAGTACTGATTGTGAACTTTCAGCTGCTTCCTGATGCTTTGTTTCAAGTCAAAAGAGCACAGGGTCTATTTAAGGAACAGCTTTTATTTTAACTTTTTAAAAAAGGTTAGAAAGCATTAAGAGAGAATCCCGAAACTGCTGGTACCTCCCCCGCCCCGTACCTTTTAGTGAGCCCCCATGGCTTCGAAAGAAAGAGGCATATGTAGAAAGTTCCGATTTCCTAGTTTAGAATTGCACGTGCCATATATTACTTATATCAAAGACAGTACGATCCTGTTATTTTACTGAAATATGATCAATGGGTTTGCAAAATTAACACCGTCAAAATTCGCTAGGAATACATTACTATAGATGTAAACGCTGTTTAGCAATACACAATTCACAATAGAGGAATATAACGTTTTAGATTTTTATACTTAAACCAAGCTAATTCGTCACTGTCCTTAGAAAGAACTGCTTTTTTTAAAAAAATTTACTCCAATAGTTTATACAAGATCTTTAACTCAACCTCTGTGTTTTTGCTTTATCATTTTTTTAGATCTTGGGCTTCTCTTTGGTTTTTGTTTATTGCCAATATTTGTATTCATATTTTAAGGGCCCGATCCTGATTCTTTACTAAGCCAGTGGGAGAAACTCCTTTAAAAACCAAAACATACAGTGTTTGTCCGATTCCTTTTTCTCAGTTCCGTCTAATACGCTGGTAACGATCCAAATAAACAACCCACGATAATTAGTGTGTTTATTGTATATAAAACAGGCTGAGCCCGATCATACATTCTTAGGCAAAAATTCTCTTCAACTGGAAATGAGTTTGACTGCGTGATTTATTACATAGGAAAATATTATCGTGCCTGTCCTCTCTGCAAACAACTTTGGCTTGTATAGCGCTGAGGGTTTTGGGAAAACACCAGTGATCAGAGAAAGACGACACACATTGCACTGCATCCTTTAAGGCTTTGTCATCTCCATTTGCTTGAGGCTCAACCCCTTCAAATCAAGTCCGATTATTAACACATACAGGCTCTCACGCTTTTTTCAAAAGAAGATGTTCACATGGATATCTTTGCGGGGGCGGGGGGAGGGGAGAAACACGTGGAGTGATGTGGTTATTACTTTTACCAGCTTCGGGGAGGGGGAAGAGACAAATTTGCAGCCTTATAGTCTAAGTACATTACACCTGTTACATTAATAATTCATTTAAAACATGAGTAAGGATCTACACTATTTTAACTCCCACCTAATCCATGGGAAGCATTATTTACCTAAACACTTTGCCAGCTTCCATTAATTTCCAACTTTAAATGGGGCTTTGTCCGAAGAAGCAGTGCAGGCATACATTTTAAAGTGTAAATACTGAAAGTTAGGCTCCTATATCCATATTTGGGCACCCAAAATAATTGTCATAACTGCTCAGCACTCACCTCAACTGCTTCTGTGCAAGCTGCTAGATACCCAGCAATTTGGGGAAGGGGAGAGAAAGGGGTGTAAAAATCAGGCCTAAAGTTCAGCACCTACTTTGAAAATTTTGGTTGTAAGATTTTTCAATACAATTCTGAATTCAATATACCAAGTTCAAGAGATGAGACACTGTGTGCAAAAGCTACAGTGTGTGTAACATGCCATTATATAAGTTCCTATTGAAATCATAGATATATGATTTACATGCAGTGGTCTTGATCCTGCAAAGTCAAGTCAAAGTCACACATGCTTAACTTTATGCATTATGAGTGTTTCTACTATTGACAATGGAACTACTCACCGTGTATAAAGAAGTTAAATGTATGTTGCAGGATCAGGGTTTACAAGAGAACCTCAGTATCAGGGCCTAAGAAACAATGGATCTAGATCAGAATTTTACAAATAGCTCCTATGTTTCTATAATGATCTGAAATAAAAGCTCTGGGATCTTAATACCCCTGAATTTGAGGTGTATGAGATCATATTCAGGGTTTAGAAAGAAAAACTAAGATCCATCTCCAGTAAAAATCAGTTCCATTAAACTCACATGGGATTTAATGAAGCCACAAACCTAATACAAATTCAAGGAAATGATAATTTTTAAACAATCAGACCCATGAGCTCACTCTGCTTTGAAAGCCAGCAGGAATCTGGTTGTGCAAAGGAAGCAGGATCAAACCCATAAGCTTTTCTTCTATTGCAAATCTAATACAATAGATAAATGAATGAAAATATAAAAAAACAAAAAGCAATATTTTCTATATGCTCCCAGTAAAGTAGAGATTAAGGCCCCAGTAAAACACTTCAACATGTGGTCAACTACTCTGCTAAATCTTTGCTTTTATTTTGTTTTCATCTTAGGGCTGGTCCTCATGAGGGCGGGGGATCGACTGTAGATACGCCGATTTCAGCTACATTATTAACGTAGCTGAAATCGGAGTATCTACAGCTGACTCACCTGCCATCCTCACGGCGGCGGTGCGCTCCCCCATCGACTCCAGCTTGCGCCTTTCGGCGAGCTGGATTTACGGAGTCCAGGGGGGCGCCGCTGGCAATCAATTTATCGCGTCTTGACGAGACGCGATAAATCGATCACCATAAGATCGATCTCTCCCCGCGCTAGTGAAGACAAGCCCTTAGAGGGAACCCTTTACTTGCCTGTTTTGCACATCTTTGCTTCTTTCCTACTCAAGGAAGCACCTACATATTAGGGTGTTAAGCCTCTTAGAAATGCCTAAAATAGATAATTCCATGTTTGAATAAGAGTTTGATCTAGGATTTAGAGAGATGTACAGGGAATAGATATTTTTATGCAGTTATTTCTTTAATCAAATATTAAACACACTGGGACAAATTCACCACAGACATCATTCGAAGTTAATGAAGTTACTGCAGGGCTTAGAGTGCAAGCTCTTCAGGCAAGGAACTGGGTTTGTTACATGCCTGTACAGTGACTAAAAATATGGGTTAGCACATGGTTCCTAGAGACCCCAACCAAGGATCAAATGCAAGACAAATTAATATCTTCTCATTCTGATAATGCCCTCTTTATACTGCATTTCTGATAGTAGCCCTTCCCCGACTAAAGATTGTGATGTCAAACTGTTACATCACTGTGAGCTACAACAAGGAAAGATAAGGCTGTGATAAAGAAAGAGTCCCACTTCAAAAATAGTTCGAGGGTTACAAGAAACAATCAAAAAATGAGGAATACTTGTGGCACATTAGAGACTAACCAATTTATTTCAGCATAAGCTTTTATGGGTTACAGCCCACTTCATCGGATACATAGAATGGAACACACAGAAGTAAGATGCATTTATATACATAGAAAGCATAAAAGATTGGAAATTGCCATATCAGTTCTAAGAGGCAGTTTAATTTGGATGAGCTATTATCAGCAGGAGGAAAAAAACCTTTTGTAGTGATAATCAAGTAGACCTATGTCTGACAGTTGACAAGAAGGTGTGATAGAAACTTAATGTAGGGAAATAGATTAAATTAGTGTAATGACAAAGCCATTCACAGTCCTTGTTTAACCCTTGGTTGATAGTGACTAATTTGTAAATTAATTCCAGTTTGGCAGCTTCTCGTTGGAGTCTGTTATGGAAGTTTTTCTATTTTAAAATGGACACCTTCAAGTCTGTAAATGAATGGCCAGGGAAACTGAAGTGTTCTCCTACTGGTTTTTGAATGTTAGGATTTCTGATGTCAAGTTTGTGTCCTTTTATTTTTTAGCATTGAGACTGTCTGGTCTGGCCAATGTACATGGCAGAGGGCATTGCTGGCACATGATGGCATATATCACATTGGTGGATGTGCAGGTGAATGAGCCTCTGATGGTGTGGCTGATGTAATTAGGTCCTATGATGGTGTCAGTTGAATGGATATGTGGACAGAGCTGGCATTGGGCTTTGTTGCAAAGATAGGTTCCTGAGTTAGTAAGAAAATATGGGGTTTTGCCTTTTTATTAAAAAAAATTATGACTGTATAGTAGTTATGGCTTCTTCAGCTTGAGAAGCCCAAAGAAAAAAAATACAGATCTAGACTTTAAACACACTACAATCTGAGGGCATTTTCATCTCAGAGTTAGATTCTGTGCTCTATAGAGGTTGGGGGATGTTCACTAAACTTGCATTTGAGCTCTGTTGAGAATTTGGCCTTACCTTTCTGGGCAAAATTCATGGGTGTTTACACCTAGCATTTGTAACTTGCAGTACTGTCGTGATTCCTGAAATTGTAGTTTATGATTATAGGAATTTATTTTTTCATGTGTGCATAGCAGATTTTATATACACAGATCCTCCCATGAGTCTCATGATCATTAATGTTTTCCTTAAAGCCCCAGCTCCTAGAGCCAAACCCCTATGTGATAATTCCAGCCCCATTCTTAAAGAAAAAAGAAAGTTTCCAGCCCTCCTGGCTCTGGAGAAAGCTTCAAAATGTGGCCCCAGTGCAGACAAAAGGCTTAAAAGGCAGAAAGGAAACAGACCACCAAATCTGTTATTTTTCGACAATCTCATGATTTTAAAGCCAAGTTCGTGATTTTTGCTGAACCTGATGTGATTTTTGAACATTCGGGGGTAGGCAATACCGCCTTGAACTGTGGACAGGGGTCTTCTGCACCCTCTCCCAGCTTAGTCCTACGGGGAAACGCCCTCCCCCAGCAGGACCCTGGGGCTGAGTCAGGAATACGCGGGGAGAGGGGTGCTAGTCTGCACCACCCCACTGTCTGCCGGGCGAGGGGCACGTGGGGAGAGCAGCAGAGGACAGCATAAGGATGCGGCGCCCTTGACTTCCACGGTGGAGCAGCCGCAATCAACCTTTGCAAACAGAGCGGGGCTTCCGCCGCGCTTTTCGCAAGCCGAGACCCTCCCCGCCCCTCAGCGCAAGAGAACTGGGAGGCCGGGGGCGTCATCTGCGTCCCCCCCCCCCCCAGCCCCGATCCAGAGGGGCCGGGAAGGGGAGGCCGGGGATAGGGTCGCTCGGGAAAGGGCTGCGGAGAGGCAGGAGCCGTCGGGCGGCAGCGTTCCGCGGGGAGAGCGATTCGGAGTGGAACGGAGGCGGAGCCGGCGCCCGCCCCCAGCGGGCAGCGTAGGGAGCGGTGCCCGCGCCGAGACGGGCAGCGGCGGCGCGGAACACTCGGCAACGAGACGTCAGCGCCTCTGAGCGGCGCCCGCAGCGGGCTCCAAGCGGGGCAGCCAGGCCCGCCCCCTCCCCGCACTGCGGCTGCAGCCCGCCCGCGGGTTCAACGCGCCTTGCAGGGGCCGCGAAAGCCCCCCTAGACTGAGGCGGGCTAGCGCAGCAGCGCACCCGTAGGAGGGGCGGGGTTATATTTCCACAGCAGCCCGTCTATGTGACCAGCTCATGGCCCGTTTTTTAAGGGACAGGCCCGGTTTGGGGGATTTTTTCTTGTATAGGCTCCTATCACCCCCACCCCATTTCCCATGTATTCACAGTTGCTCTCTGGTCACTCTAGTGGGGTCTGTTACCTCCCCTCCCTGCCTCCAGCCCCCCAGGCAGGGGGTGCTTGTGTGCAGGCCTCATTCCAGAGCTAGCTGTGCACTTGCTCTGGATGTAGGGTTGCCAACGCTGAAGTTATTCCTGGAATAATTCCTCCCCCCCACCCCCTGATTTGTCGTCATTTTCTTAAAATATCCTATTTAAATCACCCAGGATTGCTTTCAATGCTCACTGGGAGATGGATGCCAATTCCAGGAGACTCCAGGCCAATCCTGGAGGGTTGGCAACCCTGCCTGGGTGTCCTGAGACTGCCTGAGAAAGTCTAGAATCAGAAGCAGCTATGAGGAAACATTTTGTAAGGCTGCACAGTGCACACAAGGCCCATGCCCAAACATATGGCACTTAGGAGTACTCGCCTACTGTGCAGGGGTGCAGTATGTTTCATAGTTAGCTGGTGATCAGTTACAATAAGCCTGAGAGGCTGAGGCATTTGGATCTAGGCAGAAAACTACACTGCACGTTCGAGAATATTCTCTCCACCGGGACTGTCAGACTTTTTGAAGTCAAAGAGCTAGAGGCTCCCTCTGCTGGCCTCAAACAATCTCACTTGTGCACCTCCGAAGCACAAGCAATTTCTCTCTCCCCTTTTTAGCCACAGTAACTGATTCATTATGCATAAGAGATGAAGGTTTTTCTCTGGGCCAATATCTGCTGTGGATTCAGTCAGATGTCAAGGACAGACTGCTAGTCATCTGGGCTTTTTCAGAAAGTGGTAGGTCAAAAGGGAGCAGAGAAAAGAAATGTTACTGGTAAATTGCGTAATAGTTTGGTGTTGGAAGAGAAGAAGTGGAATCTTTAAAAAAAATGGATGCAATTATGACTACTGCTTGTAAATTTCCTTTTTGCATTTGCACTGTGCTTTCTGTGACAATTTCTCCCCTAAGAGAGGGAAACTGGTTTACATGCTCCTGCTTTCCTTTAGAATCTGAACAGTTTACAGACATGAAAGGTGAATGGAACAAAACTAGAGTGAGTTTATTACAGAATTCTATGCTAATATCCCACAATTTAGGATGAAAGGAAGTCAACACAGAAATGTTTTAGCTTATTTGAAAAAAAACAAAAAAACAAAAAAAAAAAGTGTGTGAAATTCCTATGGTACTTCGTAGTTCAGTGAAGATATATTGGAAAAGTCTCATTGCAGCCTATCCAATCCATAATTTAAAATGTTCCTGATGTCACGGAATAACGGGTCTAGAATATTTTCAGTGAATCAAGGGGTACTACAAGGATTTCCAAGAGGGGGGACAAAAAAAAGAGAGCAGAGTTCAGTTACAGTTTATTTCTGTGCTAAACTGCACTGATACCATTATTAGTGAGGCTGTTCAGTACAGGGTTTTACTGATTTTTTGTTTTTAGGCCCTGATCTTTCAAACACTTTATGCCTATGAGTAACTTGTTTGCAGGATCAGGGCTTTAGTTAAGTTCACCTTTAAGAAACAAAGATTATTTGGCAACATACTAAAATGGAATACAATTTTGACTCAAAGCTCTCACATTTAGTGTTATAGGTTCATTATATATAGAAAAAATAGAATTCGTTTGGATTTACACAAAAATAAAATGAGTTGCCTGTCTACAGCTATAGATGCCCCTGCCACAAATTTACAAGATCAAAAATAAAAGTTAAAACTGCAGCTTAACCTCCAACAGCTAGCAGAATGCAGTCTTCTGCAAAATACAGGACTCCCCTTTACTATGTGGAACTAACTAATTAACTCCCCTTCCTCTATCTTGCAACATGCCTTGAAGGTTAAAAGGCCAGGACTGTTTTGCAGTAGAAAGAGTTGGTTCATGCTGCTGAGGAGAGTGGTCTTAGCTCCAAGAGAGAGTTTTAAAAACCAGGCTGGTACTTACCCAGGATGCCATTGACAGCTGCTTCTACTGCCCCAGCCCTTTAAATAGCCCCCAGAGCCCTGAAGTAGCAGTGGCGGGGCTCTGGCCGCTATTTAAAGGGCCAGGGCGGTAGAAGTAGGGGAGCCCTGGGCCCTTTAAATAGCCCCCAGAACCGCACAGCCGCTACCCCAGGGCTTCAGCAGTGGGGCTCTGGTGGCAATTTAAAGGGCCTGGGGCTCCAGCCAAGGCTGGGAACCCCAGACCCTTTAAATTGCCCCCTGGGAAAGCTGAGCTGCCCCAGCACAGTACATCAGCTCTTGCTGGTACACTGTACTGGAGCGTACTGGCTCACTTTCACGTCTGTATACAGGCAAAAGCCAACACTTAACAGAGGCAGCATTGGAGACACCAGACAGAGTAATGATTCCCCTGCACTTAAGGAGGGCGAGCACAGTCCATATGAAACCATACTTTGCCTGTCCCAAAGTGAGCACGGGAGCCTCAGAAATGGTGAGTAAGCACAGGGTCCAGGGGGACTGATTGGTTCATGGCTCTGGGTTTCTGTGTCTTGGGGAGAGTCCACAGGTGCAGAGTGCACCTACGCTGAATTGTCCCAACAGCACTGTCCCAACATTCTCCACAGGAGTTTGTCCTGGAAGATATCTTGCTGCTGAGGGTGACCGGGAAGCAAGGGAGGGTCTTCTACTACAATGCGGCTTACACCCTGGCTCATATGCAGCTTGTCTGTGTGCAGCAACGGTCCCTCCACCCCTCACGGCAAAGTGGCGCGTACACGTTAGCGTGATTGGGACAAGAACCACACTGACTCTCCCAATAAACCTGCGCAGGTGCATTGCCCACATTCTGGCTGAGACTTTTGAAGAGATCACTGATGCCGATTACCACGATGTGATAGACAACATCAATGCGCTATTCTGCATCTAAGCATGCATGCAGCCCTTACCGTCCTCACCCAAAGAGCCTGCACCTATAAACTTCCTTCCAGTAAAAAAAAAAAAAGCCGCTTACCAGGAACCTCCTCTTTTGTTTGTCCTTCCCCAAGCATCGGACACCACGACTGGCTGCCTTCCTCCTGGGTCGAGAAGAACTCCTGGCTGCATGTTTCAAGAGATTCCAGGATGTCTCCCCTCACCTCAGCACCCTCAGTTGCACTTTCCTCCTCCTCCTTCTCCCACCCCTTGCTGTGCTGGGCTCGGAGGTGTCCATGGTGGTCGATGGAGTGGAGGTGGGATCGCCTCCAAGTATCGCGTCCAGTTCCTCGTAGAACTTGCAGGTCGCGGGGGCAGCACCGGAGTGGCTGTTTGCCTCGTGGGCTTTCCAATAGGCATTCCACAGCTCCTTCACTTTAACCCGACACTGCACCATGTCCCGGTCATGGTCCCTTTCCGTCATGGACCTTGATATGTGACCGAAGGTATCGTAATTCCTATGGCTGGCGTGCAGCTGATACTGCACCGCTTCATCCCACCCCCCAAACACTGATAAGGTCCAGCACCTCACCATTGCTCCATACTGAGTATTGCCTGACCATACGTGGAGGCATGGTCACCTGGAAAAATGCGCTGAGAGCACTCAACGCCTGGCTGAGCAAACAGGAAGGGGATTTTCAAAATTCTCAGGGAATTTAAAGGGTGGGTCTGACAGTTGGTCACCTGAGGACAGGACAGCAGAGTTCAAAAGGGATGACCAGAATGGCTAGAAGAGGCATTGTGGGACACTTCTGGAGGCCAATCAGAGTGCATTAGGTGTCCACACTGGCGCCGTGGCATTTGTTGCGCTTTCGCTGGAGTGTTATTCCTCCAGGGAGGTGGAGTACCAGGAGCGCTCCAGCCGTGGAGACAGAGCACTCTACATGCCTTGCCAGTGTGGAGGGGTAGTTAGGTAGAGCGCTCTAGGTGGCTTTATTGTGCTAGAATGCGCACGTGTAGCCAAGGCCTGAAGCTGTCAGTCACTAGTGTTTTGGGCGGAAGGTATGTTATCAGATCAGATGGTCTGAATTAACATTGTGAATACTACTTAATCATCAGTTCCTTCAATGAGTTAAGGAAATAAAATCTTAAATTAGAATTTAAGAACTACTGTCTGCTGGGGGGAGCGGGGGAAGCTTGATTCCACTGTCAGCAGGACTGAACCTGAAGAACAAGGAGTGGTGTTACTTTAACAAGTGATCTAAGTGGAAAAAATGTAAGTGCTGAAGGCAGATTTAAAAACAACAAGACAAAGTGCTAGAGGTCTGTGAAATGGGGTAGCTCGGATTCTTAAGAGGTTTAGTGAATTCTTCATTTTGATTCATGCCTCTGAGTCCAACAGTCAAAGACACCCTCAAGGCAACAGGGAGTGGTGCAAGCCATTAGGGAACTATTTTATTTAATTTCAGACTAACAAAAATGCACCGTAACGTGTTTCTCAGTGCACATACAACAGCTAACAGTTTTTTTTCTAAAAAAGTGTAAAAATAATCTGCACCCACCCCTGGCAAATGCCCGCAAAAAAGAGATGGGTCTCACACCCTCCCAGCCAACACACACACAGACTGACAGTGGAAGAAGCAACAGAAAGCATGAGTGAGATTGGTGCATCAAGGAAAATCCCAAAACATTTTATGCATGTAGACAAATTCAGTTAGTCATCATAAGGTAATTAAGGATATAGAAACTGGCTATAGCAAACTTTTCCTTGTTTTGGGGCAGCCATTATCAATGATAGAAAATAGTAATATTAGCTTCTGTTACTACTTTTCAGAAGATGGAGATTTTTCCCCAGGGAAAACTTTCCTATTACAAAGGCCTAACATCCTTAGTTCTAAATGTAACTTTTACAATCTAGAAACAAGCACTGCATTGCTAGAAAAGCTGAATGGTGACAGTCATTCAACACAATAGGAGGGAAGAGGGAAACCACCACCTCTACTCTGCCCGCAACTCACCAAAATCCTGATCAGACAATTATTCTGTGATGACATGATTAAAACAAACAAACAAATCAAATCCATCAAATCTCTAACAGCACCTCTCCCTAGCCTGATGACATGATATATTAAATTCACTAGAATAAAATAGTGAGATTCTATTGTCTTCATTTCTGTAAGATACGCCTTGTCTACATTTTGTAAACTGAGTTTATTTGCACTGGTGTAGCTACATTGACATAGATCCAGCAATGCAAATCCCTAGCATAGATTAATTGCACTGGTGGATAGCACTTTCTGCATTGATGTGACTTGTTCTAGTCACACTCTAGTGAAGGAAGAAGTGGGTAAATGAGTCTTCTCATACCCATCTCTTTTCTCCTTTCCTGCATAGTGATCAGCTCCTCAACGTGTTGCTTTTGAGCCAAGTCTTGAATAGACAGAGGAGGATGAATGAAAGGGCTTCTCTTGGACTGCATGGAAGGAGCAGCAACATTAGCAGGAAGGGGAGTAGGGAATGAGTGAGGGTTCCTCTAGGTTCTGTATCAAAAGATTTTGCTGCTCTCAGTTGGTAGGGGTGCAACCCATCAGCACCTCTTTGTGACCCCTCTTTGGGCTTTGCCTCAGTGGCTGAAAATCATGGAGTAAGGGAAAATAAAAGGGGAGTGAAAATATCCATATAAAATGATAATGGCATAAGCAGTTGAAGTTGTAAACTAAGGAGCTAAAAATCTCCTCATTTTCACTGGTGCAACTCCCCTTAAATGTGACCTTAAAGGCATTGAATAGATCCCATATTGTTTTATGAGGACTAGGAACTGTATAGGAGGGAAAATGAGAAGCAAAAAGACCTAATAGGACATTTAGGCTTGTGTTTTGGTGGGAATCTAAGTAGAAGATGATACTTTTAGTTTGTGTGGTCAGTAGCATCTTGTAAACTCAGAGGAAGAAAGCCAGAGTGGTAAAAGCAGTAACAATTGTTGAAAGAGATATGGAAAGCAATAGGTTTATCAAGAGGTACATATCAGACCCATTAGATGAGTTCTTGAGATTTACATAGAGGCAGAATTATTCAGTTATGGTCATATAATCAAAATTCTGTGTGGAAGGTTGTTTGTCACTGCATGCATGATGGCTAATATAGCTCAAGAAGCAGAGAAATGAAGGTAGAGTATGAGCCAATAACTGCTTTGGCATAGGATGAAGGTGCTCACACAATTGCCTTTCAATAGATGGCCCTCTGGTAGAGCAGTGGCTTGCAGATAGTGTAAGAGATTCTTCATAAAACATGTGGAGTGTTTTAGTTACACACAGATTTGGTCAGGTATTGGTTCTTGCTGGGACACAGTGGTTTTTGACTGAGGTATTTGACATTTGTTTCTATCTTAATTGAAGGTAGTCTCATCACCCTGAGCCATTTCCTTCCATATATTTCTACTTACGTGTCAGCATCATTATCTGAACTAGATTGAAGTTCACTTTTCAGCCTCTCTTCCCACTTCTAAGTCATTGGGGAAGTAGAGAATCTTTTGAATTAACAACTGACACAAAGAAGAAGAGTGACAAGATTATACCAACATAACGCCACCTGTGTGCCCTCAGGCAGGATTCGGTGCATCTCAGAGGAAAAGAAATGGATCCAGTGAAAATCCTTCCTTTCATTCCCACACGAGGCTCCCTGAATAAGTTATCAATACCGTACAGTCACTGTTATCAAAAGCTACTGATATATCTAACAAAGTCAGCAAAGACACGTTACCTGTGTCTACCTCTAGAAGGAGGCTGTCAACAACAGTTACACTTTTCAGCTATGTTGTAGCCATATATGTAATCAGACCAGGGGCCAAAGACACCTATTAGTTCAATGTGACAATAACAACCATTTCTCCTAAAAAAGGATAGGATAGGGTCTGGCAATAATTGAGGGAGGATATTAATTTCAAGAGATGGATTTTTAAGAAGTGGGTTCACCACCAATTATCCAGTGAAGATTGCTGACCTGCCTTTATCTATGGGAGCTTCAACAATCCTTGTCCGTAATGGGCTCAAAACATCCCCATTGCTCTTCACCAGCTAAGCAGAGGTTCGGCTCATGGGAAGTTGGTCACAGCTTCAGCACATCATATTTAGCAAAATTAGAAGAAACAAGGAAGATGGTGTATTTATAACTTTTTGCTCTGACATGGCTCCCTTGGTATTAGCCAAGCTTGTTAAACTCGGTTTAATAGCCCAGTGATTAGGAACTCACCCTTGATGTGGAAAACCTCAGTTCAATTCCCGCCCCCTGCCCCCCAGGCCTGATGAGAAGGAATTTGAACATGGGTTTCCCAATCTCTCAGGTGAGTACATTCAGGGAAATGGACATTCTCATACTCACTGGGCCAATGCACATTTAATTTATTCAGAGTAGAAGAGCTTTAACAGGACAGACCGAGACTCGCATCAGAATATCCCATAGACTAATAGGATCTTAGGTGCCTCCAATGTTAGGCAGCAGCAGAGCAGGGGTTTGAGGATCTCAGTGGCACCTACATTTTACCTCTAGGTTCCTAAACTGGGCATTAATCACTTAAGTCTTTTTGTGGAGTTGAGCCTTGCTCTCTACAGAAATTACATACTGTGGTTAATCAGAATCTGATTAAAATCAAACAGTTAGATCATCTGAAATTGAAGCATGCACTTTTTAAAATGTTTCATAAGTTGCTTATAACAGCACAAAATACCACAGGGTGTGTATTAGCACCCCCATATTTAACCACGTTGGGGTCAGATAAGATATCCTGCAACTTTTGTTGATAAAAGAGGCTTAGTATAATACAAAGAGGATGTAGGAATGATTTCTAGATAAGTGATCCTTGTAGTTCAGTGATTCTAATTTGGATGCATTTGAGGGGACTACTTGCTATTTGCTGAATTGTTGAAAGTGATTTAAGTGGGTGAGGGAGACAGTAATAAGTCTTTCTAGAGTATTTTTAATCTGTGAACAATCATCAAATGTGATATGGTCATATAATAGAACTCTGACTTCTCCATGTTTGTTGTAGTTTCAGCAAGTTAGAAGCCAATGTGATGAGACAAAGGTTGAAGGGAACTAAAGAATTAGAAAATAGGACACAAGAAAAAATGAGCTGTATTCGACAATTAGTTTTGCACACAGCTTTATAAAGGGAGAAATCAATGGGCATTTCTTTCTACCCAGGAAGCTGCTTAAAAAGTACTTGAGTTCTCAATAAGGGTACAGGCTCAGGGTTTGTGTATTTGTTTTTAAACATTACTTCAACTTTCAACCAAATTTGCCATTTCCTAGTTGATGGGAAGAGAGAGTTGAAGAGTGCCTGGATAGAGTAGATAGGCTGCTGAGCAGATCACATCCTAGTGTTTGTTAGGGCAGCATCAGCATTGCCAGCCAGGTATTCAAAAATAATGGAGTTGGGCCTCCACAAAATAATGAGGGATCACAGACATTTTCAAGCATTTCCCTGCAACTGTCAGAACTAAACTTGCTTTAAAAGGAAAAAATGGAGATTCTTATCTAGTCAAGTGAATATAGCACTTGAGGCTTTAAGAAAAAAAAAGAGCCAACATCACAAGACTGGATTTATTTACTTGCTTATATTACCAAAAACATTGGAGTATTTTTTTAGAAAAGTCAGCTTAAGCAAAACTGAAATAGTACATATTTTGAAATCAAAGGGGGCACACATACAGATGTGCACTAAGACAAGCTATTTGAATTAAAGCAGATTAAATCATTACAGTGTAAATGGTGCATAAACAAGCCTTTAAAATGCTTGTACTTTAATGAAGTGTTGATTAAAGAATCATTTAAAATATTATTTCTAGCAGAAGTAAATGTTTAAAAGCCCAGTTACAAAATACATAACATTCCTCAAACCATGTAATCCTTATCAAAATGTACCTTTATTGTGTTGCTGAAGTTGATTAAATATGCCATAGTGGGGGAACAGTGGTTGCTGTTACACTGTTTCTTGCATTGAACATCCTCCTTATAGGAAGCACTTCCTCTGATAAAAAGCAGCTTGGATGGAGCTTTTATAGCTGGAAAGGGGTGTGAACTTTGACCTTAGACCCTGTGCTTTTCTGGGAAATTTAGCTTAGGAAAGAAGTGGCCAATTTTCTGTCAGGTATGTGTTTGCAATTAGTTAAATTACGGATTTTTGTGTAATGAGATGATGAGTTACCTGGTCAATTTGCATTCCTGAGGAGTAATTTTTTTTCTAGATGAGAAGAAAGCTTTGAACTGAGTATGTGAGGAATTAAGCTCTAGTATTGCTGGAGGGAATGGAAGAGTAGGTGAGAACCTAGATGTGAGCTTTGGGCTACAAGGCCCAGACCCTCAAAAGTATTTAGGAGCGGAGCCTAAATGTTTATGTTTGTGATGCATTTGATGGAGAACATCTTAAATTGGATTATAATTTTATTTTATTATTATTTTTCTAACTTTCTCCCTGCCCCCTTTTTAAAAGTGATGTTCTTACATACTGCTTTGCTTAGTGAGATATCTCAGACTCTCAAAGTGAAAATTCCCCATCCCTACCTCCTCCCTTAGGGTGTTATCCTAAAAAGGGAGTAGAGAAGGCTTGCATCAGTGGCAGCACCTAAAACTCACGACCTAGAAGCTGATAGTAAGGGTCAAGCAAAGCTGCCCTTACTGAGTTCTGGGGCAACTGAAGTAACAGGAAGGATGTGGCAGAGGCTGCTGCTGATTGCCATTTCCAAAACCCATTTAGGAAAGGGAAAACTAGGCTTTGAGTGGCCTTGGTTCTTCTGCCAAGAATTGGCTTCTTCACTCTGCAGTGGTAGAAATCTGATGTGCTCCCCTTCAGTCTCCTATCCCAGTTCATGGCTCTGAGGAGCGGTGGTAAACTGGCCACCCAGTCCTTGTCTACACTGCACACTTGCCTCAGGTACAATCATTAGTGCCCATCCTTTGGTGTGGCTACGCCAAGGCAAACCCCATGGGTAGACAGATAAGGCTGCTGTTTGCACTGGTGGAGCTTTTAGTCTGCTTGCTCCATTTGTGTAAAACAGCAACTTTCCTTATCAATATGAGGAGTTTACAATGGTGCAGCTACATCGAGGGAGGAAAAACAGGGCAAATCCCAGGTAACTTGCCTTAGTCTTCACAGGCCTGAGCCTGCAGTACTTACATGTGTAAAACTCCCACCAAAATCAATAGGAGTCTGCGTGAGGTTGTGTAAGGCTACACAACGGGGAGATCACTGGGGAAACAGATTTTTTATTTACATTGATGAATGATTTATAGATCCTCTTCTACCTATTAAAAAATGTTCCAGCAAAATATACAATGGAAAAATGATATTGAATAAATCATTTTAGTGTTTATATAACTAAACTTACCAGGGTTGCCAACTTTCTAATCACACAAAACCGAACACCCTAGCCCTAACCCTTCCCCTGAGGCCTCACCCCTTCCCAAGGCCCTGCCCCTGCTCACTACATTCCCCCTTCCTCGGTGGTTTGCTCTCTCCCACCATCACTCACTTTCACTGCTGGGGCAGAGGTGTGGGAGGGGGTGTGGGCTTTGGGGTGGGGTTGAGGATGAGAGGCTTAGGGTGCAGGAGAGGGGTCCAGGCCGTGGGGTGGGGCCGAGGGATTTTGGAAGAGACTGTGGGTTGACGCAGGTGGTTGTGGTGTGCGAGGGGGTTCCTGGCTAATAGGAGTGCGGAGCCGGTGCTGGGGGCAGGGCATCAGGACCTCTTCCCATCCCCTCCCCCACATCTAGGAGTCGGACCTGCTGGCTGCTTCTGGGGTGCAGCACAGTGCCAGGACAGGTAGGGACTAGCCTGCCTTAGATCCACAGCACCGCTGACTGGACTTTTAATGGCTGGTCGGCGGTGCTGACTGGAGCCGCCAAAGTCCCTTTTTGGCCTGGCATTCTGGTCAAAAACTGGATGCCTGGCAACCCTAACACAGTGACCCAAGATTTGAAAGACTGATTTTTAGAGGACTATATAATTTAATGATAATACAACCTATTTTTATCCTGGATCTAACGGCGTATATAACTGAAAAAGCCCATCATCCATGGAAAACAAAGACACCAGAAAGTCTCCAAGATATGAATTAGAAAAAAAGAATTCATTTTTATCAGAATAAACTTCTGAATTCTGAATCTGATTGTAAAAATGTTGCTTCAGTGTAACTATTGATTTTGAAAACCATAGAATTTCCTAAAAAATAAAAAAGAGGTTACACTTTAAATGAAGTGAAAACCATTGGTACAATATTATGCTATCCCAGCTGAAAATATTGGACAAATTTTATTTTATCTTCATTCTAGTGTAAACGCCATTAAACTCAGTGTAATGCACTGCATTCAGCAGTTACACTGGGGTAATTCCAGGGTATCAGACAGGAGAATTTGGCCAGTATATTTATCTTATTGTAATGTATCTATTGAATTATGGAATGAAAGTTCTCTCTGAAGTATCCCAAAATTGAGTGACTCCTCTGACCTGTCTTTGGATCTCTGATTAACTAGAAGTTGTATAAACAGTCCTGTTACAAGATGATTACAAATTTCTGTGGGAGGAGGGATAGAAGTGGTAGCCATTACAGTAATAACATCTAGGTCTTATACAATGTTTTTCATCAGTAGATCTCAAAGTTGTTCACAATTGTTAATATATTTAATACATTTGTGAGTTATGGTAGTATCATTATCCCCATTTTACAGATGGGAAACTGAGTCACAGAGAGGCTAAGGCCCAGATCCACATATTACATATTAAGATATGTAAGTTCTTAATTGATTTCAATAGAAATCAAGAGCCTAAATACCGTTGTGGATCTGGGCCTCAGTGACCTGCTCAAAGTCACAAGGAAATTTGTGGCAGAGCAGGGATTTGAACGGAGGTCTCTCACGTCTCAGGGTAGTGTCCTAATCACTGGACCATCCTTCTTCTCAGTATAGAGCAATTCACTTCAAGAAACGAGCTCCAGAGACATCTGGTTCAAATGGTGCTGTGTGAAACGCAAGTAACTATTGTGGAGAGTCTAAAATTCTCCCATTAGTCAAGCTCCATCCCATTTCAGAACTCCTCCACCAGTAATACATAGTTTTATACCCTGCTTTTACAAAGGATAGAAGAATACTACCAGGACAACAGCTGAGAGCAGAATCATCTGTTAGCTCCTCAAATATGTACATGATACAATCACATATATGCATAACTTAAAGGCTCCAGCATCTATGTATCATGCAATGCACTTCACCACATGCGCAGAACAATCAGCTACTGCATAATGTGTGGAGGTGGAGGAGGGTGCAGGGATGGCATACACATACAGTTGCAGAGGAAAACATGGCCTGTTCCCTGAGGTACCCACAGTCTATATTAGATACACAGTGCTAGTGATGACAAGCAAAACTGGAGAAGAAAAGAGAGGACATATGTCATAAATATAAAGGGAAGAGTAATAACCTTTATGTATGCAGTAATATAAAATCTCTCCTCGCCAGAGGTACAGAATCATTTGCCTGGAAGGGGTTAAGAAGCTCAAATAACCTAGCTGGCACCTGACCAGAAGGACCAATGGGGAAAGAAGATACTTTGAAATCTTGGGTGGGGAGAAGGTTTTCGTTTGTCTGTGTGCTGTCTCGGACCCAGAGAAGGACCAGCCAGGAAAATCCATCCCCTAAAACCCTACCGCAAAATAAGCATGTAGGATTACAAAAATAGTAAGTAAAACAAGGAAAGGCATTAGATTATCTTTTTGTTTTAGCTTGTGAATTTTCCCTCTGCTAAGAGGGAGTTTTATTCCTGTTTTCTGTAACTTTGAAGCTAAGCCTCGAGGAGGATCCTCTCTGTTTAAATCTTTTATTACCCTGTAGCTTTACCTTCCATCCTGAGTTTACAGAGGTGATTCTTTTACTCTTTTTTTAAATAAACTTTTTCTTTTAAGAAACTGGCTGGTTTTCATTGTCCTAAAAACTCAGAGATTTGGTCTGTGCTCACCTGTACCAATTGGTGAGCATATTATTCTCAAGCCTCCCCAAGAGAGCGGGTAAAGGGACTTCAGAGGAAATATTTTTGGGGAAATAGGAACTCCAAGTGGTCCTTTCCATAAATATTTGTCTAAATCACTTGGTGGTGGTAGCAGTACCATCCAAGGAGGGATTTGTGCCTTGGGAAGTTTTTAACCTAAACTGGTAGAAATAAGCTTAGAGAGTCTTTCATGCAGGTCCCCACATCTGTACCCCAAAGTTCAGAGTGGGAAAAGAATGCTGACATGGTGGCAAAGAGGTGGGATCATTTTGATCCAAAAGCACAGATCTTCAGATTTTAAAAGGACACTTTTTTCCCCCCTTTTGGCTGCTTGAAAAACAGGGAGGTTTTTTTTAAAAAAAGGACACTTCTTTTAAGCTGAGAGCAGCTGGAGTATTTTTCTCTGCCTGAGGGCAGAGTGGTGAAGTTGGTTAAGTTCTTGCAAGGGAATTCACAAGCTGTTTTTTTTTCCTAGCTCTCTGGTTAGCCTAGACCAGGGGTAGGTAACCTATGGCACGGGTGCCAAAGGCAGCATGCGAGCTGATTTTCAGTGGCACTCAAACTGCCTGGGTCCTGACCACCGGTCTGGGTGGCTCTGCATTTTAATTTAATTTTAAATGAAGCTTCTTAAACATTTTAAAAACCTTATTTACTTTACATACAACAATAGTTTAGTTCTATATTATAGACTTACAGAAAGAGACCTTCTAAAAATGTTAAAATGTATTACTGGCATGCAGAATCTTAAACTAGAGTGAATAATGAAGACTCGGCCCACCACTTCTGAAAGGTTGCCGACCCCTGGCCTAGACTAAGCGCAGGAAGGCTAGAATGATAGAAAGTGAGGTCCAAAAGAAATTAGGATTTCAAAAGGGCCTGCCTTGGGTACAGCATCTTTACTGACCAGTATATGGTGGAGCAGAGGCTACAGCTCAATAGACCCTTAGCAGAGGTGGCAGCTGAAATGCCTAAGGAACACATAAACAGCTACAATTTTTTTTTAAAAAAGGAATCGGAATGGGGCTAACATGTGAGCATGCCCGTTGGCAATTCAGAGCCCTAAGGTGGAAACCAGACGTAGCATTTTCCTGACTCACCAACCACATTGTGAAAAATTGGGATGCCTGGATATCAGGAACAAGTGTTAAATCTCTGGAAGATCTGTCTTTCCTAATACAAATGGAGCAGTTCTTAGAGGGTGTTCCTGAGGAAACAGAAAGATACATCCTAGATGGGAAACCCTAAACTGTAATTGAGGAGGGGAAGATTGGAACCAAATGGGTGAAGGTGGTAGAAAATAAAAAAACTAGTAGAACTTGGAGCAGATATCAGAATGGGCAACCCGAGACAACACCTACCACCGGGGGCAGCCCAAGGCCCCATCTAAATCCCAAGGAAAACCCAAATACCTTATCGTCCCACCACACCCGTCTCCAGCAACTTACCTCGCCCCAGTGACCAGTCAGCCCTCATGTTTGTGAACAAAAGCTTCCAGATGGAACCAAGGGTAAACCAATTAAATGCTCCCTTTCTGAGTCTACAAAGAACCTGAAGTAAATGCTAGGAGAGCTGGGAACTTCTCTGTCCTCTGTTAATCTCATTGGCATGTCAACTAAAATGATGACACTTTTGAGTCAGCATTAACTATTTCACTGTTGATTATTTTAGCAGATGGAGTGGAGTTGAAGGGTAAGAGGGAAGTGGAAGGTTGGAATTGCTGCAGGGAAGAGAATGCAGAGGTATGAAAACTGAAGAAGTGTAAAGACAGAGAATAGGGAGAGAAATAGGAAGATGGGGAAGGAAGAGAAACAGAGGGCAGATAGAAAGCTGTCCCAAGAGGGGATATATTTAGTTGCTGAGTGTGATGATAAAATACTTAATGACTAAAATTTAGGGGCTATATAAAAGCCAGATTCTACTCTTGATCTTTGTGCAAACCTTCCATTGATATCAGCGAGCATCTGTGTACTGTGGGGAGTGTGTCATCCTAAATTTTTACCTAAGCCTGTGGCCCATAACTAAAAGTGGAGTTCAGTCTTCTCCAGCAAATGGGTTTGACACCCTTTAGCCGAACCCAGGCCTGGAAGAAGATGGCCCTGGAGTGGAGGTTGGCAACCCATGCTAACTGAAAGGAGTGAGCTTTAAGGAGATATGTGAAGGCAGAAAATGAGGTAGATAGGTGCACAAGCATAGGGAGCAGCCTGACAAATAGCACAGAGGCATCAAGTAGAAAATGAAGAGTGGGAACACAGGTACTACACACACATGCAATTAAGCATAGATAGTATATAATTATACATACCTAATAAACATGCATAGGCATTAAATACTTATACATTACACACATCTAACATTCACACATAGTATTAAGCACACATTAACATACTAGTTAGCTGACAGAGGCCATTAATCTAGCCAGATTAATTGAGAATTATTTTCTTCTTAATGCATATGTACATAACTTCAGATGTTCTTTTGCTGGTAGAACTGTCACTGAAATTAGTGGGATTACTACATGCGAAATGAGCACAGGGACATTAAAGACATTAATGTTCGTTGGGGTTATCTGGTTGCACCAAAAGAATACAATATCTCTCCAAAGATTAAACACTAGTTATAGAAAAGATAAGGTATAAGATGCTAGCCTGGTTTATCGTTCTTATTTCCGCTTTCCTTCTTTTAACCCATAGCTGTTTTTCCCTCTTTAATTTTCATCTCTATATTTTCTAGAAACATTTTTGTGTGTTTTTGTTTTCTTAGAGCTATCTAATAATTCTTCATCTACAATTGCATGGAACAGCAGTGCCAGCCAGTGGCTAGAGCAGATAAATGCAGATGGGTATTCGTGTGGCTAACCCAGGCCTGTGACAAGAAGTAAAGATGCTCCAGGATATAATCGGTTACCCATGTTCCTGCCTGTTACATAACGCTGTTCAGATTCAGTATATAAGGAAAGAGGAAGCTGATGCAAAGCAGGCTCCCATAGAGGAGCGGGTGTAGTCTCTTGCCTCCTAGCCAGCTGAAGCTTGGATTGTTATTATCCAGTAGCTTGAATTGATTTGTTCCGATTTTGAGTCTTATTCTTGGAACTAACGTAAGCCCTGAGAAAAGGGATACAACACGACCTGTAGCTGGCATTTTAAAGTTTCTTTCCTCAGTTGGGAAGTCTACACACTAGCTTATGGAACCCCATGCTTCCACTGCTGGGTTTACAATGGTGCCAGGCCTGTTCCACTTGCACTGTGTCCTGAGACTCCATCTCCCCACTGGCTGCCCCCGCTTCCCCATCCTCTACTTGGTCCTCTTGGCCAGCCCGCTGGCCAGCCAAGAGCTCCTCTCTGCTGCCTGGCCCAACACACCAGCTTCTCTCTGCCTCCTGGCTGGATCCCAGTGCACCTCTGGTTCTGGGCAGTCTCTGCTTCCTATTACCTGTGAGGTCCCACCTGTCTCCCTGGAGCTGAGCTGCCTGGGCCTAATGCAGAAGCCTCTCCATCCTCAGCCAGGTGAAGGAGGAGGGGACAGTGCGGGGGAAGGGCTTGGCTGGGCCCCTCCAGGCAAGTGGGTCCTAAGGGATCCTGCCTGGAGCAGGCCCTGGCCTGGCTGATCACGCCACCCCTGAGGGGCTGGAGCAATTCCTTGCCCTGGGACCAGCCCTGGCTGTGCTGATGGCTCAGCCCAGCAGACACAGTCACCTTCCAGAGGGCTGGTAAGGGTGGCTGGGAAGCAGGTCATGGAGGAGTGAATCTCTGAAGGGCTGGGGTGTGTGTGTGGGGGGAAGGATGTTCGGCTGTGAGGGGGTAGGGAAGATCTGTGTTTTAGGGCACCAGGGAATAGGGGTTTTGTGTGGGGTGCTGGGGTGTTGTGGTCTGTGGGCAGGGGGGCACTGGGCAGGGGTGGTGGTGTGCAGGGCACTGTGCATTTGTGACAAGTTTGTGGGGTGCTGGGCATAGAGGGTGCTGGAGGACTCTGGACACACGGAATCGGGGAGGAGGTGTTGGGCAGGAAGGGATGTGTGGCGTGGTCTGGGCCCACTTCTGAGGGGAAGGGGCACACTAGCAGCACAGGGCCAGATGGGCCATTATGTGTCTGGCAACTGCTGGTTTTTAAATAGTGCCCTCGTGCTGGGCTGGGTGGAGTGGGCCGGGGTCGCACCTCCCATGCCATGCCCTGGCTGGCCCCTTGGTCTGGGGACCCCCACCCCTCCCAGCACCATGCTCCATTGTCCCCATGGGGGCCAACAAATATGTTTGGTGCCAGGCCCACAAAAGGTTAAGTCAGCTCTGCATGTTTTTCTCCGCTTCCACAAGCTGAAACCCATGGGTGTGAGCTAAGGAAAGTGCTGTGACTGTCAATCTTTTCCAAAACCTGTGGAATCCAGAAGCAGAGCTGTCCCTCGGGGAGGGTGAATCAGGACGATCGCTCTGGGCCCCGCGCTATATGGGCGGCAGGTGAACTGCCGGCTGGGGGATGCTCGGGCAACCCCGAGCCCAGCCCCTTCAACCCGAGGGAGAGCGCGCAAGGAGGGAAAGTGCGCGGCAGCTTTGCAGCCTTCCCAGCCCATGGGGAGGTGCGGGGAGAGTGTGGGCTGGGCTATGCTTGGCTGTTTGGGGGGATTCCACCTCCCCTACCTGCCCCCGGCACAGTTGGTCCAGAAGTGACGTCACTTCTGTCCCAGGCCCCGCACCCTCTTAGGGACAACTCTGACCAGAAGCATTGGTAACTAGGAGCAGGCCAGCAATATTCTACCAGTGTCTCCCTTAGCCAAACTCTCAGGGCACTTCACAGCTAACTACTACAGACTGGTTCTGTGGTAACTTGTGTAGGTTCCTTCTCCTAGTTATGGGAAAAACCCCTCTGACCAACATGTGTGTGTGTGTGCTCTGAGCTATAGGGGTTCTGGTGTTACCCCAGAATTTGGACCTAAGGGCACTCCAGCAATGGTTTTGGGACACCATTGGCATGGGGCACTATACCTTGCTCCATCCAAATGGCTAGAAAGGGAGTAGCTCACCCTATAGGAATTGCCAGGGAATTATCAGAGGGCTTATCTCCAACCCGCAGAGGACTTCCCAGAACAGGCTAATCCTGCTAACCCTTGGAAGGATACTGATTCAGCCTTCTGCTCAAGGATGGACACACAAGCAGTAATTCTTCAAAAACAAAATAATAGTATGTATTTAAAAGAAATAAGTAGTTACAATATATTAATAAAGCAAGAAAAGAAGAAAATACATGGAGCATAATAAAACACAATAGTAAAACACATTTAAAAATCATATAACATAGCAGCACATCAAAATAAAAGACACATCATACACAGACTGTATAGCAGTTACAATGTAATAGGCATATAGAGACCCTACATATGCAAAGGCTTTAGTTTTAATATATAATCTGGGACCATACTTAATATAATGTAGTATGCCTGAC
This sequence comes from Dermatemys mawii, assembly GCA_007922305.1. Taxonomy (NCBI): domain Eukaryota; kingdom Metazoa; phylum Chordata; order Testudines; family Dermatemydidae; genus Dermatemys; species Dermatemys mawii. The sequence continues at coordinate 31,767,665 of ML677350.1, read as the reverse complement.
TTTTACACATGTCTGAGGGACCATTACAACATTACAGGTTTAATACAAATATTTACTTAACACTAACATCCTGTGAGTGGTGATCAGCCAGCTACTTCTTGGAATCTTCTGTTCTTCAGCTCTTGTGTGTCCACATGCAGCTCCGCAACCCATAAAACCCTAACCACCCCCGCCACACTTCAGCCTGCTAGCTGTCGGCCTTATATGCTGATTGCTCTCTTAAGGTCAGCTCATTAGCATGGATAATTGGCCTGGCTCACTCAGTTTCCAGGTACTAGCATAACTGCTATTTCTGTCTAGCTCCTCCCCATTACATCATCCTATTTTTATATAGCAAACCCCCTCCCCCTGCCATGCCATCTTGGGTAAAGCTCCTCCCTCTGACGTCATCTTAGGTAGTGCTCCTCTCTATTACATCTTTAGCCTTAGCTCCTCCCCATCGGGTCTTGGGGGAAATGTTGAATCCCTATTAGTTGATGGAATTTTTCATACCCTAAACCCTGTGTCTTTCATAGAGGATTATTGTGTCTGCCATTTTGGATTTCTAACTCTAAACTAAAAAATTATTAATGAGTATTTATCTAAAACCTTAATCTTAAAATTAACTGTTGTTTTATGTAAGTCAAAGTGTCCTGTTACTGTTACCACCTTAATTATATCAATGGGGAGAGGTGAAAATTTTACGATATTTAAACCCTTTTCAGTTTTTCTCTTCAAGGTGTTGCAGAGTCTTTCAGAGCATCTAACAGCAAAATCCTTCTTTACAGTCCTTTGCAATATGGTTCCTACAGTATCCATGCTATCAAGAGGCTACAGGGACCAGGTAGCAGTGTGACATGGATGACTCGTACCTCTGGGGATTTAGGGGGCTGAATTTCAGATCTCTTCCACAGAGGTACAACTCCTCTATCTAGGGTGACCAGATAGCAAGTGTAAAAAACTGGGATGGGGGTGTGAGGTAATAGGTGCCTATATAAGAAAAAGCCCCCAAAATTGGAACTGTCCCTATAAATCAGGAATCTGGTCATCCTACCTCTATCCCACCCTAGATGGGGTAAATAAGTAGGAAACTGCTAACTGAGGTTCACTTAATTTCCATTCTCCTATACTGGAGTAACCTGCATTTTTGGAGGGAATCTGTCCATCATTCTGTGTAAATGTAGTAAATGAAATGGAGTCTGAGTATTATAACAAAGCCTTTACCAACCAAGTTCAGTGTATCTCTATCAGCTCTACTGCATTTACATGCTGTATCACAGTGGTTCTCAACCAGGGGTCCGAGGCCCTTTAGGACACCGAGAAGAGGTTTTGGAGCGGGGCAGGGCACCAAGGAGGACCAGCATTAGATGTGCTGGGGCCCAGGGCAGAAAGTTGAAGTCCCACTGCATGGGGCTGAAGCCCGGAGCCTGGAGCCCAGAGCCCCACTACCCCAAACTACGTAGCTTTGCTCTGCCCCCTGTGGTGTGGGGCCCTGGACAATTGCTCTGCTTGCTACCCTTTAATGCCAGGCCTAACTTTTCTATACAGAAAACCCGTTGTTTTGGCACAGGTGGGCAGTGGAGTTTTAATAGCATGTTGAGAGAGGCCTCAAAAAGAAGAAGATTGAGAACCCCTGCTGTACTACACACTCGGGATTTTTTCTGTTGTTCACAAGCTGGCTTTTGTTTTAAATGGTTCCACAAGCTTTGGGTGTTTTGGGTTTTTTTTGTTACTTAAACAATTGAAATCAATGTATGAACTTGTGAGTACTGATTTGAGAAGATCCTTTGGGGTTTCAGCCTCAAAATGTACCTAAACTAACATAGATATAAACAGACACCTTCTATTTTGAAAGTAAAAAGAATTTTAGCCATTAGTCTCCTATCATCTCTAGTAAATAAATTTGAAGAACATTCTGCATAATGTTGATTACATATGGGATGAGGTCGGGTTGGGCAACAAATTTTTAAATGAACACCATCAAGTCAGTTATGGCTCTAAATTTAAATTTAAATATATTAAGATTTTAATATAATTTTTAAATGAACACCATCAAGTCAGTTATGGCTCTAAATTTAAAATTTAAATATATTAAGATTTTAATATAATTTAAGACCAGTATAAATGTTTCCATGTTTATATATGGAACAACCAAACAATGAAAAAATGTTTATAACCAAGACAGATGCCTATAACCAAGACAGATGTTTATAACCAAATGTTTATAACCAAGAAAAAATGTTTATAACCAAGACTATCTTAATTCTGCAACTTTAAGCTGAATTAAGCTAGAATTAAGAATTAAGCTAGTCAGAGAACCAAAATTTAGTGAGGACTAGAAAGTGTAGCTGACCAGAAATAAACCTAGAATTAACTTGTCTCTTTTTATTATCCAAGCTAAGAGATGAATATAAATTTTAAAAAGTATTTTATACTAATTGACAACTAACAATTGTACAATAGAGATATGAAGTGGGTGAGGTAATATCTGTTGGTGAGGGAGACTAGCTTTCCAGCCACACAGGGCTCTTCAGGTCTGGGAAATACACTCCAAGCATAAGCACACCACACTGCTGAACCATTCTAGCAGCCCATCAGCACTTTTAGCTAAAGAAGTCCAGTCTAATCATCACAAACACCAAACAGTCTGAGGATGAATAGTGTCTGCAAATAGAGAAGCGCTAATAAATAATCATTTGCACTTTTATGGCACTTTAATCCCTCTACAAAGATGGGCATCACAGTTTAGCAGCCTGAGGTGAAAACTGAGCTCACTGGCAGGGTCAGGAGTAGAGCACCGCTCTCAGTCCTATGACCCAGGACCATTCACAGATTTACTTGGCCATATTTCAGAAGATGTCAACTAGGTTCCTGTCCAGGGCTATTTAAAACTCCACCTTTCACAGTATGTCCTAGACAGTTAATTTGTCCACCCAGCATTAGGTGCGGGGAGTGGATTGCAGAGTGATAAAGGGGAATGGAGGAGGAACAGTTGTTCCCCTTATTTAGATCTGACTATTTAAAGTGGATAATTAATCCTCTTGTTCCATGCACACCCTCAGCAAAAACCCTCAGACAAAAGGTGTCAAGAGTGTGGAGTGAAGCAAGAGGGGAAGTTCCAAGCTTAATCCTCCTGCCTCCCTCTTTTCTCTCCCTCTTCTTCGTTTCTCAAGATAAAGGCCATGTTTATAGACAACTTGTCATCGCTAAGGCTGCTCCTTCCTCTAGGTGGCAGTGTTATCCCACAGCTCTCAGATGCTGCCCTGTGAAAAGCAGAATCTTTGCTTGGTTTCCATCAGGGGGCGACGTGCATCCAACCCAGCCTCTGCCCCAAAGGATACTAAATGAATTTTGAGGGGTTAGGAAACAAAATTTTTGCGAGATATCTACTTTCACCAGCTCTGCTCCTACCACAGTCCGCTGAACATCTCCATTACCTTTCTCGGTCATCCCGGGTTGTTCTAGAAAACGTGTTAACGTTTTCCGTCCAAGCAGGGAAAGGACCTTTGCATCTCCAGTGTGGACCACCCATCTCTCTACCCCAGAACTCCGCCTACTTCAAACATGTTCAAAAACATGCCTAGCAAAGAAGCTAGGTCTAAACCCGGGAGAGGGAGGGGGAAATGAGTCCCGAATTACCACTCTGTTCTGAAAAAGGTCTGAGAATTAGAAAAACCTGCAGGGAATGCAGATTGAAGGACGTTTTCCTAACAATTCTTGGTTGAAGATTTTAGGATATGAGATACAAGCAGTGTGGATCCGAATACGAAAACGGTTTTACCCCTATGTATTTTCAAAAAGGGACCTTTCCCCCCCCTCTTTTGTGAGAACATAAACGAGTTACAGTGAGCATGTCAGAAAATCAATAAAGCAAAGATTGTCCAAGATATTAAAAAAACAACATTAAAGAAAGACGTGACTGATGATCACGTATAAGGAAAATACAGCATGCATAAGAAGTGGTCTGGGGGGAGGGCTGGCTGCCTATGAGAGCCAGCTCGTTGATTATTAAAGAATAAAACGTGAGGCATGCATGAGGAAAAGACAGAACGGTTTTATTGATCAGCAGCGAGAGATAACTGAGCTCAATGCGGAACAAAGTTAGCAGGCTCTCCCGCTGTCTGGCATTCCTTCCTCACTCCACGAGAGCAAGACGGAAAATCAATACCTCGGCACGGCTTTCCTTTTCTTGTTTCACTTTTGCTCCCTTTCTGCGATCATTGTGTAGCACCTTGCTGGGCTCATGCCGCCTCCAAAATAGATGTTCCTTTCAGTAGCTGTCTGAGGGTTTTAACGAGATCTGCTAAGTGGGTGTGCGAATGGGGTTACCATTGAGTGTGGCTCAGGGTACGGAAATCTAGACACTATTAACTAGTTAATCTTTTGGGTCATCTTGAAAACGATGTACTGTTTTGCAGTACATACAAGCAGCGCAGATTGATGCATTTACAAAAATGTTTTCTCAGGCAAAGGAAGATGACTTACAATCAGTTTTATGTTCACTATCTGCTTTTGTTTACATTTGTATCGGTGTGTATTTCGCTGCTTCTCTTGGTAAGGGGCAGGTAGCTTTATAGGTTTCCTGTTACTAAAATTATATGCGCATGTGTGTATATGCATAGGTGTAGGCATGTATAACTTACACAAACACCCAGATGAGAATGTATGTGAGTTATTTATATATGCATAAGCCTACAGATATATGCATAGACACAAATACACACATAGTACAGTATATCAGAACAAACATTCCCACAGATTGTGGGAGTAAATGGAGCAGGTCTCAAAGCCAGTAAGGTTTAAAAAAATCGACGTCTAAACAGGCTTGAGTATCAGTGACTGAATTTAAATTGAGAAGTATTAATCTCTATGCACCCTGAGGCAAACCGAACTGGATAACAAACCTCGCTAAGAAGCTGGGTATTTCTGAAAGGAAGAATGCTTTCTTGTTTTGCAAGACTGTATATAACTACCACCCCTTTCAGTGATAGGCGTGCCTACAGGTATATACACATTCAGGTGTCTGGCAAAATACATATATGGGCACACACTATATTGTACAGCATATAACGATATATACACAGATATGGAAGAGCTGGCTTTCTTCGATTTAAAAAAAATACGTTTTAACCACCTATTTTGCAAAATAAACAAGCTAGCCACACTGCTTCACGAGAGACAACTGCTTTAGTGACTGCTTTATTGCATTACATATGTTCCTGTAAAGGATGAGATGCGGTAGACTCTGACACACACACACACACACACACACACACACACACGGGGTGGGGGGGGGAGGAGGGGAGGAGAGAGAGAGAGAGAGTGAAAGTGTGAGAGTGAAAGAGATTCTCCTCCTACCTGGAGCCACGGCTTGCAAGATACGTGGTGTCACCTGGGGAAGTCAGAACAAGTAAAAACACATTGAACTTGAGGGCTCTATGAGGTAGTTGATCAAGATCAGGGCTTACTCATTTTCTCTCTCAGACGGGCTGTCCTGGGTTTTTGTTTTGCCTTTTTGAGAAACTCTTTCTTTCCCCTCACCCCCAATATCAGAGTCAGTTTTGGTCACCATGGTTTTAGAAAAAAATTCTTGTCTGAACGTTGTTGAGTTTTTACAGTTCGACCGGCTCCGTTTTGGGGTAGCCTCAGAAATGCTCTTGACTGGGATTTAATCGGCAGAGATCAGTTCTACTTTTTGTGCATTTTTTATGGCTCAGTCCATTCTCTAGATCATGCACAGAAACTTTCGAAAGTGGATTTTCTACGTGTTTCTATGCTTTGGCGTCATCTATGTCAAATTAGGGTAAGTGATTGTCCGCACTAATACTCTAGGGTTTGGATCAAGTATATTGCCAAAAATGTGTGCTGTTGGTCTCCCCGTGGGGTTTAAGACGTGTTGAAGTTTCACATCCATCAGCAAAGGTACCGTGAAAATGTGTATGTCTCGTAAGTGCCTTATTGTGATTCGAGTCAGAGTGCCACTGCTTTAAAGGAGACAGCCGAAGAGAAGTTACAGTAACTTTCAGTCTGCAGGGACGCGGGGTGAGATTATTTTAATCTGGACTATTTAATCGAATCCAAATATTAGCTCTGGCGAACAGTCCCTCGGGAAATTGACGGAGTTCGCTCAGCCACTATTGATGAGACAATAGGGCAGAGTTTAAGTAGGCAAAGGAAGGGTGGGGGAGGGGAAATCCCTGCTCTGAACCTGCTCTCGGGGAAATTTTTTTTTAATACAGGCCTAGACACAATTTGCGTTTCTATCCATCACACAGACGTGTTGAAATTAACTTGACAACTGGTCCGTCTGCCTCTCTGATAAAACAACCCTGAGCCTCACCAGGAACCGAGGGCTGGCGCTGCAGGGCTCTGTCCTAGACTCTGCAGGCAGGCCAGGCCAAATTTTAGCAGGGCTATTGGGGAGTTAAAGGTTTGCTTGTTGTTTGACCACAGTCATCAAGATCACTCTGTTATTTTAGTTGCCAAGTTTCTCTCTCTCTCTCTCACACACTCACCTATATGCCCTTATTAATATTGCTCTCGCAGTAGGCTGACTTGAGTTGTATTTCCACATTCCTGAGCCCCAGCCGAGTTCTTACCTGTCGAGCTACAAACTCTTAAAAGATCCTGCCTCAGCATAGCTGCGGGATTTTTTTTTTTTTTGAAATGATCAAGAATGCATAAGGTGGGTCGTAATCTGAAAATTCTTGCTTCTCGGTTGGAAATCAATACAGGTGTGCGGGGCAGAGGGGGGCAGGGAGGAGCTGCAATTATATTCAAGTGAGGCTGATTGCACTGAGTGCAGTCAGAAAGAGACAGTCACACAGGCGCTGCACCACAATCCAGTGCCCCCTGCTAAAAGACGTCTACCTCCCTCCAAGCCCAAACGTGAGCGAGCTTTGGAGCACAAACTACATCAGCCATCCCTTGCCCTCCTCTTCCTTTGATATTGTTTCACACGCTTGACGTCTTAAATAGAGCCACATCACCGACCTAACGTGATATTCTGTATTGCTCCCTGCAAGCGGAGCAGCTGCTGAAAATAGTGCAGGAATCTGCAGGGGCAAAATATCATAGACTGGGGAGTGGGGTGGCAGAGGGAGGAAATCCGTAATCACGTGAACAGAGCAGCAGAGCATTAAGACCACACAATAGAAAATCAGCTCACAAGGGCCAGTTTACCGATGGGAAAATAACTACTCAGGTGCTGCTAATTTACACTCCCCCATCACCCTGCTAGCCATCTCCTGCTCGGTGGAATCAGGTGGTTGTAGATAATTGGCACGAGGAGGGGATCCCCTTAGTTACAGTGGGATAGGAAAGCCAAGAGATGTGGCCCAGTGAGCTGGCTTTTCAGGGTGTTTCCCGCAGGTTGCCCAGTGGGCAGAAGCTAGTTTTTATCCCAGGTCCCCATTATAAATAACTCTGCTATTCGCAGGTGTCCGCTTAACCAGATACACGCGATGTGGTGTGTTTACTTAAATGTAGTCAGGGTGGAGAACTCCAGTAACTGCATGTGGCAGGGCATGTAAGGTTGCCCGCGAGTGGTGCATTAGGAAGACAATATAGGGTGGGATAATAGATTTTATTGGACCAACTTCTGCTAGTAGAAGTCCAAGCTGTTGAGCTACACTGAGCTCTTTTTCTGGTCGAGGGAAAGAAAGAGAATCAGCGAGGCTCCACCCAGCAATAAGAAAATTATGAAAATAATAACGCGAAGTTGAAAGAGTTACAACTATCCCTCCAGACACTACAGTCACGGGACCAGATAGACTGCGTATCTTTCACCTTGCTAAGGGTCTTGCCTTGGCGGAACAGCTCCTGGTCTTTAACCGTTTTTTTTCTGCACTGGCCTATATGCATACAGGGGGGAAAGTTATCTGGTACTATTTCCCAGGGGTATCTGCTGGATATATATTCGATTTTCCCTGAAAGCCTACTCTGTTTGTGAAGCTTTTTAGCTTTTTCTAAAAAAGCCGGGTTTTGTTTTGTTTTTTTGCTTTTTATTATAACTAACCAATTTTTGGCATCATATATAGTGCTAATTTCTGTCGTTCTTAAGGTTTATATTTACACCATTGTAAACGAGGAACCAATTTGGCCCCTATATGTACTCAGTTATTAGATACCACAACGATGAGAACACTAGATATGCCTAGATAGCTAAAGAAAGAGATCTCTCACAGCGAAACAGACAAGACCAGACCAAATAGTTTGCAATACAAGGGAATGACTTTGTTAGACTAGATTAATTTGCATAGTGGCTTTATAATTAAGTGAACAGAAGATTTGGAACATGGTAAAGTCTGGAGGGGCAGGTCTCTTTGTTGTTAGACATTAAACATGCAATTTTTAAAAAGAGAATTCAGAACAAAAGGACATTGATGAATTGTCCCATTAACTAAAAACGAGTGTGTAGCAAGAACTGTAAAAGCTCGTATAGAAACTCCACCAGATCTTTCACCATTCCTTTAAGGAGATGATGATATTTCACTTTCCCTGAACAATAGCAGAGAAATTTGCTCTGGGATCCTGGGCTACTTCGAGGCTAGACATGTGGGATGCAATTATTTCCTCTTTCATCAAGCTCTGGAACTACCATTTTGTTGAAACTATATCCTTTGGCTGTAATGATACCTTTTTGGAGTCAGGTTTTTGCATAGAAAGGAAAGGATGGGATGATAAAATAGCAATCTGCCTTCTAGTGCGTTGGGGTTTAATTTGCAGTATGAATACGAGTGTTGTTTTGTCAACACAGCAAAGAGTTTATATTTTGCAGTTATTTTATTTGCTATGGAAAAAATACTACAACCTGAAGAATGTATTGCAAAAGCTCCACTTAAATAATGAGAGGACGCTGGCAAACATTTAAGCCCCAGAAAGGAAGCATCAAATACACATTTGCCTACCCAATGATGTATGTGGAAATTGGGTGTCAGCACTTTTAATTTAACAAAGAAACTGATATTTGTAATTAGGACAAGAGGTTAAAATTCCGATCCAGCAGTCTTCACTGTGACTTGACTGAGAGTTTTGCTAGAGTGAGGGGCACGAGGTAAAGCATTACTTCATATTAAAAACCAATAATGAGTCCTCTCCTTAACTATTTCGCCCATTATTTAATGCAGGAAATAAGAAGAGTGAGCATATGGAGATTTCTGAGGTATTCACATTTTAAACAATATTACATTGTTACGGCAAACACTTCACCTGCAGCACTGGAGACAAAAATAGGAATAACCAACGTTTTATCCTCAATTGAGATTCGAATTCAAAAAACAAAATTAAAAAACCCTAACCCCTGAACTCTGGCCGGTTAAAACATTCATATTTAAGCAAACATTTCCTTTAGCTCTCTGCCGGGATTAAAATATTAATGTCAGATATTGCAAATAATTGTTGCCCTCAACTAAAGTTGCATAACGATAAACACTGTTAGAAAAATGCACATGAAAAAGAATAGCTGTCCTACAGCTGCAAATAAAAAGGTAACGTCTGAGAATAATCGATACAAGTTTTGTAAAGGTGGAGTCCACTGGTGGAACTCTGAGCTAAATTGAAACCAGTGGTGTCAATGGGATGCGTCCTTTCGTTTTATTCTCTCACAGAGAACAGGTAAGGAATATATTTAAGCATCAGCGCTGGAACAAAAGAAAACAAAATTGGCTGTGAATGGAAAGTCAGAATAACAGGAGGGAGGGGACGTGTGGGGGGAGAAAGGAGCGCGAAAGACCTTTAACTATTTGATCATAGTGGAGCCATTTAATCCACTTGGGTACTTTCTGGGAAGACAATTCCCCCTGTAGAGGTGGATGCCCTGTTAACCAGGTCACAGCATGAAACTGTAATGCGCTGGCTCACCTCCCAATGCCGTACGAGTCTTGATGATCTTTAAACGCTGCACCCTTGTCTTTTCAGCATCAGTCAGTCTAGTCAGCTCAGGCATGTGTTTGAAAAGGCTGGAGGACGTTATCTTTTTTCTCCTTCTAAGCACGTGATCAATATGATGAAAAAAATAATTGATGGACAGAAACCGAGTGATGGTTATGTCTGAACATTGGTTTTGCTATTGTGGCAGTATACAGAAAACGACAACGAAATCGCCCCTTCTTTGGAGGTGGTCTTCTAAATTAAGTTACGCGTAGACCTAAATAGACTTGATTCTGCAGTCAGTGGGAGCTTTGTCTGCGTAAGCTGTCCCGGAACAGGAGAAATGAATTTCTTGACAGTGCTTTCCCTGATTGAATTAATCTATGGAACATAATGATGGTGTAGCAGATGCAACAACGTTTAGCTTATCATCCTTTTCCTGTGCTCTATCACTGCTTGGAGAACTGGTCCCACCTCAAATGTTGTAACTACAACAAATGAAATGCTTCCTCTTATTCAGCAACCACATGGCTTTGCATTTTATTTTCTAGGAGGTTGCCTTTTATTTAGTAGATAAATACTCACGTGGTTTCAATGCACGTGGACTCCATGCACCTTAGCTGTAAATGAAAATAAACTGCATCGCTGTTCTGGAAATCCTATAGTCATAATATACATGATAACTAGTCTGGCCAGCAAGAATGAAGCTGTTGATGCTTCATCTTTCGTTAAAGATGAAAGAACATTAAAATGAATATTTTAAAGCCTACAGGAAACAATCAGATTTAAATAAATAATTAAGATAGAGAGCACTTAATCTCCAGGTGACTCTAAACAGCAATTCCAAGAAGGGTCCAAATACCGGATAGCTCCTAAACTTTAATACTATTTTAACTACTATAATCAGAGACTGAATATTTCAAAGCTATCTAGGGGATTTAGACTCGCCTCTTCCATGCAAAATCAATTGGTCTAAATCCCGTGGACTATTTTGAAATTTCCACTCAGAATCTTTCCAAAGGCTAAATGAAAAGTTGTCATATTATTCTCATTTCAATACTAGCCATCACGAAAAAAAAGTTCTTGACATTAGTGGCAGTCTATTCTTTCTCACATGGCTTGCCAGCCAGACAATTGCAAAATCTAGACAACTCATTTGCTGTGCACCATAACTTCTGCAGGACATAGGAAATGAATATTATTCCCGTGAAGAAATCAATTCTGTACATTTCAGAATACTTTAAAAAGTTTTACCGGGTTTTGATGTACACTTTTTCTGGACGTTTTGCCCATTCTGCACTCAGAGTTGTCAAAAGAAGGAAACTGAAGCTCAAAGCAGACGGATAAAAGAGAGGGGAAATAGTTTATTCAATACTGTCTCTGTGTCAGGCTCATTCTCTAGGATGGTGCTAGTAACCATCTCACTGCTGTTCTGGCTCTGGAATGTTTCGAGCATACTTGTTTGTGGGAGGACAACTGGTACATGCTCCAAGATGTCATATTTGGGGACTGATAATATAATTGTATAAATTACACCACCATTTTATTACGGGGATGGTATTCAGTTTTAAAACACAATAGGAACAAATGCATCTCCCGCTCACAGAGGGAAGTTTATGGAATTTAATTCAACTTATTTCTTCTTTTTACCATTTCATAATAAAATGTCACTTCAAAAGAATAAATTGCATGACTTTGTTTTGTTTTCTAGAGCGTTACTCTAGCCTTGTATTGTAAATTAACGCTGTAGATAACACCGGTCCTAATTCTACAGTTACAGATGGGCAAATCATGTTAGTTCAGCTATACCAGGTGAAATGTTACCACCTTATTTAGGAGGTTTTACTGTGCCAAGTGCGGAAGGTTTACTGTTTAAACATGGATCTGACTCTTTTAAATGTTAAACATTTAAAAATGTATCTGAATGATCAATCTGTAAAAGCACGCTAGAAATAAAATAAAAAATTATCAACTCTTCTGATTTACATTTACATGGTTACACGTTATGAAAGCATTACTCGCGTACATATAAATATGTATATTAGAGTGGGATGGAGAGCGGGACGTATATATGCATGTACTACAAAGAAATATAACAACTTAGAGCCTCCAACTTAAACTTTAAACCCGTTAAACAATGTAAAGCGTTTCCCCTTATTCCCTAAGATTGTATTTTTCAAGATAATGTTAATTATACTAACGGATGATATTGAACTTGTAGAAGAAAGTGATTAAATAAAACAAAAAATAGTAACGGTTCTGATAATGTAGGTAGAGATAATGTAAAAATTTTAGACTCAGTCTGTAACCTTTACATCAGTTGGAGGCTGCTTTTATTGCCTAACAGACACCTAAAGATGTTTAGCTACATATTCTTAAGAGATGCTTTCACGATATTTGGAACAGTTAAGATAAAGAAAACTCATGCAATTATTTGGGAACTAACATGAGAAAGCACATAATTGGCATGTGGACTAAAGAAAACTGTAAAGATGAGAGACCTGGTGCATTTCCGCTGCATTTATGCTAAATTACCTGTGAGTTAGTGTCTGACTTTGCAATACGTCCACAAACAGGCAAGGTGTAAATATTATTTATCACCTAACTCTATGAACACATAATAATGTAGTAAACTGCGGGAACACTGAGAACGTCCGTAGACTGCTTTCAAGTAATACAGGGAAGAGGGAACTAAACAGCAGGTGAAACTGTTCCTCAAACTTTCATCTTCTGATCAAGAAAATCTTATTCTAGGTGGGATGTGAGCGCTGTGTGGGTGAAGATGCCTCCCGAACCGCTCAGAGATACCAGGCATGTTGGCAAAGGAATATAACCCCCCAGACAAGCTACTTCATTTCCTCCAACTCCCCCCACACGAACTCCAAGCCAGTGAAAAACTAGGATTCAAAGGATTGTCTGTTTATTTTTTACTCAGGCGACTATATAAGCATGCGCTTGCTTTGAACCCTTTGAACGAGTGTTTAATTTTCAGCTCGGGGTGTGTGTGTGTAATAACCGATCCTTTCCTCCACCAGCCTCTCTCGCAGTGTTTCAGATGCGGGGGGCGGAGGGGCAGCCTTCCCTAATAAAACAATCGAATCAAACTAAATTTTGCGTTTGTAGCTGCCCAGTCCCTTCAGCATCCTCTAAACAGGAGCTTTTGACACCGCGCTGCCTGCACTGCATTGGAGCTGGCAGCCCGCAGCCTACAGAGCGGATGATTTGTTTAAAATACAGGCTCAAGTTGCTGAGGCTTGTTTTCAAAGCAAGATTTGTCTGGACGGCTCAGGCAGTGCACGCAGCTAGAATGCAGAGTTCCGGCCAGATCAGTGTCTTTCCATTGTCATCCTCCCCTTTAAAAAAAAAAAAAAAAAAAAAAGGAGGCGGATTGCAGGGGCTGACTGCCCAATGGCAGCTTGGAGTCTCAGGAGAGTTAGAGAGAGGAGAGAGAGAGAGCGAGAGAGAGAGAAAGGCACTTTCTGCCATCCAAATCCCTTAAACCATCCTCGTTCCAACAAGCGAGCCCACTCGCTAACAGCCTCCAACCCCTGAGACATGACAGGGAGCCTTCCAGAGCCAGAGGCAACAACAGCAGCAGCAGCAGCAGCAGCAGCAACATATACGCTGCACTGGGAGCAGCGTTAGCACCAAGGGGAAACTAGGCACAACAATACAAACCAAACAAACAAACAAGCCCCCCCACGCCCAAGGGACTGGATGCCAACTCAGATTCAAGCAAAAAGGCCACAGCTGACACCAAAACGGGTGGGGAATAACGATCTGGGGGGGCCAGAAAGGAATAACCAAGGAAGCGAACTCCACGAGTGTAAACGGGATTCAGCCATGCTCCTTTTTTCATCTCGCAGTGTTTTACTCTCAGTGTATTACCCTCAGATTTTCCTCATCCTTACCAGTGGGAGTTACCTGTAAGTGATCCGGATTTTTTTTAATACTCTTTAAAGTGACCCCGCTAGCTACCTGGGGGCAGGTTGACAGAAGGGAGCCGGGATCCGTAGCGTTGTAGCGGAGCTGTGAAATGTGTGATGATGCTGATGTTTTAAATCGGTCCGGGGGGGCGGATGCAGCCAGGTAGCCGGAGAAGCTGGTTGATAGCTGCTCATTTCTCCCCAAGGCGGGACGCGGCTTTACCTAAGACCCGGCGGATCACAGACCGCATTCCTCCATGGCTCCAAGTGGTTTAGGTTATCGCGGGGAGGTGACGTTTTGTCAGCGCTTGAATGATGGGGAAGCACACCTGAACTCCCAGGAGGAAAGGACCCAGAGCCCAGCTTTTCCCACAGGAATTGCAAAACCCTCCGGGAGGGCAATATCCATTTATGTTCTTAAAGGGAATACATATTCCCTGTAAGAACATAAAGACCGACAGATAGATATTATATCACACACACACACACACACACACACACACACACACACGCGCGCGCGCGGTTATACAGCCCGGAGCATCTGTATAGACTAACGCAGGAATCATCAAAGCCTGTGAAAACAAAGCTAGGTTGGACAAACGCACCCCCGGATACATTGCCATGACTTTTCTCTTGGCTCTGATCTGATTTAGGAGTTAGACCTGGCTCCAGGACCTTTCTCGCGGGGCTGGAGAGAGGGAAGGGTGCATGGGACGGGAAATAATTTCGGTCTTTAAAGACAATCCCTGTAACCACATAGGTGTCTTCTTGGCTCCCTGTTAACTCTGGGGGTGAGTGCCGGCCTTGCTGGTCCTAAAGGTCTCCCATCACGTGGGCTGTCTGCCCCTGGATTTAGACCACCAGGTGTTCCTGACTGAAACAAAATCAACCTCCGGACCCCATTAACTTTCCTGTCCCCCTGAAAGTCATCCCGCAGGTGGCTCACAGCGGAAGGGGCAGGAAGCTAACTGAGTCCTGGAAGAGGGCAAAAATATGTCAAGTGCCCCGATCGCCCAGCGCCACCTGAGTGCTAACCACATGTCATGTGGAGAACAGACATAGCCGAGGACAGTTTTAGGGACCGATCCTTTTACATTCCGCGAGCACCTTGAACTCCACTGACTTCAATAGAGGTTTGGCGGGTCAAATACAAAGAATGGAGGATTGGGCTCCTGGCTGGGTGTGAGGGACATAAAAGACGCGGTTCAGGAAGGCTGAGGGGTTTTCCAAAGACGGTACCAGTCCGTTCAAGAGATCTCCAACCTGCTTCCTCAGGTTCCTAATAAGAAAAAACCTGTTCCAGGATTCCTGTTTCACGCTCACTTCATGTTGACAGTGTCCTGATCGGTGTCTACTTTGTTATGATGCCACGAATATAGATTTTAACCTTTGCCCTCTGAATTGTGTGTGCATATATAATTTTAATGTTTGCCCTCTTTCCGTTTATAAATATACACACACAGTGTATATAGCTCTAGTTTCTGGTAGCCTGTGGAAAAACTTAATCCTCCCCTATACAAGAAAAGAAAGAATAAACACACCCATCAAAAGAAACTAAACATGTCTATTTCTGCATTCTTAATTCTTAATGAAATGCACATGCCTTGGCTACTGATTTTTAAAGACGCTTGATTTATGGAACCATGTTCGGTTTAATTTAGTTGGATGCTATTGATCAAACCAAATAGCTAAAACTCTCTGTTTTTCCCATGCGGGTCATGTCTATTAGTAGGTAACCATTTGCTTATAAAATACAGCGTTGGCTTCTTTTCTAGAAGGTCAAAAGTTATAATAAATAAATAAAGAACCCTTTTAATATAAACGTAGCCATATTTTCTTAAAACCGTAGGAAATTACTATCCTACAAAGTTTTCCTTCTATAAATAGTTCAAATCTTGAAACAAAAGTTTAAAACCACACACCAGATGCTGGGATGCTGGCGGTTTCCCTTGCTGTGTGACATAATTATAAGGTCCGAATGCAAAAGCTTATAGAAGTATAATAATAATACTAAGGCAACTGCTGAGGGGGGATACAAGGGAAGCAAGGCATGCTTTATTTAGAGCTAACTACTTGGAGATCTGAGCGCTCATCTGTAACCATGAGAATTCGCTGGGGATAAATAATGCCCTTTCCCTTCCCTGGGCCATCCCCCGTTCATCCCGTGAGTCAGGTCACTTGTTCCGCTGCCTGAAATGGACTTGAGGAGCTAGAGCGAGATCTGAGCTTTGATCCCCATTGCTATCAAGTAGAGCAGAAAGGAAAGGGATCAGGAGGTGACACAGAACAAAGCAAAGCCGAAATCGACAAGCACGTCACTCGATTAACACATCCATATGAAAACAGCCTTGGGTCCTGGAGAAGAAAGCTGCCCAGACGAAGCAGGAATGGCATTGCAATCTGCACATCTGTGCGCAAGCAAGACGTCGCTGCTTTCCTCTCCACCCCAGCAAGAATGTTACCTAAACGCCTGAAATCCCCTTATTTCCATCAAACGCATGCTAGTATTAGTTAGCCTGACCTTCGTGTAGGGCCCCGGACAATGGGTTTTGGACAGCCAAACTCTTCCCTTCCAATTAAGTGTGAGAAATGACGGGAACTTTGCGCATTGTGATATTTTGCGGGGTTTTTTGTTTGTTTGTTTGTTTTTTTGACAGTTAAAATAGAGAGAGGTTAGTTGAGTGCCTACGGGATTGGTGTTGTTTATCTTGTGGACAAACATATGTCTCTGACTTACTAATGACAGCGTTTGAAGATGAAAGCATGGGAGAGGCTGTTTGAGTATTACCTACTGGGGTCTCTTTCCGCTTGCATGTGTGTAGGGAGGTTGCTTCCCCCGTTGCTAAGGCACTGCCAGTGATGGGGTTCATTTCCCCACGGATCTTTCTAGTCTAGTCCGATACGGACTGTTGTGACTGCTTCTGTTTATAAGAGAATTGTATCCTTTGTACATCCTGAAGGATGCAAAAGTCTGGCTTCAGGAAAACTTGGGGTGTACGCCTGTTTCTACGCGGGCACCGCATAAAACAAAAACCATGTAATCAGAACAAATAGTGCATTTTGACCGTGTTTTAGTGCATTGAGGCTCAGTGATATGGTTTCATTGGTGAGTCGAGCAGAAAGTAGGTTGCAATTAGTTATACCCACAACTCATTAGAAAAGGGAGACCTTAGCAAATAAATCTGTATATGGTGAATTTGCGATATGGTTATTGTTGGTGTTATTTTGGTGTGCATGCAGGGAAATAATTGGGACCTGTGCGCCATTATAAACATTTGGGACCAGAAATAATTCGTTTATGATTTTTAAAAAAGAAACATGAGTCAAATAAAAATAAGCTGTCGCTAGACAGATTTTTTGAAAGACTATGATAAATGAAACATGTAAAATAAAACAGGTTCTTAATCATATGAATCCGATTAGTGTACATGTCCAAGAGACAAGAGCAAGCATAATAAAAGGTGGCACAGGGAATATGCATATGGGATTATACATTGTTTCTTGGTAGCATCTTCTAAAATAAAGTGGTTGTATTCTAATGTTTGGAGGTAACATCTGTATCATTTTTTTCACTCTTCACCTTCTGTATGGCAAGATGAATGCATTGGTTGGGGATCCATTTCTTACAGTTTGTAGAACATGAGGCTAAGTACTGGTACAAAGAGAGTTTGTCCAGTCAGAGATTTATTTGATGGAAAAGGGAATTACCCTTTTGAACACACAGAGTAACAGCACAAGCCTTCATGCTGATCGTACATTAAAATCAGCCAAAAAGAACCAGCCAGTCAAAAAGAACCAGAATTAGTGAACAGCACTCAGTACTGTCTGGTTTCATAATGTAGGGAAAGAAAACTGCCTCTGTACCAGTTACTTAATGTTCCTGATGGTGCCACTTCTGATACCCTAAACATTTGTAATTCCACGTCCTCTGCTACATATTCTAAGGGGATGAGTTAAAGTGGATTTCTTGGTTTTTCATGTAGCAATAGGAGAATAATAATTCTAAACCCTTAAAGATTAGGGCTGTTGATCGCTTAAGATTTTCATCTGCTCTGTGTAGCATTGTAGGGAGATGCACACACAGCATGATACATTAGATAGGGTACTTGATTTGGATTTATTCCTGGCACTGAGTCACTGAGATGCTGTATGATCTTGGGAACATTACTTCATCTCTTTGTTTTCCCCCTTTCATACTTTGTCTATCATGTCTTGATAGACTATATGCTCTTTGGGGCAGGGAGTGTCTTTTAGTAGGTATTTGCACAGTGCCTAGCACAGTTGAGTCCTGATCTCTGTTGAGACCTCTAGACACTGCTGTTATACAAAAAGATAAATATTAAGAGGCTTTTGAATGAGATTCCATACTGCATGGTTGTTGTGGGATAGGTTGTCTTAGAGACATAGGGAAACACACATCAGAAGAGAGTGGCCTTTCCTAACATGCACCATAATAAATACTTTTTTGTGAGAGAGATGGC
Organism: Dermatemys mawii; assembly: GCA_007922305.1. NCBI lineage: Eukaryota > Metazoa > Chordata > Testudines > Dermatemydidae > Dermatemys > Dermatemys mawii. Next base: position 31,749,409 of record ML677350.1, on the reverse strand, counting down.
TGAAGAAGACTTGCATGTCCCTCAGGGTGTTAAAGTCAACCTGAGATTGGTTTATTTGTTTTAATGGACTGTTCGCACACATTAATGCTGTCACAAAGAGATATGAAGCCTAATTTCAGAAAAGCTGAATACCAGACAGCACCAGCTGAAACCAGTGGCAGTGTGGGTTCTTAGCACTTCTGAAAATGAGGCCTCCATTTCTTCTAGAGGGAGGCCCAAACTAAACACCTTGTTGCTTTAATGAGGTTTGGAGCCAGATTGTAAATCTATGACTGGCCCCTCTCTTTGTCATAATCGAGGCCCAAACCCCAGATTCTGAACTTCAGAGAAGTTCAGTTATGGATCCAGACTTTTGATATACATGTAACAAAACAGAAACAGTGGATAATTGAAAGAGTCAAGTGTTAAATAATGATGAAAGGGAGTGGCTACATTCATTATTCATAATCTAGGGTGGCATCCTGAAATTATTACACAGAGTGCTTTGGGGACATATTAAAATAAATATTAAATCATTTTAATTATTCAGGTGAGCAGGGAAAATGGTGTAATGCTAAGATGCTAGCATATAAAATAAAGAAGGAAAGTCCTCTAGAAGAAAATACTTTGGAAGAAAAGTCAGGAGGCCAAACAATGAAGGCTTAGATTTATATCTAGACTTGACAAATAGAGGTTTATATGGTCAAACACCCTAATCCATTAGATTTGTCCAGTAGTATGGTATTCCAAATATTGCATGTTATAGGTTATTTTCTGTCCTTGGGTATACATGGCTTTATAACTGGGATTAACCTACTGTCAGAACAGATTCCTGACCCCCAAAATATAAAAATTCTTTAGTTCTCCCAAGTCATTGTAAAGCAACATTGTGAACAGCTGTTAGATCAGAAGGTTGCTATACTGGATCTGTTCTCTACAGGGCTGGTTACCCTCGGCTAACTTTGCAGGCCCATTTCTTCACCATCCTACCCTTATGCATGTAGCTACGCCCTCAGTGTATGGCCAACATGCAGAGGTAGCTCTTCCCTCCAGGCTGGCAGGTACACCTTCCCCTGTTAACTGATTGCCAGATGGTTGCGGATGCTCACGGTCCATCTGTCTGCTTGATTCTCCTTGCTGATTGGCTGGCTGCCCCTCCCCCCCACCCCCGCCTGCCTTTATAACTTCACCCAACACTATCCTCAAATCCATATTTTAGTAGAAACATTTTATAATTCTGGCTAGAGCATCTAACAGGAGAGAGCTATGTACCATGGGGAAAATAAACAACAGAGATTCCCCATTAGAACCCTAGAATAAGATTTAGAGTAAGCTTAGACCCCTATCATGGATTCCAAGATTTCCATGTTCTTGCAAAAATTTCCACGTTCTTTGAGCTATTTGGCTTGTGCCATATTAGTGAATAGCTGGCATGAATGAATATACCGGCAAACAGTCAAATTTGTAATTGAAAGCTGCAGAGTTAAGCCCTGGGCTGCATGGGAGGCTAATAGAGATCAGGAGCTCAGGCAAAACAGTGCAATCAAACAAAAGACAAGGCCAGTGGATTCTCAGTGAGCGTTTTAATTCCCCCAAGGGTCATGCAGTTCTTTCTCTCTCCCTCCCCACTCCTTTCTTCCCCAAAGGTTAAATAATAGATTCCCCTTCAGCCCCAAATGTGGAGGGTCAGGTTGGGTTTGCAATGGGCTTCTATATTCAGCAATATTCCCTCATGACAAAGAACATGCATTGTAATTTTTATTTCCACGAATGGAAACATGGTGGGGGAAAACCCACATTCTGGTTACAAAACCAGATACAGATTTCATTTGAAAAATGTCCATGTCTTCTATCCTGGTCATTATATCCACCTCTCTTCCCAAAAATTGGCAGGATAAACAACAGTCCTCTATATAAAGCATTGAATAATCTTTTTCACATCTCCCTCCCAGGTCATGCCTCCACTTCCAAAAGGGTGTTTCCTTTATGGCTTGTCATGGAGCAAGTGCATCCCATCTCCCTTTGAGGTGGGATAAAGGTGTCAAAGCCCTGCGATTATGTCCACCTGTATGCCCTTAGCCTCAGGGCAGTACAGCCTATTGGCTGAAATCAATATCCTCTCACTTGGGCAGTATGGCCTAAAGGCCACGGGCAGTATGGCCTAAAGGCCACAGTCAGTATGACTGACCTCCTCAACCTAGTTGTGCAGCCGAGTGGTCAATACAAGCACCCTCTCGCTTGAGCTGTACAGCCTAGGGGCTAGAGTCAATAAAGCTGCCCTCCTCAGCAGAGCTGTGCAGCTTGGTGGTTAGAGCTGGGTATGTGGACTGCCACCTGGGGCGGGGCCATGTCTGGCAGCCAAGGTTGAGGGACCCAGGCCTTTCTACTTTGCCGGTTCCCATCCCAGGACCCTGGCAGTAGCTAGTATGTGCGCCACTGAGTCAGTGGGGAATGTGGCTGAAACATGCTGACTCAAGATCCAGTTCACTAACTGGTCAACTGTCAAGTTCCCCAGGGATACTTCCTACCATGTCCCATGGTCTGGACATCTTCAGAGCCTGTGGCTTCCTCAGCCTACATTGCTCCTGGCAGCTCCAGCCTCCCTTGGGCATCCACAGATATCCAGATGCCTGCCTGGGGCTTGGTGTCTCTGGTTCCTGGTGGCCTGGTGCTCCAATTGCTCCCAGGCTGTAGCCTGTGAGTTTCATCCTTCCTCTTCAGCGGTCAGCCTAGAATGACTGGGCTGCTCCCTTTTATACTGAGCCAGCACTTGGACTCTGCCCAGTATAGGTGAGGGGGCCTGGCTTTTTCTCCCCAGACTGCAGGGTTAAATCCCTTCCTGTCCTGTGTGGGGCAAGTACACCCCGTCACACAGCCTGATAGCTACCTTGCTGTAAAATCCTAGTGAAGCCATGGTGCTAGTAGTTTTTAGCATGCTGCAGCTAGGCAAGGTCAACATTATAGCCTCATCCATGGTTGGCCTCACTTAGCTACTTCATGGATATAAACTACAGAGCCTTGTCTCTACTAGGATTTACAGTGAACTAGCTAAAATGCATGAGTTTTCTCACTGTAAAAACACACCTAGTTTTGGCAGTGAAGACAAGACCTCAATTGGAGAACTAATGTGTCTTGTCCAGGAAACAGTCTGAACCAGTAGAACAGACAATTTGTATCCAGCTATTGATCACACTTTTGATATGCATTTTATTTTCAACCAATGACCATAGAGCAGATTTAAGTGGTAGCTGAAGCCTCACAAAGGATAAATTTTACAATGTGCAAAAATCTAGCAGAAACCCTCTGCAGCAGGATTGGCCCAAAGTTCCTAAGGACCAGAACTTCAAAGGTATTTGGGTGCTTAGCTCCCCTTGAAAGCAATGAGAGTTAGGCGCTTGAACACCTTTGAGGATCTGGGCCTAAGTAACCAGAAAAAGGACATCAAATGGGATTTCAAGAGTAGACCTGAAGGCCCACAGTAGCCTCATAAATTCTAAATATGGCATGAGAACTGACCCTGGTGAAGTGGCACCATGTCCAGTGGTGACTATTACTGTGCCTCTAAACTTTTCAACCTGTTTCAAGAGATGTTTAGCCACAAAGCTGCCATTAAATTCAATGGGGGAACACTTCATTTTCAGAGAGTTGCGTGGAATTCAGACATAAAATTGTCAGCCTCTTTAATGGGATTTCTGTGGTTTAATCCCATGTAAGAGGTACGGGAAATGCTGGCGCCTAACTCCCTCCTGCTGACCTATTTCTGGATTGAATAACAAAACTATTCAGGAAAACACCTGCTTCTTGGGAGGCCATTTGTCACATCACAATAAACATGTGGAGAACTATGGAATATCCTTATACTGTGTCACCTTAACATCAAGGGCCTAATTCTGATCCCACCTAGAGCCCGATCCAAATCTCAATGAAGTGAATCAGGAGTAACATCCAGTGAAGTCAACAAGGTTACAGTGAGAGAAGACTCAGAGCCAATGTCAGCATGATTCTTGCTCTTCTAGTGTTCCAGGATAGCCTTGACACAGGCTATCATATTATGGAATAGGAATATAAAGCCAAAGCAACATTAATAGAAGGCTATTCCTCCAAGTCAGACAAAACTCCAAATCAGTTTTGGGGCTATTGAAATAATCATTATGGCCTATGGATCCAGTATGACCTGACATGAAAATATTGCATTTTTAAGGGAGAAAACACTTCAAAAGCATTGTGGCATTTGTTCTTTATGTGCAAGGCATTGTGGGGCAGTCCATGTTTCAAGTCTGGAAGTAAAAACAAGCCATAAAGATATAACTACTGTCTGTCTGCAAGTAGGGCACAGAAAACAATTTGCGGTGTCTTTCATTTATAATTACTTAAACATTGCAGGCCTGGAACTGGACATTATATCTTCTTGCCTGTCTAAAGTACAACATGATTATAAAATGCCACTAATATTTAAGTCTTTCATTCAAGGATCTCAAATGAATTATTCCAGCATTCATGTGAACTTGGCCAGGATCATTTCAACCACCACTGGGGTGGAATGCAACAGCTGATTAATAGCATACAACACCACTGCACATACACTTACGACCAGAACTGAAGACAATGACTATCTCCAGTTGAAACAGAAGGAAGACATTAGGAAAACCCAAATACAATGATGAGGGTTGGAATTTGGTGAGAATGGTGAGATTAATACCCCTAAAGAGGCAGCTTTGTCTAATGGGTTACGTCCTGGCCTAGGAACCAACAAGTTCTGAGTTCTTATGCCATCTCAGACATTGAATAACCGTGGCCTGAGACAAATCATTTAACTTACCTATGCCTTAGTTTTTCTCATCTTTAACATGGAGGTAACACTGACTAGGGTTTTTTTTTTTTAGAATTAATGTTTGCACAGTGCTTTCAAAATATAAAGTGCAATATAACTGCTAAGTCATTACTTTTACTAAGATATCCAAGGAATCATTAATGACCACAAGTGGTTGGGTTTGCACATCCATTTCTCATCTGAAGCATGACACCTCCATGCTGGAGGTGAGGGAGAAGGAGAACCAGGGCCACATGCTGATATCAGCAACATTATTTCCTGTTGCACATAGCTGTTCTATGGCAACCTCCCATCCAAGTATTGACATAGTTAGGTCATGCATAACTCACAAGAGATGACAGAATCACAGTGCAAGATAGATAGCGTAAGACTGGATGACAGACAGGATATGGTTAAAAGAATTTTGAGAGGAATGTCAGAATCTCCCATGACTCCACTGGCAGGATGCCAATGAGGCAAGTGACTATTTGGTTAAAAGAACCCTCTCAACCATCAGATCATTTTTTGTTGTCTCTCTTTCTTTTCTAAACTTAAAAAAAAGAAAGGAAAATAAAAGTTACCACACAAGTTTCTGCAATAAAGTTATATTGAAGTTGGGTGACATAGGAAGGTAAATGTAGGGGAATTCAGAGAAGGGCGAAGGTTTTCTTAAACAAACCAGCTGTGAAGGGAGTCCCAGAGCATTGTGTGACTTTATATACATCATATACTGTATGATGATTATTACTACCATACAACAAAGCAAGCCACGGATGGAGAATGCGACTTAAATCTGAGTTTCGGCTATTGTTGCCTTAAAAGAAGACCTGCTGTGAGGGGTAATTTGAACATAATAATCTTAACATTACTGGCTAGGTATTTGTATAAATAGAATGGGCTAGATATGGCCCATGCTAAGTTCGTCTTCATTCCTAAAAGGCATATCATTAGCTTTTGAGTTTTCAGTTGTTTTCTTTTATTGGTGCCCATCACCTTATCTGAGCATGCCCTACGTTAATTAGGTTGGCAAAGCAAAGTCCCTAGCAGACTTCATGGAGTCTTTTTCTCTCCCTTCTCTGATTATGGGAAGCACTGCTTTTCAGGGGATAGGGCTGTGGTCAGGTTATTGTCATTAATGTCATTCTAGTTACGTTGGGAAAGATTTATCAAAGGGGGAAGTTCTTGCACTGTGACCTAAAGGTCATCAGACTCTGGATTAACCTAATCTCCTCTGGAAGTTTGTTCCATAGCCAGATCCTTTCGACCAAGAATGCCTTACCTCTGGCTCTTACAGAGTCTTGTCTTGTGCTTTACAATCAGCATTGTTTGGAGGAGTTCATCTGTCTTGGTGTAGATAGCAATATGGTCTCTAATGTAGCAGTGACCTGCTCCATTAATTGCTTTAAGGATTAGGGCTGCCACCATGAACTTGCAATGGAAGTGGACTGGGAACAGTGGACTGTGGGCTGGATCTTATAGCAACCTAACTAGTGGAAGAGGGCAGGCAGCTGCATTCTCCACAAATTGGAGTCTTTTTCACGTGCACCTTCAGTGACAGCGAGTTATAGCAACCCAGGTGGAGGTGATAAATGCAAGCATCACTGTGGCCAAGTTCTCATCTCTGAGGAAAGGATAAAGGTTCTCAGTGGGCAGCAGAAGATTTCCATAGGTGTTCAGGGTTTGTTGGGGGCTGTGCCCAGGGTGGCAGAAGCCATGATTGGAATGTGCTGAGCTCAGGCAAGCCAAGCTTGGCTGGACTAATGACCATTAGGAAGCCATTGAAATCCTTCGTAGTATAGAGACTGCTCTAAACCATAAGGACAGGTCTGCTGTAGAACTAGCCCTGTGATTGTGAAACCACACAAGGCTACTTTGCAACTCCCGCAAATAGCTTCACTTACTGACCACAACTGAGGGTTCAGCTCAGTGTTTATACACTAGTATTAAAGAACATGCTTCCAGTGACCTGGGTGTGAGCATGTAAATGCATACACACACTCACACAGGATCTCACGAAGGCCCGACTACTCAGCTGAATCATTAAGCAACAAGACTTGGCAGGTGACATCTGATGAGATAATCGCACCCTTGGGGCATTAGAGGCATGAGGTGCAGCCAGGTGCCACTAATCTTCCCATGGATATGATTTTCTTATGGTAACTACAACCTCAAGTATTGTCATCTTGCTGTTATGAAATTCATTCAGCGTAGGACCAATGGGACAGTACCTCCTGACATCTTTAATTTGTTGGTCTTGCAATGGCACCTAGAGTCCCGCCAATCAGTGATCTCTTGCACTAGGCACTGTACACGGATATAGAGCACAAGACAGCTTTTTCTCATTATTTTTCTTTTTTATTCTGCTCAGCCAACAGCAGAGTGAAGCAAGGGTCTAGAATAAACTCTGGACCTTCCCCCTCTTCTTCCCACCTACACCCCAATTCAAACACTGGCTCAGGTGTAAACAAATGAGTGAAATAAAAATCAGTGTGGGATCTGCCACTTCATTTAAGAAATGCCACTGACTTGCAACATTTTAAGCACCTAACACCTTGAGAATCCCTAGCCTTCTATTTTACAGTGGGTGCCATTAAAACACCATGCAAACATTGCACCACATTATTTGACCTCAAAGTCTCATTCACTATCTGCTTGCACAGAAGCTGGGTGTGCAACATCTATTACACAGTGGAAAACATTCATATAAATCCCACTTCTACCGTTCTTATTAAGGGCCCCATGCTGTAAGGTGCTGAGGACCTCCTGCATGATTCTGAGCCCCCTTCAACTTCCACAGATGTAAACAGGAATTGGGGCTCTTCGTACCTTGCAGAATTGAACCCCATGTCCTTTCCAAGTAAAACAATCACTGTGAGAGTATTAAATGTATGAGGACAGAAATGAGAAGACACAGCATGGTCAGATGAGCTAAGTTCTATTTCCACTACTGCCAAGGGCCTACTCTGTGACCACGTCACTTCATCTCTCTCTGTGCCAATTTGTGTTCTGTATTTGGACTGCCAGCTGTTTGGGGCAGGTTAGCACTCTCCCTATGCATGTGTTCCACACCCTAGCACAGTGAGGCCCTGACCTTGGTGCTGCTATAGTACAAATAAGTGTAAGCTCTGACCCTGTGGAAATGTGGCTAAGTAGCTTTGCAGGATTTGACCCACGGAGTTTTGTTCTTCATTAAGATGTTAATTGTAAATAAATACTAACATGTAAAATCACTGCGGAAGATGATGATGACTGATGTAATTAATGATGAATCATGCTCCTGAGTTAGATACTGTTCAATACATTTTACCTTAGTGGAAGTACAAATTCATTTAGTGAGAACTTAAATCCTTATTTTGCTTTTCTTAGTATCACATATATATGCATTCCTAGGAATATAATACCTTTGCCTACATGATAGCCCCTTAGCTGCTACTGAGTAATTAAGAAGTCAGCTTTAGTTTTATGACAGTCGCTGGCACAGGTTATGTCCACTGTAAGACATCTTCGGAGACAATTAAAGGGATGACTGACAAAACTTAATGCAGTGAAGAGAATTTCTCTCCCCATGTACTACTCCTAAAGGGTGCTTGTAGATATTTTGTCAAATCCATCCCTAGTATAACTTCTTTGACTTCAGTAAATTGCACATGGAATGATCTTGGCCCCTTATTTTTAGACAATGATCCTGAACATTCCTTATTTTTGGTTAACTTTTTTTTTAAAGACTATTTTTGGGGTATGTATGTAAGTGAATTTAATGCTCATGAAGTGCCTGAATCGCAGCCCTGGAGCCTGAACTCCTCTCCTTACCCACAAATCCAGTTCAGCACAATCAGAGAGTGTGAGAGCTTCCCCACTCCACCTCATCCTTGTGCCTCATTCATGACCTAGAGGGGTAACTTCTAGGCATGAGCGGGTAACTCAAGTCTCTGTGCTTATTTAATCCTTGGCCAACCTGCTAAGAGTGACAACACACATGCCAATTGTGGTGGTGGTTTCTGTGATGTAGATAACTGTACACTAGGAACTGGATTAAGACCATCAACTCATTTCAAGTACTCTAGGCCACAAAACATTTGCCAAATGGTAACAATTCTTTTGGTCACTACCGACTTGGCCCATGTTTGCATCAGTGATGAAAGGCTTCACAGACCATTACCAGTCCACCGAGCCATTTAGTTTCCTGGAATCATTTACAAAATAACACCATTATACTGTCTACATTTTCTTTGATGTGCTGTTTTTAAGTGCTTGAATTGGTCATTTAGGTGAAAAGTTCTCAAGCCCAGGAACAGATTTTAGAAAATGGTAGGTGACATGCAGAAACCACTGGTCCAAACTGATCCCCGACACATGGGAGATAGTCTCCCCTGGACATCAATAGGAGCTGTATCTGCTAGCACATGGGTGTAAATTTTATCTCATATAGCTGAGTTCACATCTGGGCCCTCGGCAGGGAAATTTTCATTTCAGCAAAGAAGATGCCATTTTTTGTATTTGTTTGGTCTTGTTTTCTCCCAGAAAGCTAGATCTTTGCCTACAGATATATGAACAGCTGACTTTACAAAATATACACTATCTACAGCCCCCATTTCCATAATATCTGAGCACAGGCTTTAGTGTATTTATTCTCATACAGCCCTGTGCCTGAGGAAGTACTAATAGCTTAATTTTACAGACAGGGGACTGAATAACATAAGAGACTTGCCAAAATCCCACAGGACAAGCTAGGGTTCTGAACCCAGACCTCCAGCTAAAACCATAACCCCTGAGCCATCCTTCCCTGATGCACCGCTGAAGTTGGAGTTGGAGTTATACATTTAATAAAAAGTGGCTTTACATGTTTTCTGACTATGTACTGATGTTAAATAATAGATTTGGACTCAGAACATACCTTGGGTTAAGATCTGGAGGGAAGCACATAGACAACATTGCTGCTGAAGTAGGTTCATGCTGACCTTTCTGGGCTAATGTGAAGTGGTACAGTAGTGCAGTCAGCTCCTTCTAGCTGAAAGAGACCACAAGAGGTGATTGGGGTTTTTTTCTAGGGGGTAATTTAAATTTGTTTGTGTTGGCACTAAAACACTATGTCAGTGTAAGTTTCTTTGGGCAAAGAGTTTCCTGCTTAGGTCTTCTCTATCGGATGCAAAAGAGAAACATGCTGTGATATCAAGGGGGCATTTGTTAAGCTGGAGTCTCCTGGTTAGGATCCATTATAGGTGTGTATTTTCAGTTTCCAAAGTTAAGGAGAAATGAGACACAAAAGGTCATGCGAGGTAGGTTATCACACATGCTTTGAGTGTGCTGTGAAGCTTTAGTCTTAGCGTTTTCTACCACCCAAGAAGTGCATCAGTAGCCTACAAATGCATATTTCAGTGTGACTTATTGTTATTAGATTATGGAGCGTTCATTTTAAATGTATTTTATTTTCTTCCTTTTTAGTAAAAAAGTAAACAACTATAGGGGGCTGTAATAAGGCAGCGACTCACCCCTGCGGTGCCTCCTACTGGTACGTCCAGGGAATTAGCTCTGTCCAGCATCCGGAGCACCCTCTGTAGGCTGTAGCCCCATTCACACTGGCCTTGTATCCCTCCTTGGACCCCGGTGCCCTCTTCCCTAGGGTGCTGCACCCCTGAAGTACCCCCACAGTCCCAGGGTCTCCCCTCCCCAGGGAACCCCCACCCCCATCTTGCCTCAGTCTAGGCAATTGCCAGTCACCACTTACCCCCGTTCACTGGGGCAGACTGCAGTATAATTGCCACTCATCACCGGCAAGGAGGGTTTGGCCTGCTGCCTCTGCCTCGGTAGCCATGGGCTGCCCCCTGCAACCACAGTACCCTTTGTTGGGCCGTCCCCTAGGTCCTGCAGCCTGGGGGTTTCCAGATTGGAGCTCCCCCAGCTCCTCTTGCCTTGCCCCAGCCCTGCTTCACTCTAGGTACCCTGTCTACCTCCACAGACAGAGGAGACACTCTCTTCCAGGCCCCTGCTTCTCAGCCTTTTTTATAAGGGCCTGCTAGTCTGTTTGGGATGTGGCCACTCAGCTGAGCCTGCTCCCCAATCAGCCTGGGAGCTTGCTTGCTCCCAGCCACAACCCTTTCCTGGGTTGTTTTAAGCCCTTCTGGCTGGGAGCAGTTAGCCACCCCACTACAGGGGCTCATGCAATGTATCCTTCTACAATGAAAAATAGTTCCTGTTAGGAGAAAGGAAAAGAGCTAGCAGATTAAATAAGCCTACCTTCTACAGTTTTGAATATATTAATCACTTATAAAAATTAACCCATTCCCTTACTCTTGTTCAGGCTCCCTGGTCTCTTTGGGGTCCTTTTCTCCTCACCTCCTGGTTCCAGAAGCGCAACTGCCCTTTCAGCAGTAGTTTGCAGCCTACCTGCCAATTTCAACTCTCTTTCTGCCATAAGCCCGAAGGCCGCAGTCCAGGAGAGCATTTAATAGCATATTTGTTCAGGACAGCACGTAAGCACATACTAAAAGCTACGCAGCCTCTGAAGTGGTGCCTGAATAGAGATGGATATAGGCACATGATTAATAGCTCTCCAAAACTGGGGCTAAAATTAGCTTTTACACTAGAAAGTGAATTAGAAGTGGGCTGAAAGAGTTGCACCCTATTGAAAAGTTGGGGGCCTTCAGGGACCAGGGACATTTATACCCTTCAGTTTTTCTCCTTCAGACTCTTACTCTTTGCTCCCTATAACTGTCTCTTTCTGACAGCATCCCCGTCTCCTTTGATATTTATCAAATGCCAATTGTCTTTGTACATGAAACGAACTGCCTTGCTCAAAGAACTTACAATCCAATCCAATTTAAGGCACGCAGGAGCGAAGGTGGTGTACTGGTGGTGGCGTGTGGCACAGGTAGGAAGACAGTGGGAGAAGAAATGGGAGCTGCACATTCAGCACAGGGAAGGAAGAATGGATGGAAGATAACAATGGGAACAGAGACAGCATGGGGCTGGGCATTCAAGAGGGAGGGAAAGAGTGGGAAGCCCATATGTAGTGGGACAGAAAGGAATGGGACATCGAAGGGGGAGAGAGCAGGAAAGGAACTGGACAGTGAAAAGGGCTTCAAAAAGGAAGCAAGGGACACAAGTGGACATGTGGGCAGAGGTTTTTAAGGCCTAGCTTGACAAAGTCTTGGCTGGGATGATTTAATTGGTGTTGGTCCTGCTTTGTGCAGGGGATTGGATTGAATGGCCTCCTGACCTCTTCCAACCCTAATATTCTATGATTCTATGACAGCTCTTGGCTTCCAGCTGATCACCGTTTTGCTTGAAAAAGAAAGGCTGTCTTTTGGTCAGAAGTCTTGCTGCCTGAGATGCTCCTTCCTGTGACTCAAGCGACCAACTCAGTTGGGTACAGATCATTTTCACTGAAGTCAACAAAAACTTCCCTTTGTAGCAGATAGGAGAAACAAGACAGGAACGCTGGGAGCACAAAAGTAACAGATAAATGAAATGAAATTGGCAAAATTTGCACCAACCCCCGCATTGTGTATTTCGGCAGAGGATTTTTGCACAGCTGGCTCAAACAACAAACTCTGTGGCTGATTGCAGCTGCAGGATTTAAGGGCTCTGATCAAAAGAACAAGAAAGGATAGATTTGGCCTGAAGAGGTAGTAGCAATGTTAGAATTATTTAATAAGCCTTTTAGGGCCGAGACTTCTTGTACTATCTGTCTGTACAGCATCTAACACAAGAGAGCCCCACCCTCTCTAGATATTCTGGACAGGTACCCCTTTTATGATCATAGACATCCAAATACAATAAATGAAACAAACCATCATCATCATAAGGAATGTTTGAGAGATTAGTTGTTGAGGGTTAGGTCACAAAGGAGAAGCCATGATTTTGTGCCTGGGTAAAAGTGAATTCATACCATTAGAAGAATACTGCAAGGTTCTGCAGTAATGGCAAGACATCTATGGTAACACTGTTGTAAAATGTGGTGATGCTTTGCTATAAAGCAAATCTTTCAGGAAGTGTAGAAATGCCACACTTCCTGTGCACTCTTCCTGCAGTCTTTGGTTTCCTGGGATCCACTCCCTGCTGGGGACAGAAATAAAGAAGCCCAGGACAGGACAGTGACAGGGTACAGCTATGCAAAGCAGTAGAAAATTTGCTACTTCATTTCTGCATAAAGTTCTGTTAATAACAAAGGGCTTATCTTGACACTGGTTCATTTGTCAGTAAGATGGTACATGGTATCAGGAATGGAAGGCACAGTATGCTGAAAGACCTCTCAAAATGTCTGCTACAGAGCCTGTGCAACTGTATTTAATTCCCCACACTAGCTCTGAGAATCAGGGAACACGCCAAGTGTGCCAGGAAACAGTAGAGACAACAATTTGAGCTGTATATGAAAGGCACTAAGGCAAATAGACTGGAAGATGAGCACAAGATTGCTCAAGCACAGAAGATCTAGATGTCTAAAATTAATTCCATATAGGTGGTGGATGCATACAGAAGAGGAGAGGAAAGCTTTGCAGAAATAATGAAAATGTTTGAGGATTGTTGTATCTCTAGTAAAAAAAATTTACTTATAAGAGACATACATTTGGAATGAGAACACAGAATGAAGGGGAAACAATAGAAGAGTTTGTCAGTCCTGTGATTATAGAAGACTCTCTCATTAAAGAGCAGATTGTCCTGGGGCGTAACAATAAAAAGAGAGATGGATCTGTCACTAGAAATGGCAATACGTATATACCAAATAGCAGAAAACACTAGAAACACAAATAAAGAGCCTGGAGAAAGGCAGAGAGTGTATGACTGTGGGTACTATAATTAAACAAAGGAGGGAGAAGTACACAGAAATTAAATTGGCCAAGGAGAGAAACATAGAAAGCAAGAAACAATGCCAGTGATGTGGCAACTGGCATGAGTGTAAGAAATTCCCATCCATTAAGCTAAAATGTGCAAAGAAAGTGGGAAGATGCCTGTATTAAGTGCAGAAAGGTATTCCTCAAGTGAAGAGCTGTTCTTAAGCACAATAATGGGGGTCACTGAAAACCTCGAAAGGACTAATTAAAATGTGCTCAAATGGCACACGTGTAACATACAAGATAGATACTGAGGCATATGTAAATGTGGTAATAGAAACTGAAATAAAGAGTGGGTAAGGAACAGGTGAAAGTAGAAGAGTCAAAAGTGTTTGCATATGAAAGACTACAAAGGAGGAACAATTCTGACGTAGTGTAACATAGTGAATGCCAGTGAAAATGGGGGGACAATCAGACATCTAACTTAGACAAGTTAGATGTCTTCAAGTCAGGAGGGCCTGATGAAGTACACCCTAGAATACTCAAGGAGCTGACAGAGGAGATATCTGAGTTATTAGTGATTATCTTAAAAAAGTCATGGAAGATGGGATAGATTCCAGAGGACTGGAATAGGGCAAATATAGTGCCAATCTATAAAAAGGGAAATAAGGACAACCCAGGGAACTACAGACCAATCAGCTTCACTTCTGTACCTGGAAAGATAATGGAGCAAATAAATAAGCAATCAGTTTGCAGACACCCAGAAGATAATCAGGTGATAAGTAACAGTCAGCATGGATTTGTCAAGAACAAATCCTGTCAAATCAATCTAATAGCCTTCTTTGACAGGGTAACAAGCCTTGTGGATAGGGGGGAAGCAGTAGATAGCTTTAGTAAGACTTTTGATACTGTCTTGCATGACCTTCTCATAAACAAACTAAGGAAATACAACCTAGATGGAGCTACTATAAGGTGGGTCCATAACTGGTTGGAAAACCAGAGAGTTTTCCAGAGAGTAGTTATCAGTGGTTCATAGTCAAGCTGGAAGGGCATATCAAGTGGGGTCCCTCAGGGATCAGTTCTGTTGAATATTTTCATCAATGATTTAGATAATGGCATATTCTATGATGGGAGAATGAAAACAATAAAACAAGTCTGTGGTGGTATGCAGAGACAAGCAATTGGTCTTGGGCCTATGGATGGGTGAGATGCTTGGTCTCATTAAGAAGAAGTATACCTCAGAGAGACAAAAAGATTACACCAGAACCAGATATGAAAGAATTAATAGCATCATATGAAGATTATTAACAGTAAATGGGCACCTCCTGTTGACATATAAGATAGGGTTAAAAGAAGATGCAGAACCTGTCCCACGTGCTACACAAGAAGTTCCACAAGTCTTAAGAAAGAGGTTAGAAGAGCTGCAAAACATGACAGCAAATGGTATCATTCAGAGAATAGAAAACACAATGGATTGGGTTCACACCTTAGTAACTGCAGAGAAGAAAAGGCGGGGGACTACAGCTAGGTATTGGCACTAAGAAACTGAACAAAAACATAAAAAAGAAAGAATCAGAGAGGCAGTCGTGTTAGTCTGGAATTGCAGAAGCGGCAAAGAGTCCTGTGGCACCTTAAAGACTAACAAAAGTATCGAAGCATAAGCTTTTGTGGGCTAGCACCCACTTCGCTGGATGCATCCAATGCCCAAGACTGATTGGATGCATCCAACGAAGTGGGTATTAGCCCATGAAATCTTATGCTTCAATACTTTTGTTAGTCTTTAAGGTGCCACAGGACGTTTTGTTGCTTCATAAAAAAGAAAGCACTTCCATTGGCCCATAAGAAGTGAACTATTGTCTGATATTTGCAGATTCTTCAGCAAATGAGATGCCTCACAGGATTTTGGCAGATCCCTCTAGACACTGAGAGCTCCAAAATCTACATTTTGGCAGATACTGCTTCCTATTATTGCCTTTCTGAATATGTTCAGTTCCAGAAGTATTTCACTGTACAATAAGCCAGATGATAGAGGATCTAGCAGGCATGAAAGTACACATTGATGACATAATAATTGGGGACAGCACGGCCATTGAACATCAGGAAAAACTGAGGAGATTACTGGAAATTGTGGGAGCTAATAACCTTAAACTGAATAAGGTCAAACAACAGAAATATCAGACCTGGAAGAGAGATTGACTTCTAAGGAAACTTTGCCTGATGAATCAAAGATTCAAGCAATACTGAAAATGCCAAGACCTGAAGATAAAAAGGAAATTCAAAGGCTGCTACGCATGTGGAATTATGTCACCAAGTTCATATCCGATTATACAGCTCCCACAGCTCACCTAATACATCTCCCCCAGAAGGGCACTGAATAGGCTCAAGCAAACAATATGCGTTTTAATATGGCTACATGTAAATGTATGCATGTAGGAACAAAGAACATAGGCTATCCTTACAGGATGTGGGACTGTATCCTGGGAAGCAGTGACTCTGAAAAACATTTCGGGGTCATGGAGGATAGTCAGCTGAACATGAGCTCCTAATGTGATGTGGTGGCCAGAAAAGCTAATGCAACTCTTGGATGCATAAACAGAGGAACCTCGAGTAGGAATAAAAGGGTTATTTTATCTTTGTATTTGGCACTGGTGTGACCACTGGTGGAATATTGTGTCCAGTTCTGGTGCCTACAATTCAAAAAGGATGTTGATAAATTGGGGACAATTCAGAGAAAAGCCCTGAGAATGATTGAAGGATTAGAAAACATTTCTTATAGTGACAGACTAAAAGAGCTCAATCTGTTTAGCTTAACAAAGGTTAAGGGATGACTTGATTACAATGCGTATGTATCTACAGAGGGAACAAATATTTAATAATGGGCTCTTCAAACTAGCAGAGAAAGGTATAACATGATTTAATGGCTGGAAGTTGAAGCTAGACAAATTCAGATTGGAAATAAGGCATAATTTTTTGGTGGGGTAATTAACCATTGGAACAATTCCATCACTGACATTTTTTAAATCAGGGTTGGATATCTTTCTATAAGATCTGCTCTAGGAATTATTTTGGGGAAGTTCAGTCCAAGAATGTCCCCAAAATACATTCTGGAACCATTGTGAGTTCCAATGGTCAGTACATTCTGACATCAGCTCCAGGGCTGCAATTTTTTCACCTGTTGAAAAACATCAAACTCTCCACAGATGCCGTGATTGATAGTTCTGCTCCCAGCCCACCTCAGCGTCATGGAACTGATTGGCTGTCAGCCTCACATGTATCTGGCGCTACAACAGCTGCAGAGGAGATTTAGGCACCAATGGAGAATGAAACAGTAGATCTGGCATTAGATGGACAACATTCCATGACTTCCTCTGTTGTAGTTTCAAAGCAGAAACTGATCACAAACCACCAATTGCAGTCCACAAAAAGGGATTTGGAGAAGCACCACACCAATATAGTGATTACTTTTGAAAATACAGTAGTATGGTGATTCATGCTGTAGGATGATTCCAAGCTGGATGCCTCTTGGTAATGGCAAATACACTGTCAAGAGTATTTGCTCCATGTGTCAGTGCATAGCCTGGTAATCTGGAACAAGTAGTAACCATGCATATTAACATGATAAAAGTGTCACGTGTTGTATCTCCAGATATATGGGATCAACAGGAGACAGAAACAGCCAAAGATGAGATGCTTCAAGCAATAATACAAGGAATAAATACCACTTCCCACCTCCTTATTCCCACTATAAAAATGAACTTTCAGTGATCTCAGGAGTGCTCTGGAAGAGGATACAAACTGAGATTCCCACAATAATGAGAAGGAAAATACAGGGACAAATACACGAAGGGCATGATACACAAAGGGAATGATCTATCGAAAAGAAGAGCTAGAGAAGTTGTATTCTGGAGATAGCTGAATAGAGACATTGAAGAAATGGTGAGCAGATGTGGAACATGACAGAAGTATAAAAATTCCCAGCAGAAAGAAATGAAGGTTACTTATCTGTATCGGGAGTTCTTTGGGATTGCTCTGCATAATCTCACTTATGGATACTGTGCCAACTTGTGGAGCCTTGAGATAGAACCCTCTTCTAGCAGCGTCAGTATGGGTGCTCTTGAGCCCCAGCCCCTTCCCTCAGCATCCAGACCTATTGAGGGTGAGGCTATAAGGTGGGGCGGGGGAGTGCCCTTGTCACCTCAGTTCCTTCCACTGCAAAGCCAGAGACATAATATAAGGTGTCTGACAGAGAGGAGCAGGAGAGTGGGAAGTGTGAACATTCAGAACCATCTCCAGTTACAAGTACATAACCTTCATTTCTTCTCTGAGTGGTTATGCATATTCCCACATACGGGATAGATTGACATTCAGTGCTGAGACTAACCTGGAGGTGGAAACACAGTTCTAACTGAATAAAGATGGAAGCACTACCTTGCCAAACCCAGTATCCTCCCTAGAAGTCAAATCCAAAGCAAAGTGCTTGGTGAAGGTGTGTACCAACGTCCAGGTTGCGGCTCTGCAGTTCTCAGAAACTGGCAAAGGAAGTCATCTCAGCTCTAGTGGAATGTGGCCAAATTGAAGGAGGCAAAGGAACTTTTGTAGTGTGTAAATATTCAGCAATAAATTGCTTAATCCACCAGGAAATAGTCTGGGAAGAAACCGTATGCCCCATCTTGTTCTTGGCACATAAAACAAACAGTTTAGACAGTTCACAAAAGCTTTTAGTTCTGTGCAAATAATGGGCAAGAGCCTTTCTGGCATCCAATTTATGGAGGACAGGTTCTCCTTTATTAGAAGTGGCTTAGGGGGAAAATGTAAATCAATAGACTGATTAATGTGGAAGTCAGACACCACTTTTGGTAAGAACCAATGATCTGGTTTAAATTCTATCTTGTCTGTAGGAAAAGAAGCAAAGGTGGATCAGCCATGAGAGCATTCATTTCACTCCCAGCTGATGTAATGGCAATAACTGAAGGCCATTTTCATAGATAAATGGTTAAACGAACATTCAGCCAATAGTTCAAGTGGAGATTTCACCAACATGGTTAACACTAGATTGAGGTCCCAAATAGGTACAGGGCCTTTATCAGGAAGATGCATATTTGATAAACGTTTCAACTGAAGCATGAACAAACAGCCACCTACCATCAACTAAAGTATGATATGCAGAGATGGGTGCCAAATGTATCTTTAACAATGAATTAAATAACCCTGGATTGTTTTAAATACATAAGTATTTCAGAACAGAAGGAATGGAAGCTGATAATGGAGGATCAGACATGCTCTGCATCCATGCGTGAAATCTGGACCACTTTGGTCAATAACAGTTTCTAGTGGACTGTTTTCTAGAGTTAACTAGCATGTCTTGCACAGGTGAAGAACATGACTTCTTAAGTGCAGACAATTAAAGTCTGATCACCCATCCTATCAAGTGAAGGAACTGAGGGTCTGGGTCAAAGATCCTGCCCCCATCTTGGGACAGAAGATCTGAAGACAGAGGGAGGCATCCTAAAGACTCCTCCAGACAGCTGAAAGAGATCTGTAAACCACTACTGATGTGCCCAACTCTGGCCAGCTCGGTGACACTTTTTGTTCAACAGCATCAGGAACAGATCCACAATTACCATTTGGAAAAAATGGTCTGAACCAAATGATCCTTCAGGCACTACTTGTGCACCTGGGAGATTTCTCTGCCAAAACGATCTGGAACTATATTGTTTTCCCCTGCCAGATTCATTGCTACAGGCTAAATCTTGTGGTAGATACACCAGTCTCACAGATTTATTGTCTCTGCATGCAGGAGGGTGCCCACTCCACCCCCTTGTTTGTTGATATATTGTGGATGTATTGTCTATTACTAAGCACACTGCCTTCCCCTGTAGATGCAGGAGGAATGATCTGAGCATCAGGTGGACAGGTCTGAGTTCCAGTATTCTGATGTGCAGTGTTTTTTCCCTGAAAAGGCCAGTGCCCCATAACTGGTAAGTGACTCAGATGTGCCCCCACAACCATTGATTGACACATCCAAAGTCACTGTCCAGGACTCAGAGGATTGAGCCAGACCCAATCACTGGACCCAGAGGATTGAGCTGCACACCCTTGAGTACAGTCATCCTGCTTGACCACCAGTCTAGAAAGGTTATGATGTTCTAGGGCATGGTGATCTGATGCTTCTGATCTGAAGCAACTGAAGACTGTCCCAAATTGGACTGTAGACCTGGGAAATACAAAGTGTTGCATAAGTCGCATTCTCAGATGAGCAAATGGAGTCACGTGTGTCGTGGCTGCAATAAGACTTATGAGACAGTGGAAGAACCTTACTCTCTGTGTGAGGCAACTTTAATAGGCATTGTTTCATTCTGAGAAACCTGTCTTCTGGCAGAAAGGCTCTCCCTACTACTGAGTCCAATATGGCACCTACAAAAGGAATCATTTGTATAGGACAAAGAATTGACTTTGGAAGGGTCAGAAAAATCTCTAAGTCTAAGAAAAGGTGCAAAAGGTCCTTATACACATTGGCCTTTAGGAGTCAATCATCAAAATACGGGTAAACAAGAATACCCTGCTTTGCCAGTTATGCTGTTACCATGGAGAGGCACTCATAAACCCTGGGTACTGTGGAAAGACCAAATGGGAGCACCTGGTACTGGAAATGATGCCCAACCACCATGAATCAATGGTGCTTTTGATGTTTTTGACTAATTGCAATATGGAAATAATCTTGAGGTCGAGAGTCATGAACCAATCCAGAACTGACAGTGAAGGGATCCTTGAGGCCAGGGTCAGCATATGGAACCAAAACTTTCAGGTGTACTTATTTAATTCTCTCAATCTATTATCCACCAAACTCCACACATCCTTCTTTTGCACTCGGGAGTAAAAACAGTGACCCCTCGGGAAAGCTGGAACTTCCTTAACTGTTCCTATCAGAGGCAACTTCTCTACTTCTGCCAGAGGAATAGCCTCATAGTGAGGCTCCTGAAGAGGGACAGGCAGGGGAACTGAGGAGAGGAAATCTTTTGAATTTTATGGCACAGTCCTTTTCCACAATCTCTAAGACCCATTAATGAGATGTAATCTGCATCCATATGTTGATGAAGTGGGCTAGCCTGTCTCCAAAGGAATGGGTAGAAAGGTGCTGGTTGTCTGGATCCAGACTTGCGATTGTCTTGTCAAAACTGAGGCTTGGTGTTTTGGAATGACGAGGAAGCGAACTATTAGGGTTTGGAACCCTCTTTGAAAGGCCTTCTCCTGTAATGACTCTGAAGTGGCAGGTTGTTGATATTGTTGATGTCTTTGACTGGAAGAGAAATGGGGTAGTGCTTCTGATACCCTAAGGAGAAAGTGGAGGGTCGCCTTCCAGTAGAAGGGCTATTGATCTGATGTTCTTGAGTTTTTTTAAGGACTCATCAGTTTTTTTCACTAAAAAGATCTTCTCCTTTAAAGTGCTCATAGCTAATGAGGAGAACTGAAGATATGTATGCCTCTGGATGGTCACCAATGCTCTGGCAGCAGAGTGCAAAGCATCCAGAGGAGGCCATGAAGAAATGTTTAGCTATTTTCTGACCTTCCAGTAGATGATGTTGGCCAGCCTTCTCCTGTCAGCAGGTAAATCTTGGATAAAGGACATTTTCTCCTATAGATGGAATTGATAACACGCCATGACTACCCAATAATTTTCTACCCTCATATTGAGGGATGAGGATGAGAACACCTTTCTTCCCAAGAAATCCATCTTTCCTCCTTCTTTATCACCTCCTGTGGATTGGGATTGTCTAATTCTTGCCCTATTGCTGGCAGCAGCCACCATCAGTGAGTCAGGCATGGAGGTACGGTATGGAAGTGGGGGAACATTTCAGAAGGTATCTGATATAGTTCTCTTTCTCAGAGATTGGTTGACAAGAGGCAGGGCTGGACCATACCGCTTTGGCCAGCTGTAATAACCCATCCAGGATGGAGAGTGATATCCTACTCTTGGCTGCAACACTCAATATATAAAATATCAGACAGGATGTCTTTTCCACTGACCTTGCAGGGAGATTCAAAGTGGATATGATTGATCCACCAGATTCTGGAACTCCATAGTATCCCTGGAAAAGGAGGAAGCTGTTGCCATCCCCATATGTTTGTTTGCCAGCAACTCAAACTTGAGGTTAGTTTTTCAACTGCTCAGAAAAAGGGACTCTCTCTTCATCCTCCTCCCTGGACAGTGCTATAATGTGTGTGAATTAACACATTATAGAACAGGCAGACCGTTAAACAAGGAAATGTTGTGTAGTGAACTGTTGGTAACTGTGAGAAGTGAGAATCTGTGGAGCTATTGCCAAATTATATGCATATTCCCTGAATAAAATGATTATTATTGCTCTTAGATCATTTGAGTATGTCTGGTTTACACTACAACCTATGGTGTGAGGTGCAACAGAACTCAAGGATGAAAAAGAGGAAAAGAAGTAAGTCTGGGAAGTTATCTGTAAGTAAGGCCTAAAAACCCTTACAAACAGAGAAATGACTGCAACATTTGGGACTATTTCACAATTTTAATCCACATCACCAAAATTGGGAAGAATACTGAAAATATCTTATTTTTCTAATGCTAATAATATTACAAGTGAAGGTCAGAAGAAAGCTATCATACACAGCAAGACTTACACGTAATGAGAGACCTCTTAACCCCTGAAAAGTCTGGTGATAAAACTTTCAATGAGCTAGTCAATCTGTTAAAAAACAACAATTTCAACCCAACACCCAGTGGAATAGTAGAACGATTTAAGATTAATTCTCAGTCAAGGAAATCTAGGGAAACAGTAGGCGGATTTGTGGCAGAACTGAGGACATTCTCTCAAGATCATAATTATGGTGTGACTCTGACACAAACGCTGAGAGACAGATTAATTTGTGGCATTAATTATGACAAAATGAACATAAGAACATAAGAAGGGCCATACTGGGTCAGACCAAAGGTCCATCTAGCCCAGTATCCTGTCTACCAACAGTGGCTAATGCCAGGTGCCCCGGAGTGAGTGAACCTAACAGGTAAAGATCAAGTGATCTCTCTCCTGCCATCCATCACCCCCCTCTGACAAACAGAGGCTAGGGACACCATTCCTTACCCAGCCTGGCTAATAGCCATTAATGGACTTAGCCTCCATGAATTTATCCAGTTCTCTTTTAAACCCTGTTATAGTCCTAGCCTTCACAGCCTCCTCAGGCAAGGAGTTCCACAGGTTGGCTGTGCGCTGTGTGAAGAAGAACTTCCTTTTATTTGTTTTAAACCTGCTGCCCACTATTTTTAATGGGTGCCCCCTAGTTCTGCTATTATGGGAACAAGTAAATAACTTTTCCTTATTCACTTTCTCCACGCCATTCATAATTTTATATACCTCTATCATATCCCCCCTTAGTCTCCTCTTTTCCAAGCTAAAAAGTCCTAGCCTCTTTAATCTCTCCTCATATGGGACCCGTTCCAATCCCCTAATCATCTGAGTTGCCCTTCTCTGAACCTTTTCTAATGCCAGTATATCCTTTTTGAGATGAGGAGACCACATTTGTACACCGTATTCAAGATGTGGGTGCACCATGGATTTGTATAGGGGCAATAAGATATTCTCCGTCTTATTTTCTATCCCTTTGTTAATGATTCCTAACATCCTGTTTGCTTTTTTGACTGCCGCTGCACACTGCATGGACATCTTCAGAGAACTATCCACGATGACTCCAAGATCTCTTTCCTGAATAGTTGTAGCTAAATTAGCCCCCATCATATTGTATGTATAGTTGGGGTTATTTTTTCCAAAGTGCATTACTTTACATTTATCCACATTAAATTTCATTTGCCATTTTGTTGCCCAATCACTTAGTTTTGTGAGATCTTTTTGAAGTTCTTCACAGTCTGCTTGGGTCTTAACCATTTTGAGCAGTTTAGTATCATCTGCAAACTTTGCCTCCTCACTGTTTACCCCTTCCTCCAAATCATTGATGAATAAGTTGAACAGGATTGGTCCTAGGACTGACCCCTGGGGAACACCACTAGTTACCCTTCTCCATTCTGAAAATTTATCATTTATTCCTACCCTTTGTTCCCTGTCTTTTAACCAGTTCTCAGTCCATGAAAGGATCTTCCCTCTTATCCCATGGCAACTTAATTTACGTAAGAGTCTTTGGTGAGGAACCTTGTCAAAGGCTTTCTGGAAATCTAAGTACACTACATCCACTGGATCCCCCTTGTCCGCATGTTTGTTGACTCCTTCAAAGAACTCTAATAGATTAGTAAGACATGATTTCCCTTTACAGAAACCATGCTGACTTTTGCCCAGCAATTTATGTTCTTCTATGTGCCTGACAATTTTATTCTTTATTATTGTTTCAACTAATTTGCCCGGTATGGACGTTAGACTTACCGGTCTGTAGTTACCGGGATCACCTCTAGAGCCCTTGAAAAGGAAATTATGGTCTGAACCACAGTTAATATTTGAAACAGCTCTGAAATTGGTCCAGGCTATGGAATCTGCAAATAAAAATGTACAGGATTTACAAGCACAGGCCACAGAAGTTGGGATGATGAAAACAGCATGTAGGAAACACAAGGTATTGTACACAAAACTGCAAGGCAACCTGGGAAACAGATCCAATCCGTTAGCAGTGAGTGTTACTGCTGTGCATGGAATCATACCCCTATGTTCTGCAGACTTAAAAATGAAAAATGTCACTTTTGCAGATTGGCTGGGGACATTCAAAGAGTGTATTGAAACCAAACCAAGAAATCAGACACACAAAGCCATGATACAATGCCATAACCATGCTACCTTTCATGTACTTGAGGAGGACAACATTAAAAAAAAAAAAGAGAGAAGAAAGTAGCTTATGCTATCTACTGTACAACTGATCTTCTTTGAGAAGATAACGGATTTTTCAGACAAAGGAAATGCAGTATATCTAATCAATCTGGATTTCAGTAAGGCATTTGATACAGTTCCACATAGGGTGTTATTAGTTAAATTGCAGAAGATGGGGATTAATATGTGAACTGAAAGATGGATAAGGAACTGATTAAAGGGGAGACTACAGCTGGTTATACTGAAAGGTGAACCATCAGGCTGAAGGAAGGTTACTAGCAGATTTTCTTAGGGATTGGTCTTGGGATGAATCTTATT
Organism: Dermatemys mawii; assembly: GCA_007922305.1. Classification (NCBI taxonomy): domain Eukaryota; kingdom Metazoa; phylum Chordata; order Testudines; family Dermatemydidae; genus Dermatemys; species Dermatemys mawii. The sequence goes on along the minus strand of ML677350.1, from coordinate 31,724,699 downwards.
TAACATTTTTGACAAAATGGAGGAGGACCGGGATATTATACAAGAAGATCTGGACAACCTTGAAAACCGGAGTAATAGAAATGGGATGAAACTTAATAGTGCAAAGTGCAAGGTCATGCACTTAGGGACTAACAACAAGAATTTTTGCTATGAGCTGCTGACTGATCAGCTGGAAATGACAGAGGAGGAGAAAGACTTGGGTGTATTGGTTGATCATAGGATGATTATGAGCCGTCAATGTGATATATCTGTGAAAAAAGCTAATGCAGTCCTAGGATACATCAGGTGAGGTATTTCCAGTAGAGACAGGAAAGTGTTAGTACCATTGTACAAGGCACTTATGAGACCTCACCTGGAATACTGTGCACAATTCTGGTCTCCCATGTTTAAGAAAGATGAATTCAGACAAACAGTTGCAGAGAAAGGCTACAAGGATGATCAAAGGAATTGAAAACCTGCCTTATGAGAGGAGACTCACAGAGCTTGGTTGTTTAGCCTAACTAGGGTGACCAAATAGCAACTATGAAAAAACCGAATGGGGGTGGGGGTTAAAAGGTGTCTATTTAAGAAAAAGTCCCCAAAAATTGGACTGTGCCATTAAAAACAGGATATCTGGTCACCCTAAGCCTAACCAAAATAAGGCTGAGGAAGAGGAGTTATTTAAGTTAAGTGCCAATGTGGACACAAAAACAAATGAATATAAACTGCCCATCAACAAGTTTAGGCTTGACATTAGGGGAAGGTTTCTAACCACCAGAAAAGTGAAATTCTGAAACAGCAAAAACTTAACTCATTTCAAGACTGGGCTGAATAAGTTTATGGAGGGAATGCTTTGACAAGACTGGCTACAATGGCACGTAGCTGATCTGTGACTGCTCGCAGCAAATATCTCCAATGGCCAGTGATATTGACACTGGATGGATACGGCTCTGACTTACTACAGTTAATTCTTTCCCAGATGTCTGGCTGGTTGGTCTTGCTCACATGCTCAGGATCTAACTGATCACCGTATTTGGGGTCAGGAAGGATTCCCCCTTTCCTCCGGTCAGATTGGCAGAGACCCTGGGGGTTTCTCCTTCCTCTGCAGCATGGGGCACGGGCCACATGCAGGCTTAAATTAGTGTAAGTGGTGGAGTCTCTGTACACTGAAGTCTTTAAATCATGATTTGAGGACATCAGTAACTCAGCCAAAGGTTATGGGTCTATTACAGGAGTGGCCTTCACTGTACAGGTGGTCAGAACAAATGATCATGATGGTCCCTTCTGATCTTAAAGTCGAGAAGTCTATCATCAAATGGGTTAGCTGAATGGACAATTCAGTCATTTAAAGAGAGTTTTAAAAGAAAATCTGGAGGTACTACAGATATGAAAGTGTCTTGCAGAAGTGAAAGTAAGCCGGTATGCTCTGGTACGGCATACCGGCAAGAGCCGGTGCACCATACCAGGGCAGCCCGGCTTCCCCAGGAGGCAATTTAAAGGGCCTGGGGCACACAGCAGTGGCTGGAGCCCCAGGCTCTTTAAATTGCTGCCAGAGCCCCACGGCTGGAGCCCTGGGGTAGTGATAGTGGGGCTCCGGAAGCTATTTAAAGTGTCGGGGCTCCTGCTGCCTCTGCTGCCCCAGTCCTTTAGATAGCTGCTGGAGCCCCACCACTGCTTCCCCAGGGCTCCAGCGGCTATTTAAAGGGTCCCAGGCTCCCCTACCTCTGCTGTCCTGGTCCTTTAAATAGCTGCCGCTTCCTGGAGTAGTGTGTGGGGTGGGGGGCTCCACGGGCTATTTAAAGGGCACAAGGCTCCCCTGCCTCTGACACCCCATCCTTTAAATAGCTGCCGTTTCCTGAAGATAAAACTACGATCAAGCATAGTCCTATCCCCAGCAAAGAAGTTAATATGAAGGAAACTAAGGTCAAGGTTATACCTTATGCATCCATACTTAATGGCAAAAAATGGGGGAGAACAGAGTAAAAGCGTCAACATGACAAACATGCTAAAGAACGTAGTTTTATTGTTGAAGAAGCTGTTAATACTAAAAAGAGTTGGTCCTGTTTCCAACTGGATGCCAGCGACCATTCAAGATATTACAGGAGTGTTCTCCTACACAATAATTTGGGGGGATAGTAAGGTTGTGCTTTGACTTGTGAATAAGCTGAGGAAAAAGGATTGTGGTTAACTCTGGAGACACTAGTACAGCAGCAATGGAATTGCCACCTGAGAATGGGTTTATTTAATAATTTAATAATAATTTAATAATAATTAATTTAATAATTTAATAATAATTAATAATAATTAGGTTTATTATCAATTTCTGGAAGTCCTGACGGGCAGCTGTTAGACACAGTATTCAGACAGACCTCTTGGACCAAATGTTCAAGTTACCACATCACAGAATAACAATTCTGAACCAAAAGTTGATCCGAAAAATGCAACATGGTGTCAACATTACCTGTTGCAGAGGTTGAATTGAGGCATCCTATATGGGAGAAGTGTCCACCTACCCTATTTTAAAAGATTATACAGTGTACCAGTGACTGAGTGCCTATTTATTCATTCATTCAGTCAGTCAGTCAGTCAGTCAGTCATTATTTGCAATCTGAAATGCATTATTGTTGATTTTGGTAAGTTGTGTAGTAAATATTTAAAAGGGGGAAATGTTATCATGTGTATAATAAACCAGCCACTAAGAGGAAAGGCAGACAGCTAAGCAAGGAAATGTGTGGCTGTTCTAGAGTAGTGTGGTGAGTTATTGGCAACTGTGGAAAGTAGCAGTCTGTGGTGCTATTGCCAAGTTATATGCTTGTTGCCTGAATAAAAAGTGTGTTAATACTCTTGTTTACCCTACAAGAGACAGAGTATCTGGTTCCACTGTCAGTAGAGTCACTGAATCCAAAGGGATCGGAGCCAAGTATCTTTGGGCTCTTGTATTCTTTGCAGATGACATACCTCGCCATCCATATGCGGCTTAACTGAGGAGTCCTGAGATGGCCTCAAAACTGCCATGGTTTCCAGGACTGCCAGTCTCCCTAATAAACTGGGTTTGGGAATGTCCCAGAAGAGGTGGGATGAAGGGTGGATCAAACCTTGCTACATCTTTGCTTTCTTTCTTTATCCTCCTCTCCTGAAAAGGATCCGCATCTGAGGAAAGAAGATATAGGAGACAGCAACAAATTTGGAGGTGAGAATGGAGATCCCTTATTTGTGGAGACCTTGATGGAGTCCTAGAAGGAGGCAGAAGGAAGTATTCTGGGAAAGATCCAGAAATGGGATCTGGTCGCTTCTTCCCAGCAAGAGACAAGGAAGGAGACCCTGGAACTGAAGAATTGTACTTACTTTTATGTGCTGTATGCTTCACACCCGGCTCCAAGAAATGTCTCAGAGCCAAAAGTTGGGCTTGAGCTGCCATAATGACAAAACATTTTGGAACCAAAATAGAGGTTGTTTCAGGAAATGATAGCACTTCCAAAGGTTTGAACATCATTGGATCTGAAGATACATGTGAATGCATCTCCTTCATTAATGAAACTGTAAGTGGAACAGGTCTCTGCTTAAGAGCAACAGAGGTCCTATCCAAATCTTACAGATCCAAGAGTTCTGACGGGCAGTAACTGGCACTGCCAATACTGGCCATCTTGTTCCTATGTTTCTTTTTCCTTGGTGCAGCCACATCCAAGTTTGAAAGCGCTGGTGGCCCTTATTCAGAGGCACTGCTTGCATCTGTCTTCCAGGATCTGGAAGAAGCAGTTAGAACTGACCTTGATCCTGCAGTGGCAGGAGTGAGATTAGGACTTGATCACTCTGAGGCACATGGTGTGGCACCAATGATGTCTGAACTGGTCCGTGACCTTCCTTCTGGAAACAGGGCAATGAGATCCGATCATGAGACCCTTGTCTCAGACATATATCGCCTTATGGATTTGACTGAGTGAAATGCAGGAGCCATGTCCAGCCCTGACAGGGCCTGTGGCTTCTTGGAACCCTGCAATTGACTGGGACCAACTACTAAGGCCAAGGCTGACATTTTAGAATTTGGAACCAAAGTCTGAATGGGTGCAGAAGGTCTAGCCTCAAGGGCTTGCTTGAGCAAAAGGAGCTGCAAATGAGTTTCCCTGTCCTCACAGGCTCTAGGGGATGGAGGTCTGACAGATCTAATACCAAGACAGTGAGTGGCCTTCCTCCAGACAGTTCAGGAGGTGCAGGTAGTGGTCTGATCTTGGGAAGACAGCTGGGCAGGAAGTGCGGCTCTTAAACCCCATTTGGTCTAGTTTGTTTGGTTCTATCATACCCTGGAACCAGGGAAATAAAAAAACTGCTCACTGACTAACTATACAAATTAACACTGATTCACTAGCTAGAAGCATACAAGACTCCAGCTTCGAAGAAATCAGAGGGGTTCACATCTGTCCTGGCATGTGCTTGGAAGGAACTGAGATGGAGAAAGAGCTTCACTCCTATATAGTCTTGTCCTGAGTGCATTAATATGCTGAGGGGAGAGGCTGGGGACTTGCCTAAGGAAGGTTTCCAGCAGAGCTGATTGGAAAGATTGCTAAAATGCCCTAAGAGACTGATTGAAACATGTTAGGGTTATGATATAGCAACTATAAGGGCCTTTCAGTCAGTTAATATATTTATCATTTGTCAGTGATTTAGTTCAGTAAGGAAGATCTGAGAGGGATCTAAAAAAAGGGAAGCTGTGCTATAGAGTAGGTCCTCCGGGAACTGTAGAGATGCCACTCATCCTGTACATGCTATGCAGTCTTTGATTTCTTATGGTATGGTCTCTGTGACTAACAAAAGGTTCATCTTGACACTACTCTGCTCATTGAGGGATCTCTCAGCTTTTCCCTCCACTAAGACTTGAGTTCATGTAAAAGACTAACATTGCAATATAGTGTTGCATTATCAGCTGCACTATTAGGGATTTTCTCCTGAAAGTTAAACTGAGCTTCCCTCTGCCCATCTCTATAACTCTCTCAGTGGAAGTTAGACATCCTATTGTATTTTATTCCCTGCGCTTTTAAAAATCATTGACTAACTTTCCCTTCTCAGCTAGCTAGGTTCCAGTTGCTAAACGTGTATCTGAGATTTTGCTCAGCACATAGCCCTGTGTTTTCTCACAGCATCAATGCGCTATCTGTATCTAACTGATTGCTTTGTAAAGTACTTTGAGATACACCTTGAGTATGACAGGCATGATACAAACCCAACTCCAGTACCATGCATAAAGTTATTTAGGGGATTCAGAGACTGAAGAAAGATTCAGGAAAATTTCACGTGACTCTGTGAATTTTGTACCTCAACTTTTCGGCTTGGTTTCATATTTCATTGTACAGTTCTACTAGAAATACAGCATTTGTATACAATTATATGTGTTTACAATATACACATTATAGGACTGATTTACAAAAGTATCTCCCACTAAGAACAGACATGATTATACATATGCACAGACAAATATTTAGATACTTTGGCTACTACACCTTGTACTTCTAAGGAGTCTGCATCAAACTGCTTAAAATATAGACAGCCAGATTCTTAGCTGATGTAAGTGGAGCTATGCCAATTTACACAAGAGGAGGATCTGGTCCATAGAGTGCAGTGTCCAATCTTTCTCATTCTAATAAATGAAAACTGACAGAGAAGTATCTATCGCAGGTAAATTATTTCCCATCTTAATCAAATGAGGGCCAGAAATCACCTTCCCATCCCTGTCAGAGGGCTCTCTCCTCTTCGACTAAATCTGCAACTTTTCACTGTCTCTGAGATATGATGTGATGTATGCACAGACAAGCAGGCAAACAGATTTCAGATACCGTGGCAATAGGCACATTATAGACAGCTAGATAGACACAGTTACATGCGCAGCGACACATGCTTTTCACACACGTGCTCTCACCCAGGCAGAAGAGTAAATGCTAACTACAGTGCTTCCAAGTTGAGAACACATGTCTGGGCATAGAGAGAGAGTAGAGGTTATTATAACTCTGGACAGCAAACCACAAAGGCATTCAAAGAATCACCACCACAACATTTTACAGAATATTATTACAACTGTCACCAGCAGCTCTGTCAGAAATCTGAAAATTGCAAAGGACAAAATTTAACTACTGAGAGGCAAGGGAATGTTCAAACTGCATGACAGTGAGCAGAGAAATCTCTCGTCAACTAGCAGAAAGACCAGTGTTTGCCCAACACCCTGCTGAATACAAGGGGGAAGAAACTTAAATATTGGAATGTAATTACTATATAGCTCTTTCTTTATTAGTTCAACATACACAGTCATTATGGGTTTTTTGTATCTAGTCTCTCTCTCTCTCTCTCTCTCCCCCTCCCTCCCTCCCTCCCCACCCCTGACACATATACCAACATATACTCTATCCTCCAAAGCTCTGGATCTAACTTTGCATCCAAGGGTCTGAACCAATACCCTGAATCCAAACAGTCCTATTACTTTGGGAAAGTTTGAATCACCTCTGAGTTTTGTGGCTCAAGCCCATCTCTGCTGTTAGGAAGGGAGGAAATACCTGACTGTGAGGTATGAAGATTTTATTGGAATAGGTTTGGGATGGGCATGTTACCAATGAATAAGATCCAAGATGGAGTTAAATTATGTGGCAGGGAGCATACATATATGTGACAGGGAATCCGGTCCAATTAATAGATTTTTCCATGTGCTTATTTTTATATTAAATTCATATTGTGATGTTCCAAGTTTTCAATATGCTATAGTGAAACATTGCAGAAGATTTCTGGGGACAGGTGGGTAAGGTATAATTGTGGCTTTTGACATCCAGGAAGGTGTGGGTGGTGTTTTGAGTATCTAGGAGATGCAGATGGAATTTTTGGTGCTGGGAATGGGATACATCTCCTCTTTCCTTCACCTTTCTGCACAGGAAGCAGATATGACTTTATATCTGAGGGAGCAAGTTTTGAATTCCTTGTTTTTCCACCTCAACAACTACAGCAGCTATTGGCCCCCCTCCATTCTACCGCATTTCCTGCCCCTTCATCCAGCTATGAGAAAAGAGCACATTGCCCAGAGATTTCTGATAAAATTATTAGCAGCAAAATAGTTAACCACACTGACGGTTTCATCAGATTTCAGGGTGAGCACCCAACTGATATAAACAGGGCAGCCTGCACTTTACCCAGAACTGTTATTTTGGGTTGTCTGCAGGCTCAGATAAATATCACCAACACGGTTATGGCGAACTGATATTTTGAAAGGCTCGAGACTTATTTTTTTAATAAAAACATAAACATTTAGATTCTGGAACACAATTATGCAGTAATTTACAACTACTTTGCAATGATGTGTCCACACAACCATATTATACATGGGGTCCTGATCATGAGTGGCAAAGCCAGCAAAGACTTATGCAGACTGGTGCCAATATAATTACCATATCATGATGTCCTCTGCACAGGGGGCACAGTTGATAGAAAGAATATTCCAGAAATGCTTGAGTGAGTTTTTAAGTTTGATTGCTACTATTGGTCACACCCCATCTCCGTGTAAAACCAGGTGTTTTTAGTACCACGAGTTCAGAGGTTGGTCTTGTGCGTGAGCCCAATTGTGAGCAATTGAATTATCTGCCACCATATTGATGACTTAGCAATCAGCGCAAACCAAGAAAATCTAGTCAGCATCATGCTAGATCCCAGCTACATAATGCAGATTGTGATTTATTTTGAACTACATTACCTAACTCATTTGTTTACCATCATGTTCAAACACAATTACATTTTTTAAAATGTAAGCCAGCCCTAACTATACAGGCCACAAAGGTAGTGAAAATATGTAACTAAAATAAGAACTTTTAAAATGATCTAAAGCAGCCTATCTGTAATGGAGAGTGCCACAATTTTAAAGTGCAATATCTCATGGTTTACCAGGACTAGCAATAAAAGACTATCTCTTTGAAAGGGGCAAGAGGGAGTTCCCAAAAATCCAGCATGAGAAAGCACCCATTTCTGGCCATGATGGTTTATGACATATTAGACCTTAAACTTGTTATTGGTCCAGGACTGAGTATTACCTCTTGACCTGGGAAATTCCACATTTTAGGGAAATATGTTTGGTTGTGTTTTGGCAGTTCTAGAAGAGATGCTTGTAGGACTGGATTGTTAGAAGTTGTCCCAGCAGACATGGATTAATGGGCGGTACATGGTAATGACAGCTGCAGTCAATATAAGTGTTCAGGTGCTTAAAGTTTAAAACTTGCTTAAATGCTTTATTGGATTAGGGGTCATACTGCTCAGCACCGTGTAAAAATCGAGTCTACAGCTAGGGTGGTTTATGTGTCAAGAAGCAGAAAGTTGAGTGCCATCATCAACCACTTGTAACATATTATAATTGCACTTTCCAGAGTGTGTTCTTGCTGCTACAGGCTGGCTTTTTGTTACATTTTTCTGACCACATCCTGCCCAGTGCAGTTATGTTAGAACCCTGAACTCTCTCAGAACCTTAGACAATTAGGGTCGGATTTTCAAGAACTTAGCACTTTGGGTTCTGAACTCTTTAGAAAATCAGGTCAAAGCTGTCACAAGGGGGGATGCTGGCCCTTATTTAGGTTCCTGAATAAGATTGGAGCTTTTTGGAAAGCTGCAGATAGACTTAGAAATCTGTTCCTGAACTCTTTGGAAAATCTGACCCTTCAACTCCTCCTTTCACAGTCTGTCTCAACTGGCCATCCATGCGACTAACAGAAGCTTTGTAGACGTAATCAGCTTCAATGGAAGCCTTGAGGATATCTCACACACACACATGCACCTACATCCATGATGCACATTTAGGTAAATGCCATAACTCCCTGGCTATTAGCCAGGATGGGCAGGAATGGTGTCCGTAGCCTCTGTTTGCCAGAAGCTGGGAATGGGAGACAGGGGATGGATCACTTGATGATTACCTGTTCTGTTCATTCCCTCTGGGGCACCTGGAATTGGCCACTGTTGGAAGTCAGGATACTGGGTTAGATGGACCATTGGTCTGACCCAGTATGGTTGTTTTTAAGTTCTTATAGCACCCACTTTCACTGGCTCTGCTTACAGCGGGGACATGCCTTCCATCTCCATGCCAGCTAGCTCTGCTCACGAGAAGTATATACCCCAACACCCACACTGGTGTGCTTACAGATGGCATGGCCTCTCACTCTCCACCCACAATAAGCTCTGCTCATGGAAGGAAGGCTAATGGGAGGAGGGGGAACACCAACAGTTCTGATTAGCAGGTGCTGTTCATTTTTTAAATTGTTTTCTATGAGTTGGGTCTGCACTTTTTACTTGCCAATACAAAGTAATCTCTTGCAGTGTCAACCTTCAGCACCAGAGGAGTTTGCTTCATCCCTGTCCCATTAACTAATCAAATAGGAAGAGGAAAGGAAAGGCTGTAAGGGAGTATATGCAGGCATCTGCCTGAATGGGACAGGAGCACCATCCCTGACCATCAGGTACCAGCACTAAGGGTATCACCACTGATTTCTTAGGCACATGAATAAGTGACATGTTACTGTCCTGGAGTGCTACTATTGCATGCTAGAGTGAGCACAGTTACTTCCTATGGATGTGACCCAAAGCCCCCAAAATTCTCATGGACTTCAATAGACTTTGGGTCAGGCTCTATCTGTTTTATGATATTGTTTTAGTGAGAGAACTATATTCTTCCAGACCCTTCACTATTTGAGACCTGTCTGATTGACTGGAGGGATGGGAAGGAGGGTGTTTCCCCTGAAAGAAAAATAAATATTGCCACTTTTGCAAACTGCTACAAGTCAAAAGCTAAGCTATAAAAGTCAGTGCATCTCTGAGATTAAACTACAGCCTGTTATTCAAATGCAGAATGCTGGGTGAAGCAGATACAGAAGAGTTTAGCTATAGTAAAAGGCTCTTCTGTTCTCTTCTTAGGCCATACGTGTTATGACAAGCCTAACCAATGAAGATTAGGGTACAAAAAGCAGCATTGAAAACTAGTGATATTCAAAATTTGAACAATGGATCAAAGTACCCTGGGTGTTGGGATAGTTGGGATTCACACCTGAATCCAGATCCGAAATCCATGGCTTAGACTCAACTTTTAATGGAAACTGTGAAATCTGATTGTCAGTCCAATAGTGACAATATGCAAAATACTCTACAGATCGGGCCCTGATCCTAAAACCATTAAATTCAATGGAAGGACATTCACTGATGTAATAGGCTTTGGGTCAGGCACGTAAGTGGCTGACAATGCACACAGAACACTCCAATGTATTCCTGAAGGGTAGTACACCTCCTACTTATGCTGAGTAGTCCCTGATTCCACCAGAAGCCCGAGTCATTTCAGTGAGGCTCCTCACAGAGTAAGGGACAATTCACAGTATGAGTAAGGGTGGCAGAACCTGGGCAGCGTAATGTATCGATTCTGTGTTGCTTTAGAAATGAATTGAACATACATTTGTATATGGGATTTTTTTCCTTTGAAAAATTTATTAAAAAATAAATAATTATAATAATTATTTCAATATAAGAGGACAAAACATATAAGAGCAACCGTATAGTGCAGTCCATTTGAATGTTTGTTTGTAGCAGCTCCCAGGGTCTATAGAGAAAGGGCCTAATGCAGAGAGCTGAGTTCCTTCAGCTCTTATTGAAACCAATGAGAGGTAAGCTGAGCATTTTGCAGGTTCAGGTCAAGAGAGTGAGAAGGGAGCAAGATACAGTCCCAGATCCAGAAAAGCATTTAAGCTTGCAAGATGGGACAATATGGGTCCACTTACATCAGCCCATCCCTGCTCCTGTACCAGCGGAAGTTCTCTTTAGCCTCTTGCGTCTTGTTAACAGCTCATGGAGTGGGGTGGAGAATAAGCCCCAATGTTGTTATGTGAGATTTATATGGGGGATTGATTCAACCGCTTCGTGGGGAATGGGGGTAGAGTTCCTAATGGATGTCGCAGCACAAGTGTGCTGGTGAGATCCTTGCTGTGGAAGTGATTCACAGGGAGGGCACAGATACAGAAAGCCCAAACAGGAGAGGTAGAGAGAGTGGCTAGGCAGGAGATGAGTATCATGGAGGAGCAGAAAGCTACTGTTTGAGCCATCTGGGTTGTACAGATAATTATATTTACTACACATCATAGAAGTGGAAGGGATCTCAAGAGGTCATCTAATCCAGTTCCCTGCACTTGTGGCAGGACTAGGTATTACCTAGACCATCCCTGACAGGTGTTTATCCAACCTACTCTTGAAAATCCCCAATGATGGAGATTCCCCAACCTCCTTAGGCAATTTATTCCAGTGCTTAACCACTCTGACGGTTAGGAAGTTTTTCCTAATGTCCAACCTAAAATTGCCCTTGCTGCAATTTAAGCCCATTGCTTCTTGTCCTATCCTCAGAGGTTAAGAAGAACAATTTTTCTCCCTCCTCCTTGTAGCAACCTTTTATGTACTTGCCAAAAAGATTTTAGAAGCAACAAGCTGCTGGAGAGTTGTAAATCAACACATTTCTCATGGGTTATAGAAAAAGTGACCAAGTGAGAAAGAGGTAACAGCAGTGTACATAAGGGAAAGGTTACAGTGGGGGTGATACCATGGAATATGGATTAGTAGCAATTCCTTGGAAGAGGCAGTAAAATTAAGTGCCAATTCCTCCATAATCATCGTGTGATGGAATTGTTCTTGTAGCCCCTTCAAAAAAGAAAGTTCACCAGTCGCTTGGATCTCGCAATAAAAGAAACCATTGCTTTATTTACTCTGGTGGCTGGTCTTTCCATAAGTCACTCAGCTTTGCACACAATATAGTTTCATAGGAGACTTTTTGGCGGGAGGGTGGGTAAATGGTCTGAAATTTTTTATCATTACGTTGCTTTGTTTGATTTCTACATGATACATTTTAGGAGGTGTACATAGGAGGTGAAAAGTTCTAACACTTTGTGTGTCATTCTGGAAACTCTAGCAATGTGTGAGTCAGTGTTTACTGTTTTCTACTTCACTGCAATATATTCCCCTTCACAAAGAACCACTTCTTATACTCTACTCTGGATGGTTGTATTATTGTAGGGATTTATTTCTGTTCTTTCCTGGACAAACACACTATGGCAATGTAGAAAATAGTGAACATAATACCAAACTTCTTAAATACCCCTCTTCTATCAAGGTTCTCTGAATGCTGCACACACACATTAAAACAAATGTGAAAAAATTAATAAAAATAAATTTCTGAAAGCAAGAAGGAATACTACAATGTAGAGCAGAAGACAAGGGGCTTCCCTTCACATGGTTAAAGGGAGGCTTCAGTGGTACATAAACCTGGGGTAGGCCCTTTACACAGGGGGTGAATTTCACTCAGGCCTGTTAATGTTGCTTTAACATCATTTTCTGTTTGCAGTATTAAATATATGAATTGTTAAATGTAACAAATTAATTTATTCTTATAAAAGTCTGATAATTAAGAGTCTCTGATTTGGAGTCATTGGCCAGACTTCACTGGTATTACTCTAATGACTTTACATGTTAGTTTATTTTATCTCGTTTGCCTTTTGAAGCTTAATCCTACTAGCCTTACGCTCTTGAATAGATACATAGATCTGGCTTATAACATTGGACTCCTTTGCACCAACAATTCAATAAATGAAATGACATATTTGAATGCCTTTGCAGGGTCAAAAAGAACTATGTTGTGTTTCACGGAGGAAGCTTTCACATGACAAATTAGAGTTTTTCCACATAGCTGATAGAAAACCACTAACTGATGATTTCACACTGCAGTTTAGGGAAGACCGCATCCTGCTTATAAATTCTCAGTTAGATCGTAGCCCTTGACACCATAAGACTTATTATAATAAGATATATTTTAGATAAAGACATTTGAGCATGTTGTAATTTCTACAGTCAGTTATGCCACCAAGAAAGAGCAGGCTAAATCTTGTCCTTCATTGGAGGGAATGGAGACCTATGGGTGTAACTAAAGAGAGAGTTTAAATGGTTCTTTGGTGGGAGAAGAGGAGAAAAAAATAATACAGCAATTTCTGGCTTTTAAAATCAGCTTATAAAAGCTGCAGCCTACAAGACAGCTTGCCTGAATTAGGCTAGGGGAAAATGAAAAGAGTGATAGCAGATATAGAATATTTCAGAATACACTGACAGTGAGAGTGATGAGCCTAGGTGGGTCAGGGATGATAGGATATAGAACATATATACATATATAAAACCATCTAATCTCTGCTGAATAAAGGGCCTTAACACAGCTATTCAGAGGAAAGGTAGTAAGACTGGCTGCTGGAGGGAGTCGGGGGAATGCATTAGGACTTCACATCCAGGGGCCATAGAGCTGGGTTGAATGTCAGCTGGGGAGGCTTCAGTTTACTTTCTGATTCCATCAACTTAATTTGCTTTCTTGTCACAGACACTGACGTCTGAAGACCAAGATTTTGCTGGGGACATTTTTTTTCTCCTGCTGGGTCATTCCATCAGTTTATAATGTTTGATTATTCTGACCTGAGACTTAGATGGTGTGTGGGACGGGGGAAGAGTTATCGCTAGCTGGAGTTAACTCTAATAATTCAGTAAGCCACATTAAACTTGCATTATTTTTATAGGCAGCTTGTTGAATAAGAACCTCTAAGAACTTATTTCCTGCAAGTCTGCCCAGTCTAGTAATGGAGCTAGACTAATGTCCAGGTCAAGCAGATTCTTGTACTGGGATGAAGACTGACAGTTATCCGAGCATTGACTTTAATCTGAATATAGTCTTTAAGATCTGACCACTTGATGGAGCCCTTTAAAGTTCGGGTACCCAGGCTGGTCCATCGGAAATGGCATCTGTAACTGGAACCAGTTGCATGATGTCTGTGAGGCTGAAGAAAGTAGTTAGTTGTTAGACTTGCCATGTTAGTAAGGAGAGAGTTTAGGAGAAAACTAAAACAGGCAGATAGATTCAAGATCTTTTTTCTAAAAATCATGCCAGAATTTTAACAAGCATAATTAATGCAATTTAACAAAGAAGTAGAGATATTCACCTCATTCTTCAGTATTGCCTTACTTTTATGCTGCCAATCTGTTGATTGCTGTGATATACATTAGCTGACAGCTTAGTATTAGCCTCTTGTCTAGAAGCCCCAGCTGAGACTGAGGCCCTGTTGTGACAGGCAAAGTCTGAATGGATTGTGAGAGATAGTTGCTATCCTGAAGAGAGCCTAGACAGATGAAACAGAGTTTGGGAGGGAAACAAAGGCCCAGAGAACAAGGGAATTGACTTGCCCAATGTCACACCTCAGTCAGGAACAGAATCCAGCTGTTCAGATTCCCAGTTCAGCACTCTATCCACCAAGGCACATTGCCTCCATGATAACAATTACATAATGTAGGTATCTTGCTGTCCTTGCTATTTGGCAATGTCCTGTCTACATCTTGACCACCTGGCCATTCTTCTTTCACTTCTTTATGGTGCTTCCTGCTGGCTGGCTGGTTAAAGTGTATGTTCATGATGGAACAAACTGTCTCTTTTTCCATGCTTGTTAAAAAAAAAAGTCCCAAGGGAAATTCCTCTGGGTGTTCACTAAAAATGTTTAGTTTGTTGGATGATCTGGTCTACTATCTTCCAGAATTGACAGTCTAGTAATATGACATCTCATTCAGAAAGATTACACAAGTGTCAATGTGATGGAGTATGTGCATCTCTCTGCCATGCGGTGGCTAAGACCAAATCAATCTTCCAGCCTTGTTGAGAAGTAGGAAGTATTTAAGAGACTGTGGAGCTTGGTTGAGCTGACAGCACTGGATGCAGAGAACTTCATCTAAATGTGTAGTATCTGCTCATTTGTTGGTTGTGTCTAAAGCGGTGCATCAGTCAGTGTCACACACTGTGGTTCATGCAGAGTTACCTAGTGGTCAAAGCAGGAGTCTGGCCTAATTTTCAGAGCAGAATCATCAGACAGAACTAACTGGTGGTATAATCAGGAGACAAGTCGAGGATTAGAGCCAGGGGTCAGGACTCAACCAAAGGTTAAAACTGGAGTGACGATCAGGAGATAAGCCAGTGGTCAGAGCCAGGAATCAGGAGTTCAGAAGCAGGCAGGACTGGAGCTGGAGCAGAGCAGGCAAGGAATTAAGCAAGGGTTGGACAGGGAGCAGGTCTGACACAGCTCCAGACACAAAACACAGTGAGCAGCCACAATGCTGCTCTTGCTGCAGGGCTTAACTGGTGATCTGGTGAGTCTTTTGACCAATGAGGGAGCACAGTACTTAGTGTGAGTAGACTCACACATCATTAAAAATCTGAATGTTTAAGGCAGGCCACAACAGCTTGCAAGAAGATATGGTTTGAAAATACTAGCTTAATACTGTTGTTGGCCTACAGAAAAATAAAATAACACTAAGACCGTAAAGAAATATGACCAGAAATCACTGATCTAGAAACAGGCTGAGATGAATGGGGATGGTGGGGAAACAGCCTCTCCCTCTCTCTCTCTCTTAGAAGTGACCCAGAAGAATTCATAACAGATCTTATTTAACTGGGAAGACTCATCAGGCAATAGCTTATAAGGTACTTGTGGACAGGGTGAACAGACAGCAAGTGTGAAAAATCAGGAAGGGGCGGGGGGTTAATAGGAGCCTATGTAAGATAAAGACCCAAAAATCAGGACTATATCTATAAAATTGGGACATCTGGTGGAACATGCACCTCTTTGGCATAGGGAGAGACTGTTGGAAACCAGCACTTAAACTGAGTTCAGTTTTCAGAGCTTGGGAATATTTTTTCTTACATTGACTACTATAAGACTTGATTTTGGTGTCAGCTAATAAGTGAAAATGATAAGCTTGCATAGTGTCATGTTTAGACCTTTTAGGCTCTGTAGGACTTCACTTTCATATCTGTTGGAGTACATGTCCTTTGTCAGATAGCTACATCTACACCCTTGTAGGGGCTTGGGCTTGATCTAGAAGGTCTCTTCCATCTCTGATTTCTGGGAGTCTTCTATGATCTTTTTCTCTCTCGTGTGTGGCTTCAGTGGACTGAGATATGTAGGCTCTTGTAACATTCACATCCCCTTTTGATTTTTTTTCATTCTAAGATTCATTACCTCTGAGAATATTTCATGGAAAGTATTTATTCGTGCTACGATTTTCCATTGTTACTATTTATACTGTGGTGGTGTGAAAATGCCTCCATTGAGATTGGAGATTCATTGCGCTGAGCACTCTGTGGAATAGAGGATGGCCCCTGCCTTAAACAGCTTGCAATTTGTATTTATAAATTCCACTTCAACAGAGAAAGGAGGGGCTGTGGCTAAAGAACAAGGCTGGCAATCATGATATTGGTGTTAGAGATGGGATTTAACCACAGATTTCCTGCTGGAGCTGGGGGAAGTCACCAATTCTGTGTGCCTCAGTTTCCAGTCAGTAAAATAAGTATATTTGTACCTATCTCCAACGGGTATTGGTGCTATGCGGATTCATTCATTAACATTTGTAAAGAGCTTTGGGATCTTCAGTAGCAGAATGCAGTATAATTGCAAAGTCCCGTTGTTATTTATTTAACTCTGCCCATGTTGGAAGCTTTATAAAACTATTGATTAAGGACATGTCAAATATTTCTTTTCCATTACAACAATGTGGAAAAACTAAAGACTCAGAGGGAAAGGAGGCGTTTCCCTCTTTGATAGACATAGGGTTTGTGGGTTTGCCTCTTACAGAATGTTTTAGTTCCAACTACTCTCCAGATGAGAGTTGAGCCATTTGAGTGTGGTGGAGTACAGTTTATCTGAGGTTTTCTGGGATGTAGAGGGTCAGGATTCATTCCATATTTTTTGGGTTGATTCTCTCCTGCATTTGGCCCCAAGGGACATCAGAGCACTTGTTATGGAGCTCTGATTCAGTCTTGGCCTTGGTGTGCGTTGCGGTAGCCACCAGCAGAGAACTGGCCTAACACAGATCTGCCACCCCCCTTCCCTACACCCAACACTCCCCTATGCCGGGATGTAGAGCAGCTGACTCAGGTGCCAGCGATACAGCTTTATTGGCAAGTTCCCTTCCACCATGAGAATTGTCTGATGGTGAGTTATGAAGTCTTTAATCCTGAAGCATTTTACAAACATAGGTCACGATTCTGCAAAGACTTATACTGAATGGTAAAGACTGCACTTAACTTTACATACTGAGAGTATTCCCATGTAGCCACAAAATCGTAGACAAAACTGTATCCAGGGCTCATACCAATTTCCAATTCTAGAGTGACAAACAGCTGTCTAGCAGGGCACAGCAATAATACACAATAGCTTAGACAGGAAATGAAGAATACATTATACAGTGAAAACCTAAGGAAGATTTGGGTAGACAAATGTAATTACCTGATTTTGCAACCGCACTACTCTTATCAAAAGTGCCAAGACAACTTGGACACCATGAGAGACCAGGGCTTCTGTTTTATCTCTCAGCCAAACAACAACATCTTCAGAAATTACTACATGTGAAATCATCCACCATCATCTAAATTCTAGCATGAAGTATGCCATAAAGACATTCCATAGCTCCAGAAGACCTGACTTTTGGGCTAGGGTGGGCTTGTATTGTTCTGTTCTACAACAAAGACACTGATTCCTGCCTGGAGTTTGGGAGTTGGCTTGTGATGTTTGGACTGTATTGTCAATGTAATGCACCATATGGATTAGTTATCAGATCCTGCATGAGGCTGTAGTTTTCCAAACACCCAACAATAAAACAAAACAAGGTGGTTTTCTTACCTTAGCAATTATGTAATGCAGAAAGAATGCCGTAGAATTTTTTTCCTAGGGTGGGGGAAGTTTTGAAGCATGAAAAACACAAGAGGCCAGTTTAAGAGAGTCTAAAGTATACTTTAAGACATGGCATTAAGGTATTATTTTATAATAGCTTCTAGTGAAAGCATTCAGAACATTCACTTTTATTTGCTAAAGTTAATTACTGAACAAATAAACACGATGTACACCCACTGCATTTATTTTTTCCTTTATAACACAGATCATTAAAACATTCTTTGAATATTTTTCTTTAGGATGCCTGAGAAATAAGAATAAAAGCTTCTTGCATGGTGTGAATCAACTTGGAAGACATTAGCTACTGCAGAAGGAGACTGGGGGAGGATATATTTTGAATGGTGATTTTGTAGTTTATGGGTGCTCATGGGGGGGCCCACTGCACACAGACAGCTTCAGTCTCATGGTCAAATTTCCCTCAAAGGTGGGAGTTCTGTTGACCCTCTGAATGGGTGGCCAGCTCATCACAAAGATTTGTCTGCCAATTCAGTCGATTTGTGACAGGGGTGAATGGGCCAGGTTAGGGACTGAACCCATGACCTCTTAATCTTATCGCATGGCTAATGCCTCCGAGGCTGTTCAATGGTTATTTGACCCGGATGAACAATTTAGAGGAGAATTTGACCCATTCTAGGGATTAAGGGTTCAAGGAAACCAAAACTCAGTGTTCAAACTTAGATTTAACTTCAGCTCTTCGGTATCACCATATCTCAACGTGACACTTTCCAACGTACCATTTATGTCCTGCCATTACAGACATCTCAAACCTAGATGCCATAGGCTAAACTTTTAAACCCACAGAATGCATCTTAAGCCTTTCATGTTTGGACTGGCAAAACTTGACTTTAATGGTGCACTTCACTCCTATGGAATAATGTCAGACGTTAGTATCCAGACAGTTTAATCAGTTTAATCTTCAGTAACAATAAAATGCTTTGACATTGATTAGAAAAATGTAAACATTGGTTTTAATCTGTAAGTATTTATTTAAATGGTATTGGTAACAAGGTGCACAGTGTGTTGAATAGGATATTCAGGAATGCTACGACCCTGCCTCCTATCTTTGCAGTGTTAAAACTGGTGAGGGAGAGAATCCCAAAAAGTGCCCAATAATTTGGATGTTTAATCCAAACTATCCAAATCTCTTGAGTCTACAAAACTGGGCTAGACAAGTAGAAGCTCTTTGATGGGATTTCTCACACTATTGATCATGATCTGAGCCCAAAACTGAAATAAAGTTTCTCATCCCAACGTGTCAAGACCTTAGAAAAGGTGTTTTTTTTACTTTGTTTTGAGAGAGAAAAGAAAGTTCAGTGACACTGGAGGTAAAAGGTTCTTAATTTCTCTGAATCAGTTCACACAGCCCTTTTCAGAGCAGCCTCCTCAATCACTAGCTTAACTGATCTGAAATATTATGAGATCAAGATACCTACAAACTGATTCTGCTGTGGCTCAATGGCACAGTTTTCTCTTAAGTAATTCTAGTGATTCAATACCTCACCAAAATTTGGTTTAGATTTGCCCAGACTCTGTTTACTGTTAGAAATTAGGGTGTTTAATAGATAAACAGTTCTTCAAATAGAATTGTTAAACATAAGAGCTTTGTATTTTAAATATTAATTAATGATCTCTTCTCTACCTGCCAAGTTCTACTCTGTAGCAGATATCAGAAGCTTTTATGTGGATTTCAGGCATAGGCTATGCGATCCACATTTCTGTGTACTTTATTGTTCTTTCCTCCCTTTCCTTCCCAGCTCACCTTGCCTCCCTCCCTGTCAGCGCTCCATATCAGATCAGATACTGCAGTCCCAGAGTAGCGGCAAATAGCTACATGATTATTGCATAACTGGCACAAATCACCTGCTACTTGTAGTAGAACATCACACTTCAAGATACTTGGGGTGGGGCAAGGGACTGTCCCCCACAAAATGGAAATACTTCAGCAGGGGCCCATTTTATTCAGCTATCGGTAGTGTTAACACCGGTGTTAAAAAGGCTCATTAGAATATAAAGAACAAATGGTGACTCTTCTTCAACCCCCTATTCTTTCCCCTTATCTATTTTCAGATTCAACCCATTCTTTTTTTCCTCTATTATGCCCACAGACAAGATATAGCAGTCTTGAGGCCACGAGTTACAGTAAATATACTTATTTTTACTGTAAAAGTCACAATGAATTTTAAAAATCAGCTTAATCCACTTGGTCCAATAGTGCAGTGGTTAATTAAATACAGGCAGTAATCGGCTACATCTCTCTTAATTGGGCTGGATTGTCTGCTCCTTAAAGCTGCCAGAGATAGTCAGTACAGCAGATAATTCCCTCCGTTTAAGCGAGCTCTCCACTCGTAGAAATCTAGTGGAAGTGGATCTACTGCCTCCTGTGGCAGCTGTGCCTTCTACTCCAGGTGCAAGGGGAAAGAGGACCATGCTGAGAGTGTTCTGGAGGGTGGCATGAATGGGTAGGATAGATCAGATTACACTGCACTCAAGCCTCCTGTGGCATAAGGTCTCAGGAATAAATTAGAGCTGCAAAAAGGCAGCTCTAACTTGTGCTGGCACCAAACAGCCCTGAATCAGCGATCCACAACCAGCTCCCTACTGCGGCTCCTCTCCACTACATTTGAGCACAGGTTGGATGGAGTGGGAAAAAAGAGCCAGTTATTCCATCCTTGTCAGTCACATTTCTATAACTGGTATTTGTTTTTTCAGCCAGAGCGATGAAATACATTTACTGGCTGCAGTCACACGGATTCTAAACAGACCTCTCTCTATGTTCAGCTGCCGTAAATCAGGCCATTGCCCTAACACCATCATACCATGTATTTAGGGATATAGCTCTGAGATAACTCTTCCGCTGCATCTGAAGAAGTGGGTTTTTTACCCACGTAAGCTCATGCCCAAATAAATCTGTTAGTCTTCAAGGTGCCACTGGACTCCTTGTTGTTTTTGTGGATACAGAATAACACGGCTACCCACTGATACTTAACTCTTGGATTGAATTTCTTCTACTACACTATTAAATTTGAGACAATCCCAGGAGATCTAGGGCCAGATCCTGATCTCTATCTAAGGAACAGGGAGCTGCAAAGGTGCCGTATAGCCCTCTTGCCCTATCTCACCCTCTGGCTCGTGCTGAACGTAACTCCACTGTACCAGAGGACCCTGCTCATGAAGAAGATTCCCTAAATATGGCCTACCCTCTGGCATTTCGCTGTGAATTTTGTGTTTATTTGGTTTTGAAAGACTACCTAATAACAACTTCCACTGCTGTTCTCTCCATGCGCGGTGACTTGTATGGCTCACAATGGCTAGCATTATATCTTTCCCATCCTTTGCAGTCTCTTGTCAATAATGCCTTGTAGTTTGGTGAAAAAAGGGAACAAAATGTACCTTCCCCCTCAAAGATCTGACTAGCTTCTCATATTTTTACTTCCCTCTTTCTTTTGAGGAGAAGTCTAGTTTAAACAGTCTCCAGCTTTTGTGATTTTATAATATTTTAACTGAGTCCACTGTTTTCCCACCAAAAATGTGTTTCTGCCTAAAGCAGTGGTTCTCAACCTAATTATCATTGTGGGCCACATATTGCAGCTCTCTGTGTTACGTGAGCTGCATCCACACCCTATATATACTACCTGTATGGCCCTGAGAATGTCACATGGTGGCAGCTGTGTGCTGATTGGGCTGCAGGTTGAGAACCACTGGTTTAAAGGGATGAATGCTGTTATTTGTTTAGCACCAACCATAAAGACAGACCCACTCCGAAGAGTTTACATGGGGAAAGACAGACACATAGGTCTCAGTCCTGAAAGGTGCTGAGCACTCTGCCATTGGTCCAGCCAAGCACTTAAGCATGTGTTCAGTTTTAAGCCCCACTGATTTCAGAGATACCAGTCACATGCTTATAGCAAAGCACACGCTTTGCTGTGTTAGGGCTGGATGCTCAACAGCTTGGTGAGAGGCAAAGTGACTTGCCCAAGATCGCAGAGCAGATCAGTGTCAGGGCTGAGAATAGAATCCAGGTCTCCTGAGTCCCAGTCCAATGCCCTTTTTAGTAGACTGTGCAACCTCCTGGGAACACTTACCACATTTATTGAGAAATATATGAGATATTCTGTCATTGGAAAAATCCAACAGAGTTTAATAGGAATGGAAACAACAGGATTCTCTAAAAATCCACAACAGTCCTTCACAATTTAATAGGGAATTATATCCTTTCTATAGGGTTTTTATTTTATAGGGCATGGTTAAAAATAATCCAAACAGAAAGGCTATAACTTTCTATTAAATTCTGTGGGACTTTTCTTTAAGATGAACTCATAAAAGTAATGAGCTATGGATAAATGTCTTGAAGGTGGAAGTGGGAAAGGACACAGAATATGTGTTGAATTAAAAGGAATTTAATAAAAACATGAGAGCATCTCTAGGTGAATACCTGGACTAGTTCCAGTTCTAACCTTACTGTTAATACATTTTAGTTCTCATCCAGGACTCATTTCAGCGTTACTGAATCTGACCTGTACACTTATGGTCAGATGCCAGACTTGCCACATCATCTGAGTACACACTGGGGGTGAGGTGGGCAGCACACATATTCCACACAGCCACTTTCCCGTAGTGCAAGCCACCATTTCCCCTGGCTGAGCTGTGAATTCCAAATTCCTGTGAATTCCAAACTGAAATAATAACCACCTTTAAATAACACTCACCCTAATACTAGGACTACAAAGGGAATAAAATAAAAAAGACATGCAAACTCCAGCCTTAAAAGAGACAAACAACATTTAGCAGCACACAGTAAAATAGCATCCCCACTGCAAAAACACAAATAAAACTGCTGGAATCTACATGCACCATAGCAAAAAAATGCATATAACTTTAGTGGTGGAGAATCTCAAAAGAATTCCATCAAGAAGCAGCATAGAGCTACTCCTTGAGGCTTCTGCCAGCTCACAGTGATTTGCAAAAGACTCAGACCCCAGACATACACCCAGCTCAGACATAACCGGTTCAGGAAGAATAGCAGAGATGCAAAAAATTTATGTCTGGGCCAGAAGGCACATACAAAATCTCCTCTGGAAAAACAAGCCAAAATGACTCCTGCTAAACTTCCTGAGCACCTTGGGTAATCTCAGTCAATCAGGAACTAGATGAAATATTGTGTCACTTTTACCATTGGAGTTACATCACTTCAATCTTAAAATAATTTTACTGACACTGTGTATCAAACCCAACTTGTCTGTAGAAAATCCATGAACTCACCCCCCACAGTTTCATTGACCTCAACTAGATTATTCATGCAAGCCAAACTAATCAGATTCTTAAATTACTGCAGCATGAGGACCTAGTTTTGCATAATTCTCAAATAATTTCAATTTTATTGGATGCAGAAACTGCAGACATGGAGCATAAGAGTAATGTGCAGTTCTGCTTACAACAGGTTATGACGTTGTAAGTCTAGAAACTGCAGTCTCCAAAGTTACTGAGCAGATCCTGAAAACAAACCCACAGATACCTACAAAATTGTTTTATTTCAATTATAGTTTGGTTACATTCTTGCTCATAAAAAAACTATGTAGCAATAACAAAAATCTGTTCTATTGTTAATCAGTTGGATAAATAGTTATTGGAATTGTACCAAAATATTATGGAGTGTGTCTCCAATCTGTTGGATGTTATCTGCTGGGGCACAGCTCCTCAGCTCCTTAGAGATCTAAATTTTTTGACATTTACTATTATTTGTTTACATAGGACCAGATTCTGATAAACTGCTACTCATCCTAAGTAAGGGTATTTCACACGTCGTCATTACTAAAGTAACTTGGACTGTTTGCAGAGTAAAGTACTGCTCAGTTTCTGTAAGGGTGGCAAAATCTGGCTCATTAGCTATAATGATAGAACACCTATGTTGTTGTTATTAATTATTAATATTTGTATTATCATAGCAGGTAGGAGTCCCAGCCATGGAGCAAAATCCCACTGTGCTAGGCACTGTGCAAACGCAAAACAGACAGACACCCCTCCCCACCCCGAAAGAGTTTACAATATAAGTAACAGTCAACACTGGAGGCCTTGATTATAACAAAAAGGAGGCAGATTACTCCCTGCTCTGTGCTGGCTCAGCTCTGTAGGCTGGGGCATTGGAATGGAGGTGGGTGCGGGGGTGAGAAGGTGCAAACCCTTGGCTCCAGCATTCCTCCCCTACTCCTGATCC
The DNA here is from genome assembly GCA_007922305.1 of Dermatemys mawii. Taxonomy (NCBI): domain Eukaryota; kingdom Metazoa; phylum Chordata; order Testudines; family Dermatemydidae; genus Dermatemys; species Dermatemys mawii. The sequence continues at coordinate 31,700,732 of ML677350.1, read as the reverse complement.
ACCTCTGTGGCTGGAGTAGCAGCAGCCCTGCAAAGGCTGCTCTCTCCCTCACACTGCACAGATGCCTTCTTTTTCCTAAACTTCCTTGCCCAGCTATTTAGGGCAAGAGACAGTGCTTTTGTCAGCATTAACATAGAAACTGAGCACACGTACAGGTTGGTTTTTTTATCCATCTTGTAGAATTGGATTGCAAATTATAGTCTATTGTGTGGTCCAAAAAAGTCCTTTTTTATTAGCCATATGCATCAGGAGGCAGTATTTGTGCTACAAGAGGGTTGCTGTGCTGGACGGATGAGTGGGTGTTCCCTGACACTAAGGCTGTGGGCTCTCCCCATCTCCAAGAGGCAATGCAGAAGAGGGCTTGTGTGTGCAACCTGCAAAGGGGAAAGACTGACACTGCATCTGCTAGGGTGACCAGACAGCAAATGTGAAAAATCAGGACGGGAGTGCGGGATAATAGGAGCCTTTATAAGAAAAAGACCCAAAAATCGGGACTGTCCCTATAAAATTGGGACATCTGGTCAGCCTAGCACATGCATCACCAGCAGCAAGAGCTGAGCTGCCTTTGCACCCAATCAACTGATGTGGTTCTGTTGATTAAATGAGCTTATGACTGTGTCATCATTCAGAGACTCTGCCGGGCTGTGCTAACCCACAGATAATGTTGTGTAATGGTGTGAGCTGGGTAATAATTATTTTCTTAAGCGTTAGAAAAATCTTGGGAAGGCTAGAAGAACAAAGAATCCAGCATTGCATTTGAACCAAATGATAGAGCGGTCAGAAGCCAACTAATCTGAGGCCTAGATTGTGACCTGACAGTCTGCTTCAGGAAGGATAGTGCCTAGCTGTCTGATTCTGGAAGAGATCAGAGAGATGTGTGTGATTCTGGGAGTCAGAATTCATTTCTTGATTTCTCCTTGCTCAAGGCAATAATCTGCTAGAGATCTATGTCTGCAGATCAATCTCAACTGGTCTGGGCTATACTTGTGCAGTGATGGCTGATATATTTTGCAGAATGGAATCAAGGCTCCAGCCACGCCCTCCTGCTGCTTACCCACTCCCTGCCCACTTTCGTGGGAGGGGGATCTGTGGAGGCTGCTTTTCTCCCAGTGCAATGTAAGCTGTTCAGGGAAACATGGTGAGAACCTTACAGCCCCTCTCTCCTGTGCATCAGCATATAAGGCAAGCAGCCACCTTGCCTGGAATGTGATCTTAGAGCAGAGGCGGGGGCGGGGCCGGGGAGGCACAATAAACAGTGCCACTATTTAGAACATGAGAGCACTACTGAATTAGGAATATGCCATTGAATAAAGACAAATAGCATTATTGGTTTTTGGTTCATGCCACAACCAACAAATAAAAAATAGACTAAATCTAGACACAGTCTTCCTGGTGTAGTCACAGAATCAAGAAGCTAGTAGCACTGACAAAACGAATGCAATTTTTTCTCTTACACTACAGATTCAAAACCTCGGTCATCATGCTGTCAGGCAGATAGCTTGACTGGTGGCTATGTATCAGCACAGAAACAGCGACCTCCAGCAGTCATTTAGTCCAAATTACATATTGTATGTGAGGTCACTTTTATTGCTTAAAGGAAGCCCTCAGCATATTGTTTGGATGGTAGCTGAAGTTTCTCAGCTGTATTTTAAAGACACATTGATGCTGTAATCTGAACATTTTACTGTGCACTGCAGGTATATCCTTAAAGTTATCATAGAACTGTTAACATTTCCAGAATAGTGGCTCAGATCCTCAGCAGGTGTAAATCAGCATAGCTCCATTCACTTCAAATTTGTTGACTTTTACTGACAGCTGAGGATCTTGCCTAACAAGTAAAGAGAACTTACCTGAATCACCAGATCGGAAAGACCAGAGTATTTCAGTTCTGAAAGCAGAATTCTTCTCCCACTGCAGATTGAGACTCAGATATCCAGCTCTATTCACATGCCTAAAACTCCCACTGACATCAATGTGAGTTCCATGCATACAAGAAGTACTGAATATAGAAATCAAGATATATTGTATACAAGTGAGAGAAGAATTTAGCCCTAATATTTACAGTATTAAAAATAATATTGCAAAAAACATGGATTTTTGCTGTAAAATAGGCTTCACCCAGCGTACATTTTTAATGCTTCAAGAAAACACAAGTATGTTCCCTGCTTTTGAAAAAGTAAAGCTAAATAGTGTTTCACCATGAACTATCCCCTGTTTTTATCCATATCTGTCCTTCAGCCCACTGTCATAACACCTCAGGATGTGAGCTCATTAGTTCTCACAACTTGAGCAGGACAATGTCTGGCCAGTTCTTGGCTAGCAGGAGTTCCTCCCCTTTCTCTTCTATTTGCAGCTTTTCCTACAGGAGGAAGCAATCTGGTGCAGACTCAGGACATACACTCAAGGATGCCCCCCAATTAAGGATTTAGGGGCTAAGATTCTAGAACATAACAAGTGTTGGACTGCCTTCTGTCTAATGGGTGAGAAACATGGCTAGTCTCTTCAATGCCACCCCATCGCACTGTGCCTCATTTATTTCTCAGAAAGATCATTTGCTTTCTGTCCCATCTATATCTTCCACTGCAGAGAAATACTATCCAACAAAGAACTGTCCAATGGACCTGGTGTAACTTCCTTTTGGAATAAGAGTTATCTTCTTTACAGATGAAGGAAAGCACAAATGAGGTAGAAAGCAAATAGGAGTAGACTTCAGTGCCAGCTGAAAAAAATGAGTTGGTGCACTGGTATTCAGGAAATGGTACTGACATTACTGAGCATTGAGGGTGCTTGAAATTTTGCAGGCATGGCCCCTGTACTGATAATATATAATTTGGACCTCTGGGCTTTTCTAATGGTTGAAATGGTGGCGTCTGTAAAAAGTTATTATATACATTATGCATAAGAATAAATTGTATGAAACAAAGATTCAAATTTGATTTTCTTTTGATTCCCAGCATCATATACTGCTGTTGGCTTTAAAAGGGGGCTAAATCATTGTATGTCTTATTATGTACTGTAAGTATGACCAATGTATTTTAGTTACACCTGCTAAGAGAAGTACAAGTAAAGATCATGCTTCAGCACCTTGATCCCTGAAAGAGTCAGGAGATAATTTTTAGCCCTTCACACTACATTGCATAGTTGTCCCAGTGAATTAAAGGGAAGTTACTGCTTTCTCTACAGCATCAGGCACCGACCACCTATGACAGACACCAAAGAGCAGGATACTATACTTGATGGACCATTGATTGACTCTGGTATGACAAATAAACTGTTCTCAGGAACCCAAAATTGTTCAGTAATCAGAGTTTCCAAACCATGATTATTTTTAATGTAGAATTATGATTTTATGGATTTTGATGTGTGAATATTTTCAGTCAAACAATTTGGAATGCCACTAAAAAAGTGAATATGAACAAAAACATGTAGTTGTGTGGAGGAGAAAAGTCTGGGATTCCTGCCATGGGAGAACACTTCAGGGTCTGATCCTGCAAGATTTACATCTGTGAAAAACACCATTGACTTCCATGAACCTACCTAGAGTTGCAAATGTTTGCTCACACAGATCAATGATATGATAACTAAGATCTACTGAGTTAAGATGATCATCTGTCATACCTCTTCTTGAGAAATGGACTCTATCACAAAGTGAGGGTTCTGGTTTTGGATCAGGCCTTAGATCATTATTCTGTTCTGTACAAAACTGAAAATGAGAAAAAAACCCACTGTTTTGGGTTCTGGAGAAGATGGTCAAGATTTCTAGTTTGACACTCAGTGGGTCAAACCTGTGGGTCTCCTGGAAACTGACCCGGTTGCTAGGCACTTTGAAAAATTACCAGAACATACTTGACTCTTTCATTTAACGTAGACCTGAAGGACAACATGAGAGCTGCCTAGCAGAGATTGGGTTTAAATAAATGTGGATAATGTCTGCTAGATAAACTAGTCCATTCTCTTCTCAGGGCAGGACTGGCTGTACAGTGTACTATATCCAGTGCTTTATCCAGTCCTGTGTTATAAATAACTCAGGGCTAGATTCTGACCCTCTTTCTTACATTGAGTGAATAACACCATTGATTACAATGGGTTAGGTTATGACTTTAGGCACAGGGCCAAGCACCACCCCAGACGACATCGGGACTCAGCTGGCTCTGAGTCAGAGCTCCTCCCCACTTCCGCCTTGCTCGGGGAGGTATCAATTTACTGCTGGTTTATAGCAGGAACAAATTACAAAACCCCTTCTTCCAGATCATATGTGCTTAAGAAGGTGGAGCCCAGGCTCTTTCCACTCCCTGCCCACCTGCTTGGGGTGGGATGGTAATTAGGTGTGGGATACCTTCTTCCTCTTATGCACCCTGAGTTCTGGGTAGCTTGCACAAGTTTGCAAGGGCAGTTATTAGTCCCCCTCATTCCCTTGACTAAACATATAGTCCAAGTCACAACCTAGCCCAATGGGACTATTTGTGGAGTAAAATATACTATTTCACATGAGCAATGGTAGCAGAATCTGCCCTATAGTGATAGGACTTTGACATCTCCCTGTGGCCTAATAACATTCACCCTTTGGAATGCTTGTCTTGATATTTGAAATCTGGGCGTTTTTGCAATGCATTTGCTAGAATCCTAAGGATAGTGCATTCAAACATGGACTTGATATTGTGTAAAGTGCAATCATCCGGACGTCTGTGAAGCAAGGGACCTGATTCCACCTCTTGTTTGAACTATTGCTAATTGCTAGGGCACAGATTGTGACTTGAGGTGAAGCCCTCAGCAAGCAGGGGTGCATTGGCTGCCCCGCCAGAGGCGTTGTCCCGGGAGGCATTGTGACTCAGAGGCACACCTCTTGAGAGACAATTTCTCCTCTATTTCCTCCTAGGGAGTAATAATTTACTACTGGTCTAATTGCAACAGCCCTTGGCAGCTCAGCTTGGCTGGCTGGTGTGTAAGGGAAGTGAATCCGATGCTTTGCCCCTTTCAACCAATCTGTTGCATGTAACCAAAGCAGGAACACAAGCACAGTTTTCACTCCCACTTCCCCCTTGCACAGGCATGTCATCCACCTCTGCCCCCGGCGTGACTCATCCCTCAACTCTATCTACCCTACTAATTCCGTTTGGAGTGGCAGGTGAATGATGTTACTTAAACAAGATGATTTTTCTCTGGCCACATCACTTGCCCTCACTTAAAAATCTCCCCCTCCTGTGTAGTGTAAGTGATAACATTGCGATGGCACCAGTTTTGAGACTCAAGCTGGAACTCCAGCAGGGATCAGCGCACCGCAGGGCAGAAGTGAGCAGGCTTATTTGATTTCCATTTCAATATCCCATGCCCTGAACAATGATTTCTTGAAGCCCGCTGTGGAAAACAAAATTGAAAGCATAAATATATGCAGATGGAATTCAGAACTGGGAAAGCTTCTGCCAATTTCTGCAACTTATGCATGCTCAAAATATTTACTTAGGAATTCTTAATTAAATAAACCATTCAGTAGGGGTGTACTGTTTCAGACGTGTCACAATGTCACCACAAAATATGTCAGTGGTTCTTTTTAACAAAGATTCCATTATAGAGCTTTTTATCAGACACTGTGGGGTAGGTTTTTAGTACAGTGCACAGGGATTTGAGCCATGCAACTCCTTTTCAAATGGGATTCGTATGGCTAAATCTCTTCACTCCGTGCTGAAAAGGTATCTCTACCCAACAGCAACTTAAGGTTAATATTGAGCAGCACAGTTTGAGGTGATATCACAGAAACCAGAAGAGCATCTAATCAGAGACTATACATTCAGGTCAGTCTAGTGGGAAGTCTTGTGCGTTGTACTGCTAGGCAGCAAGGAATTCAAATTAGCCTGGTGCTTTAGATTCACTTGGACTTGGATTCAACTGCCCCAGGAGCATCACAAAGGAAGTTAATGCACCCTGATATCACCCCTTGATTGGGACTTCGGGGTCAAATGCCATTTGTTCTAGTGGCACATATTTTTTGCAAAAGAGTGGTAAAAAGTAAGATTTTTTTCAACAAAAGTATATTGGCTAAGCACGAACTAGATGTAGTATATCTGTATTCAATGCCTTGACTGTTTACTATCTCTGTTTGACATCTACTTTAGTTAGATATTTGTCAGAGACAATCCCTTCAGAACTTTGGGAAAATTCAGATGGGGATCTGAGTCTGCATTTCAAGGCTTGGGAACACCTCTGAGGTTTACATATTTTTACCTGTATTTTATCATATGGTAAAAAATCAAGTTCTACTAACAACAGTAAAAAACATTCTCTCTGACAAGGTGTGTAGTTATTCTGTTTTCATTCTCTTTGCTGTAAGCATGGATGGGTGGATAGGATTTCTATATTTGCCAGAATAGTTCTGATGAAAGCCCTGATCCTGCAAACTCTTATTCATGTGATTGACTTTATGTACGTGAGCTGTCCCACTGACCCCAGTCAGACTGCTCACTGCACAAGACAAACATATACATGTGTTTGCTAGTTAGGAGACTAAGAAAACAACCTACAAAATGGCAGTAAATCTTTTTATGATAGGTAGCAAATGCTTACGGTGAAGGCTGAAATTTGCTTAGAAACATTTACACAATTTTGCATGATATTTTACAGCTTTCCATTTTACATACTTTTTCAACCCTCAAATTTCAAGTGGCCATAATATTTGTATGAGTGGTTTGTAAAATTAATTTGCTCAAGATGCTATGATTTGGCAGTTTTGCATAAAACTTTGTGAGAAATTACTATGAGAACAGTATGGCGGAGAGGTAGATAGATAACAAAACTTGGCAAAAAATTGGAATTATTAGTAATATTGCTTTACATGCTTGAAAAACAGGCCATTTAAAAGAAACAATTCCTCCTTTTGTTAAAAATATTTTGCTTATATCTAGCCTAGGGGGAACAGTTATGACTGAAGATTGATTTAAAACAAATATGAATACTGAACTTGAGGTTTCAAAATCATGATGTGAATCCAAACCTTTCCAAACATCAGGGTATTCACATGCCCTGGTTAGATTTAGTCTTTTGTAGGGTCTGAATTTTAAACTTGTATTCAAACCCTAATTCAGATCCAGAATTTTGGTTTTGACCTCTCTTTATTTATAACAATAAAAAAATCACTACAAGCAATTCCCTGTGAATTAATTATTATTAATCTCTAAGAGATGCCATGTGGTTCCATTGATATTGCTCAAATGGGTATTTCACCTTGATGAAGAAATGTAGAACTCAGAATTGGGCACACATTATCACTGTACAGTACAGTTACACCAGAAATCGGAACAAAACACTGCACTCCGGATTTCCTTGTGGAAAGAAAACTGCTCCTGGAGGAAAGTTTAATGGCAGACAGTGGCTAAATGTGGCATGTGGATTTTGGCTTTTTGATAGTTGTTATAAAGCAAAACACTCTCAGTCCAGTTACAGATGTAGCATTCAACCTGTCAAAACCCAAACGTGCAACATAGCCCTTTAGAATGCGTGATAAACATACAAACTGAGGGATACCACAAGAAACAGCAGATGAAGAACCATGAAACACTTTTGGGTGCATTTCTTTCTTTAACACAAATACAGTTTTCCAAAATCCGAGTTTCATGATTCAACATTTTTGTTGGCAATAAATTAGAGTAACAATTTAACAGCTAACAACAGGTCTGAGGGATACGCTGGTAAATTTAGTCTGAAGAGCGAGGGGAAGTCCCTTGAATTAATACCAATAACCCCACCCCCAGTAATTGTAGTTTGCATTTATATAGTGCCTTTCATCAACAGTATCTCAAGCTACTTCACAAACATTAATTAATTAAGCTTCACAACACCTTTGTGAGGCAGATAGGATTCTACTTATTTTAGCTAAGCCATATTGAAGAATGTCATTTGCCTAAGATTTGCCATGGAGTCCATAGCTGACCAAGGAATACAGTTCTGCATATCAGTTCCTCTCTCACACTGCTAGACAGTAGTGAGGTGAAACTAATGCACATCTTTGATACATGCATACACACAGTGGCCAAAACTGTCCTTTGATTTTGGGTGCCTCAGGTTTTGTGTGCCCAAACTGAGATGAGGTCAATGAGAGCTGTCAGGGGCTTAGCCCTTCTGAAAATCATGTCAAAAGGTGCCTCAAATTGGCCACTCAAAATAGGAGGCACCAAGATTACAGGCCAAATCTGAAATGTTTGGCTAATGAGAGCTATATAGTGCTCTCTGCGTGAAAACTTGGCCCTGTAAAGTCAGTGGCAAAATTTATTGACTTCAGTGCAGCCAGAATTTCACCATTTGTGTACATACATAGCTGTCTTTGATCCAAATTATAATCTTGGGTGCCATAATTTTTGAGGTCCCAAACTGACACCTTTTGGACTTGATATTCAGAAGTGCTCAGCTCTCACTGACAGACATACTATATAGTGTGTGTGTGTTTGTGTGCAGGACTGCTTCTGCTGATAGAACCTAGGAAATGGAGCCCACAGGAGGGAAAATTCTACAACAGGCCTGCAATCTCTACTGTAGGGTTCAAAGACAGCCAGAGACAGTCTAGAAGGCACCGACTTGAGAAGGGGCATGCCCAATGCACCTTACAGATGTGCTGAAAGTGCCCAGCCAGCCCCATCTCCTGGATACGGTTTAAAGTGTAGTTCCGCCCTGAGAAAATGACTGTGAGAACATCATCTTCTTCTTCAGCTATTCTGCTACTTGTGTTTGTTTAATGTCACATCTGCTGATTCCAGTGAAAAAGGAAATTTTTATTACCACCCCTGAAGAAACAACACAGTTGATCTAGATTCTTTTTAGAGTTGCCCACCATCAGCAGAAGTGTTCGCTAAATTCCTATTGTGGAGCTACCTGTGTAACCCCAATGTCTTCATGTTATGCCTTCATTTACAACCATGTAACTTGCCTAAATGTAATAGGGTTTCACCTATATAATTTAAAGGTAATGAAGTTGGCAAGATGTAACTGAAAGAAGAATATGATCTGTGGAATCTTTATTTCAGGTGATGATACACAAGCTCAGCTTGACTTTAAGATCCCAGGGCTTGTCAAGATGGCATTGCAGTGTGAACTAGAGGGGTGTGAATTGTAGAGCGCTCTAACATGCTCTAACTGCCCTGTATAGACCCTGCTGGTACACTATAAAAGGTACCTAGTTCAAACTGATGTTACCCCATTTCATACTGAACTGCATTAATGTGCATTAGGTACCTTTTAGAGTGCACCTGCAGGTCTACATGAGGCAGTTAGCGCAGAACATGTTAGAACGCTCTACAATTCAGACCTTCCTAGTTCATGTAGACAAGCACCCAGACTGAGTTTGCAGAGCTGGAAGTTAAATACTTGTAAACTGAACAAATTTGTTCTGGAGTCATTAGGATGAATAAACATGGAACCTTGTCAATGCTATTTATAATAAGCCATTTTCAGAGTAGAAAGCTGCTCTCCCCCCATTGTCTTACTTTAAAGCAAATCCCTTGTATGAATCCCCCTACAGTCAACTGTGGGTTTAGTAGCGATCCATCATGTAGTTGCATTATTGATTTAGTTAGTTGGAAATTCATACAACAGCATTTTCTTAGTCACTGGAAGCGGCCTTCCTCTAATGCCCTTCATATTAAAAGGTGTACGCTTTGGAATTTCATGTGATTGACGGTACACAAAGCATATAAAATGCCCTTTCATTATTGCCACTTGAATGGCATAAAAGGACAAGACCTGTGAATTAACACAATTTAGAAAGGGATCCCAGCATTTTAAAGTGATCATAACAAACAACCAAAGTGCATATATTTCTAGCCCATAATTTGCCAGTTATTAATGGAACACATTTTTTCTCCTTTTAAGCCTTTTTGTAGTGCAACATGATCACACTATACACACTGTACCTACCAGTATCACGTCATGATCATCAGAGGGAGAAAAGCCCTATAAACAATTAAAGAAAATGGATTAGTTGTTCTGTAGTATTGAGAAATGCCTGAATCCTAAATCAAATATTCAGGTTTCTTTGCTGTGATCTAAATTCTTCTCTAATTTTCACAGATTCATAGATTTTTAAGGCCAGAAGGGACCATAATGATCATCTAGTCAGACCTCCTGCATAACACAGGTTGGAGAACCTTACCCAGTAATTTCTGCATCAAGCCCATAACATGTTTGAGCTACAGCATATCTTTTAGAAAGACATCTAAGTCTTGATTAAAGGACATACACACTTAAAGATTGGACATTGTTAATTAAATAGAGATGGCCTAGAACCAAAACCTGAAAACCAGAATTTTGGGGACTTTTGGCCCCATTCTAAACTTTGTGTCACTGAACTAAAACTTCCAATCCGAAACTTCATGGGAGATTTGGATCCAAATTTTGTACTTCTCACCCATCTCTTTTAAAAAGGAAATTGGGCACAATATGCTCATATTAATTCTTCTCTAGTATCTTAAAATTCAAATGATTCAACCATATATAAAAGCTGTGGATAAATTTAATGGAATGTCAATTTAGAAATCTCTGCCAAATTGAAGATTAAGGGTAAAACTGGCTGAAACTCTAAATCTCTGTTCTGTGGAAAATTCAGATATTTTATTTTGGTAAGTGCTTTATTTCAATTGTATCTTTTTTTGACTATATTATTTACTACATTATAAAAGTCAAAATGATAAAGTTAAAGCAAAATGCTTCAACTTCATAGAAACAAAATGTTTCAATAATTTGCCATTGAACATTTTGATTAAATCAATAATGCTACTGCTAAATGTTTTGATTTTGTCAAACTGGTATTTTCCTGTGGCAAAATCTTCTGTCAGAAAATTTTTGACCAGCTCTAAATAAGGGCTACACTGATGCTGCCCTGAATGAGTGTGCAAGATGGTGGGCAAACAAATTCACCCTTTTATGGACCCACATAGGAGGCAGCTTCAGATCTTGTCATCCTTGGCCCACATCTAAGTGTCTCAGCCCTGTCTGGCGGGGTGTGTGTGTGTGTGTGTGTGTGTGTGTGGAACACCTACTTTGCGGAGATGGTCAGCAATGGTGTTTGTTGTGAAGGTGGTAGACTCTTGTCTTCTAGGAAGTGAGCTAAGACCACCAACATTTTTTTCAATGCACAGTAAACTCTGGGGTGAGCTAGCGAGGTAAATGGCACAGAGAGCTCCTTCCCTGCAGTATTATGAGTAAACTGCCAGAGAGGAATCAGCCATGAATTGTCTTCCAGCACTCCAGTTTGCATAGGGATAGGGCAGTGGGCCTGGCTAACTCTGCCAACAGCTTTTCCTGGTTAGAGGAAGGTTGTCTAGGTGTGATGGGGCATGGAACAGGCATAACACCTCCAGGCATCACTTACCCTCATCAATCTCCTTAGTGTGGCTCTGAATTTAAGAAGCATAATCTAGAATGTTTTCATGGCAACTAGTCTGAACATTCCTGGCCATCAATTCCAGCCCATGGATTGAAGAAACTAAGTCACTTGGGAGCTTAAGTCCCATTTGCAAAAGTGACTTAGAAGCCTAAATCTTAATCAAAGTCTTCTGAAATGAGACAGGCACCTAAATCACTTAACTTGCTTTGAAAATTATATCCCATGTCTTATTTTAAAAAATATTAAACATTGCTGTACATGCATCAGATAAAGAGGTTGAAAATGAATTGGAAAAAAACAAATGTATGGCCTAACTGAAAATCTTGTCAATCTCAAACGGTTAGTTAGCTTACATTGGGCAGATGCAAGGTCTACGCAGTCTTCAGAATGAGTTGTAACTCATGAGCTATTGCTCTGAAACTATACTGATGGATAAGAATGACACAAGTTTCAGTTACAGATGCTGCATGTTGGTCTTGATTAATACTCATAAACTTCCATTATTCGCTCAGGACTTTAAGTCAATAGTAATGGGCAACAATGTTGGTGGAATAAAGTCATTCTCAAAATTTTATCTGATGGTTTAAAATTAGAGGTGGGTGAACTGGGTCTGGTAAATTAAATACTGAGGCTGAGCCTAAGCACAACACTCAAGATGAAGCTGAATCTTTGAGACACTACAAAGTTCAATGACCTGTTGAGTTACATTTTTCAATATTACTTTTCACCTCTCCTTACTTCTTGGTTTTATCTGGGACCAGATGCAGAATTGCCTATATTCCATGTACATATGGGCTTTCTGGCCCAAATGAAACGAGGAACTCCTGGAAATTTTGCAAGATTTCCAACCTCAACTGCCAGACCAAAGTGGTTGGGATAATTTTGCATAATTATAGGAACGAAACTTCCAAACATTTTACTGTTTTCCCATTGCCCTATCAGCCACCCTGCAATGTGGAGCAAATGGAGTTAATGGTCTCAGTTAGATTCTAATGCCTCTTTCTGCTTTTCTTCAGAGCTTTGTCATCTGTGGTCGCTTTAGGAGCAAATATAATCTGCAACAAAATCCCAGGCTTGGCCCCTCGGCAACGAGCGATCTGCCAGAGCCGCCCTGATGCCATCATAGTGATCGGAGAAGGGGCGCAGATGGGAATCAATGAATGCCAATATCAGTTCCGTTATGGCAGGTGGAACTGCTCAGCGCTGGGAGAGAAAACAGTCTTTGGACAAGAGCTTCGAGTAGGTAAGGGATTCTTTAAAATAGTGTTAATAATAATAAATTGGGACTGCTCATGTTTTGGCTTGCAGTGCTTAGTGATCTAATGCTATAAGGCATTTACACGCTACATAAAAGAAACCAATGCACCCTCCAGAACAACAGTGGCACTTTTTCTGATCTTATCTAACCCTGTTTGGTAGTAGCAAATGTCTAGTGATTTCTAGGTTGAGTCTTTCATTATTCATACCACTTCACATGTGATAATGGCTGGAATAGTCTGTATGGGCAGCAGTGACCTGAGTCAATTTCATCCCATAATTTCATAACAATTTTGTAAGCATTTAGGATTGTTACTGTCCTGTACACTATGACCGGTCAGAATTCCACAGTAATGTGGGAATGGAACTAAAATCAGCTCCAAAAACACAGACCTCTACAGCAAGAAGAGAATCTCAATTAGCTGCTAGCAATACCTTGCCTATGATACCCAGATGACCATCCAGTACAGAACAGTGATGCATAACTATTCTACTCAGATTATTATCATGTGACAATGACTCTACAAATTATCTGAAGTGAAAACATTTTTTAAAAAATAACTTGGAATATAGGACCATGGCCTGACAAACTCCTACAGGATAGTCAGTGTCATGTGTTATCACTTTCCACCAGTTCTGTGTGTGATATTATTTCATGAGGAGAAAGCTTACAGAATAACTGCCTATATCACCAACACTGACATTGTCACTGTCATTTTCAGCTCAGCTCAGGATTCTGGTCAGATATCTTTCCCTTTATCTGTCCCTCAAAAGCTGCCCTAGCACCATCAATTGCACAGTTTGTTGTTTAAATGCAAGAGTACTGGTTTATTGTGTCTGGTTATCACAATGTTGCATTGAATCAATATGCTAGAACGAAAGCATATAGTCCCAAAAGTCCCTGAAAATACTAATCACCTTCCTTTGTGTTGCTATAACATATCTTCCCTGTATCAAATTCTTCTCTCGGTGATATCTGTGCTTGATTTTAATAACTGTGGTCAGTCACTTGGGGGAACCAAAAGTCGAATTTGGCCTGTGGTGTTCAACCAGTGATTTCTGTAACACTGTGAAAGAATTCTATAACTTGATGTACTACCCATGTGAGGAGTGAAGGGCTCATATGTAGGGTGACCAGATGTCCCAATTTTATAGGAACCGATCTGATATTCAGGGCTTTTTCTTATATAGGCGCCTATTATGTCCCTCCCCCTGCCCTGATTTTACACATTTGCTACCTGGTCATCCTACTCATATGGTGCTTGGGTTGTCTCAGGGGAGTAATGCCTTACCTCTAACATTAGTGAGGAGTGAATTTCGAAAAAGCTGGTATTTGGTTCAAACAAGCATTAATTTGAATAGCCACCCACCAATTATGCAAAGCCTTTGAGTTTGATGCTGGGCTGAAAATCTCATGGGCTATTGCCAAAAACTGCCATAAACCAGCACAACTCCAGTGGAGCTGATTTACATTCGCTGAAGATCTGACTCAATGTGTCTTGGCACTTCCACGTCACACAAAAACACAGAAGTGCGGAAAAGTGCAAAAATGGAATCAAATGGGAGAAAATATTATCTGGACTTTTCTGAAGCTCAGAAAAGGTTTGGCTTCATTTGAATTTGGCTAGGTATTGTTCTATATGAACCAGTTCACTCATCCTTTCCAAGTATTTTAGCCTTCATGCAATCTCACTTGTCAGTGTTTCTTTCTACACTTGTAGTGAGATATTTCTAAGTTCATCTGGAGAAAGAAGTTTTTCTCTTTTAGTCCCTCTGACACTTGTAGCAATTTTCTGGTCATGCAAAATGGGGAAAACATGGCTGTAATTTTGTTGGGTACTGGCATAATCTTTCAATTCTGTCACCGTTGCACAAAAAAAGTTGCATCCTATGAAGTGGGCTATCGCCCACGAAAGCTTATGCTGAAACAAACTGGTTAGTCTCTAAGGTGCTACAAAGTCTTCCTTGTCTTATTTACAAAAAAGAAGGGCTCCAGATGGAGAAAGAGGTGGACAATCCTCAAACTAGCAAACCTCCAAATAATGGGGGTAATCTGAGTTTTATCCTCAACAGTAATTGCATCAGAATGACATCAAGCTACCCAATTACACAGACACTTCCTTGCTGCTGCCTTCTGAGGAGAGAGAGAGATGCCTGAACCTCTTCAAGTGTTTGGGGGTTTTAATGTTAAAGGGGAAGCTTCTCTGTACCTCACTGACATCTTTTGTTCAATGGTGAAATCATGATGCACTGATGATAGTGAAGCTACCTGTGACTTCACACCTGTAGAATTTCTTCAGTATCAATTCTATTTTATTTATTAGATTTGGTACATCCCAATAGGGCTACCAAGAAAGCTTGCAAGGTTCAAGTAGGTAAGCATACTTGAAACACTGAGCAAGCTTTATTGAGTATATTAAAGAGAACAGCCTGATAGGGATGAACAATCCAAAAATTTAGCATAAATAGGACTAGATTGGGAACATGAGTGCTGACCATATGAACACATGTTATTACAACATAAAATAAGGACAGCACTGAATAAGATTATGCAAAGTACACAATTGGGCAAAGAGTTCACATAAAACTTCTGGGCCTCTCTTTTTTCCTGCTCACATAGTTATATTTTTCTTACTCTTTGCCAAGTCAGAGGCAGGAGGAGTCAGAGTATCCAATGCCAATGTGTTTACCTAATTTCTTTGTTCTGGCTGAACCAGGAGTATCTGGTTGTTGAGCCCTATCAATCTATTTACTTGTGCTTTGGAACTTAAACTGGAGTGTGAACATGTGATGGTTTTTCAACTTGGGGCTTGATTTAAGAAATTAATGTTGCACGTAGGGGCAGCTGCAGCATTCGGAAGCCCAACTGATAAAGCCCAGAGAGTTCTCAATTTATCAACACTCCCCACCCTCTGCATGGAAAGTAGTCAGATGCTGTTGCTCAATGTAGATTTTCTAGAAATGAATATGTGCCAGGTATCATAAGTGCTGCAGTGAAAAAGAGCTGTGTGTTGATTCTTTCAGGCCTTGATTCACCAAAATATTTTAAGCCTCTGCTTGACATTAAGCATATGCGTAGTCTTGATGATGTCATTGAGATAACTCATGCTCTTAAAGATAAACACATGCTTAAATGCTTTTGCTGGACTGGGGCATCAGTGTTTAGTCGTTGGTGAAAGTGCTGCTAGCCCTGTGTAATTTTGCTCCTAGTAGTTGAAGAATGGGAAAAGATTTGAGACATCAAATCTCCAGTTTTGAGCAGCTTTTGGTTTGTCATTTTGCTTTGGTCTTTGCTAATCACCATAGTTTTTTCTGTTCAGCATAGCTGAAAACTTTACTTTTAAAAACCTACTTCTTTTCAAGGGTAATACTAATGATTTTAGGGGAATGTGATATGATTAATATAGGTCTGGATGGCTTCTGTAAGAAAAAAACCCATGCCTCTCTAGTCTGCTAGAATTCTTTGTGTGTGTCAACAAAACAGTGGGTAGAGAACCACTAGCTGTCATAATTTATTTGAGGTCATAATTTAAAGTCCCTCATGAGACTTTGTGGCTATGGTTAGAGAGTGGATCAGAAATGTGTAAGAGAGACAGCAGGAATGAAGGGTCAGTTTTCAACATGGCAAAAAGTTAACAGTGGGATGCCACAAAGACCAGTGTGTTTAACATAATAATTAAGGATCTGGGAAAAGAGGTGAGTAGTGAGGTGGAACTTTTGCAGATGACACATTATTTAGCAAGGGTAGATCTAAATGGACAATATGACTGGCAAATGCTAACCAAGCCTCCCTGACGTAATGTAAACAAACAGATTATCTAAGCCAGCGGTTCTCAACCAGCAGTTCACGTAGGGGGATATGCAGAAATCTTCCAGGGGGTACATCAGCTCAGCTAGCTATTTGTCTAGTTTTACAACAAGCTATATAAAAAGCACTAGTAAAGTCAGTACAAGCTATAATTTCATACAGCTCGTGACTTGTTTATACTGCTCTATATACTATACACTGAAGTGTAAGTACAATATTTATATTCCAAATGATTTTTATAATGCTATGGTAAAAATGAGAAAGTATGCAATTTTTCATTAGTAGTGTGCTATGACTCTTCTGTATTTTTATGCTTGATTTTGTAAGTAAGGAGTTTTTAAGTGAGGTAAAACTTGGAGGTACACAAGACAAATCAGACTCCTGAAAGGGGTACAGTAGTCTGGAAAGGTTGAGAGCCACTGATCTAAACCCAATGCTCACTACTGGACTGGACTTCTCTTCCTCCTGCCAATCTGGCCAACCAGCCCCATTCCCTCTTGCTCACTCTGGGGGCATGCCTACCTTGCAATCAGAGGTTTAGCATATGTAGACCTCCCTGAGCTAGCTTTCATCTGGCTAGCTCGGGTACCAATAGCAGTGAAGCTGTGACAGAATGTATGGCAGCGCTGGGTTGTGCAAGACCACCCTGGATCTGAGTACATACTCAGGCAGCCAGCCTGTATGGAAGTCCGTTCTGCCACATCTTCACTGCTATTGTTACCAGAGCTAGCTAGGTGCATCTACATGTTCTGCAATCACAGCTCTGAATGCAGTGTGGACATACTCTGGATGAGGTCCTTCAACACTCCTTTCCTGCCAGTTGGCTCATACTGCATCTACGACTAGTCCATATGTCCCCTCCCAGAGCAGTTTCAGATCAACACAGGTTGGGGAAGAGAGATGCATTCCCCTACCCCTTAAGGGTGATGAGGTAGGGAAGTAGTTCAATAGGAAGGAGAAAAACCTGTGGAGAAGGAAGAAGATAACTGAGGGTGCACCACATCTCGATTGGACAGATGATAGAATATTAGGTCTTCTCTCTTGATTTGGGGTTGGAAAGCATGGGCTTTTATCCCCGGGTTTAGAGAGAGAATAATGTAGATGACCCTTGTTTGCAGAGTTTGTGTCAGATAGCGTGTGTGTGTATGTATGACAGAATAGGCATGTATATATACACACACACACACACACACACACGGCAGAGTAGTATGTATGCATGCCTGGAAGAGTGTGGAGTTGTATATTTTGCAAGGTATGTGTGTCTTGAATGGCAAAGTGTGGGTATAAATGAATGAAGCATGAATGGAAAGCCATTAGAGATAGAATGGACTAGAGGAGTGTTACAAGGAGACTGAGTGAGAAAGTCAAGAAAGAAACAGAGGAGGAGATTGAGGATGGGGCACAGAGATACAGGAATGAAGAGGCAGTGAGTGGGGAAAGGAAGAGAACAAAGAAGGAATGAGAGACAGAGGAAGGTTAAGAGAATAGAGCAGGGGTCAGCATCCTTTCAGAAGTGATGTGTCAAGTCTTCATTTATTCACTCTTATTTAAGGTTTCACGTGCCAGTAATACATTTTAATGTTTTTAGAAAGTCTCTTTCTCTAAGTCTATAATATAGAACTAAACGATTGTTGTATGTAAAGTAAATAAGGTTTTTAAAATATTTAAGAAGCTTCATTTAAAATTAAATTAAAATGCAGAGCCCCCTGAACCGGTGGCCAGGACTTGGGCCACATGAGTGCCACTGAAAATCAGCTCATGTGCCACCTTTGGCACGTGTGCCATAGGTTGCCTATCCCTGGAATAGAGGGAAGAAAGGATAAACTGATAAAACACGGAGAAAGAGGGAGAGACCAGAGAAAACATAAATGGAGCATGAAAGCGAAGAGATGGAACAACTTGTAGCTGAAGCAATAGAATGAAGACAGAACAATGAAAGGGAAAAGAAGGGGTACACAAGGATGTACAATAAAAGTAAAAGCAAGAAGAAAAAAAAATCTGAAAATGGCTTAAGGCGGCTTCAGAGGTGATCCAGAGAATTATAAAATGGTAAGACTTACATCTGAAGCTGGTAAATTATTTGAAATAATAATTACAAAACAGAACAACAAAACACCTGGAAATTCATTATAACATAGGGTTTAACCAGCATGGTTTCTGCAAAGGAAAGTTGTGACTCACAAATTGCTTAGAATTCTTTGAATGTATTTGTAAAATGGTGAATAGAGGAGAAGAGGTTGACATGATTTATTTAGGTGGGTGAGGTAATATCTTTCTTTGTACCAACTTCTGTCGGTGAGAGTGATAAGCTTTCACGCACAACAGAGCTGTTCTTCATCCATCTTGTCTCTCTCCTATCCTGGGACAAACACATCATCTAAATAAACTGTTTGTAGTGTTGTTGTAGACTTTACAAAGGACTTTGACAAGGTCACACATAAGAGGCTACTAAAAAAATTAAGTAGTCATGGGGTGGAGAGGCAAAGTATTGCCATGGAGCAAAAACTAGCTAACAGACAAAAGCAAAGAATAGGATTAAATGATCAATTTTATCATGGCAAACTGTTAACAGTGGAGGTGTCTCAGAGTTCCATACTAGGTCCATGTTTATTGATCATCTAGAAAGGGGGTGAGTAGTGAGGTAGCAAAATTTGAAGATGAGACAAAGTTATTTAGGTTAGTCAGGACCAGGCAAGAATACAAGGAACTTCATAGAGATCTAAACAAGCAAGCTGAGTGGGCAACATGATGGCAAATGAAATTCAATGTCAATAAATGAAAAGTAGTGCACACTGGAAGGAAAAATTCAAACTAGTCATAAACCTTTGAGAAAGGTGTCACTGAAAACATCTTAACAAAGACTTTGGCTTAAGTGTGCTGGAAGCAAAAAAGGCGAACCTGGTGCTATGATGCAGAAGGAATGGGATGGTGAATAATATGGAAAACATAATGCCTTTCTATAAATCAACGGTGCAGTCTTATCAGGACTACTGCGTGCAGTACAGGTAGGGTGATCAGATTTCCCCGTTTTATAGGGACAGTACCAATTTTGGGGTATTTTTCTAATATAGTCTCCTGTTACCCCTCACCCCCAGTCCCGATTTTTCACACTTGCTGTCTGGTCAGCCTAAGTACAGGTCACCCCCATCTCAAAAAGGATATTGCAGAACTAGAGGGGATTTGGAGAAAAAGGATGAAAATGATCAAAAGCACGGTGAAACTTTTATATAAAGAGAAATTGAAAGGATTGGGCTTGTATAGCATAGAAACTAGATGACAAAGACAGGATGTGATGAAAATACATAAAATAATAAATGCTCTAGAGGTTCTGTTTTCCCTGCCTAATAACACAAGAACAAGGGGACATTGAATAAAAATAAGGAGCTGGGAAATTCTAAACTAATAAAAGGAATTACTTTTTCCAAAGAGCATGTAGTTGAACTGTGATTCTCATTGCCAGGGGAAGCTATTGAGACCAAGAACTTCACAAGCTTCAAAACGGGATTGGGTGTTTATATGAATATCAAGAATAGCAGAGCCAACATAATAAATGAGAACAAAAATTTAGAAGAGATATAAAACCTCATGCACCAAAGCTTAAGCCAATCTTTATTAAAGACCAGGATGAAACATAATGTGGAGGAGAGATTATCCCACATCAGCCTAATGCAGGGCTCTTCCGCTGCCCACTGCTGGAGACTAGCTGGATCTTGGGTCTGATCCAATATAGCAATTCCTATGTAGCTAAAAATTTCAACTTTTGTATGTATGAATATTGATTAATACATTGCTCTTCAGGAAACCTTCTGAGACTGGAAAATGGGTTAATAGTGTAAAACAATGTGGCTATGTACATTGTATGCATACCAGTTCACACAGGTAATATCACTGTAAGAGAGGGACAGAGACATATCGGGCCAGATCCTTGGGTCTGAGTGAGCTCACTGGGGGGTTGCAGAATCAGGGCTGTTCTCATTTATGTCTGGCTGCAAAGGCACCCAGCAGGTTTTTCCAGCAGCTGGGGATCATTGGCGTGCCAGTGCGCTCCTGACATGCCTCTCCTTTGGCCCTGCTCCGGCATGACGCATACACCAGGGAAGGCCAGAAAGCAGTGGCACAGAGCCAACTTTTGAATCTTAAGACACCTGAGGATTCTACAATGCATCTGGCTAGGCTGGCTCTACCGCTCTTTTGCACCGATGTATTTCAGTGATTTCGTGCTATATCAGGGTCAGGGGCTGGCCAATTGCACTAAGAACATTGCAAACAGTTTATACAAAGGGTAAAAATGATGAATACACAACAATTATGTTGACTGATACTAATGAGGCATTCAGATTTGAATGGATCTGTTACTGCAGTTAGGGACAAATGACAAAAGTGACCCAGTCTGGTAGCAGAAGCAATGAATTTAGCAAGGCTGATCCATAGGGATGAATTAGCAAAGTAATTGCATAGTTTTTGTATATTTATAGCTGTGACCTTCTCCAAAGTCATGATCCCCCAGCCAATATCTTATCCCCTGGCACGCCCACTTTACTCGACCCACCTCCCACTCTGCTCAACATTCTCACATTGGACTCATCCACATGCAAATCGAGCCTCTCTGAATTCCCTCCCTCCCATTCTCACAGTAATGACTGAATCTGACTGCCCTTTGGGCTGCTACCACCTTACCCACTGCTGATGTTCCGATCTCACCCCCTGCCTCCTGCTATATATCACTCCCAGTCTGCCAGTGAGAGTCCTGTTTGTGCCAGTTGATTCGGGTATGATCCAATTAGTTATTTTTAGGCAGTGAATTATTCATTGACTGGTATTATTCAGAACTATGAATGCCTCCTTATTTGAGACTTATCCCCAAAAGAACACCCCTGCCCCCCAAACCTGTCTCAAGGAAAAGCCTCTTGCCCCAAAGGTTAACAAACTATGGCTCTATCAGATCATTGGTTGAAGGGAACTCCAGACTAGAAGGCTCATTTGCCACACCTGTGCATGGGCATAGAGGCAATTTCTCATGAAGCTAGGATCTAAACCAGAGCAGATTTTATAGATCATTAACAACACCTGGAAGCAAAAGAGGAAGCCAGGGAAGCCTCTGAAGCATGGAGTCAGAGTAAATGGCAAAACTAAGATTTACTATTGTTCTTTGAAAGAAGATTATGCAGGCTAATGCTTTGTGTATTGACCATTCCCTCTGAAACTCTAAGTACTGCAGGGCTCATAAATTACTTCTCTTATCAGGGCTAAATCCAGGGCAAAAATGAGGGCTGAAAGATGAAAGTGTCTGTGGAGGGTGTAGCTGACAAGATGTCAGAACTGATCTGTATATGACCCCTGTACCAGACCTGGAAAATGATTGGCTTTAGAATTGTTCATCTGCCTGTATTTCACATCTCTGAATATATTTCAAGGAAAACCTTTGAGATTTGGGGTGGGGAGAACTAACTCAAATGACTGAGACAACCATCTGATGGTTGTAAAGAATCAGCAAATTACAGGGCAAGAAACAAGGGCATTTTGAAGGCTTTCTACAGCTATTAACTTTTCTTTGGATTTGTGAATCTCTGACATCTTGAAAGAATGCCTGTGAGATGACATTAAGTTTCTCTGCAGTGTGTGGTTTAAGTGAATAACAATGTCCGTGGAGTTTAGTATCCACCCCCTCCCCACCCCACGCATGCACACACCACTCACTCATCCTCTCAGTTCCCCTAAAAACAAATAAATAAAAGGAAATGCTCTAGGATTTTAAGGACCACAGTGCTCAAGGCATGGATTTTATTGCACCAACATTGCCTGGTGAACCAAATCTTGTAAACCACCTGGTAAAAAACAGACACAAAGCAATGCAGAACCTTTGCATATATACAGTAGATAATTAAGAGGATGACCACAATTACAAATTGTGGGTGAGGAGAGAAAGGGGAAGAAAGTCTGCATTGAAGAGACCAATAAGAAAAATGGGGACTGTATGGACTCAGTTTGATTAAATCGACACTGGATCTCAGGAAAAGTTTAGGAAAATAACTATTTTGGGTACACTGATCTCCAAAGAGAATATGGAAAGTGGGCTCTAGATGTGTCAGCATCTGGTAGTGTGGAGAAATGAATGACATGTTATCACACATGTTGTAGAAGTGCCAGCTAGTAAGTTATTTTTGGATGCAAGCCATAGATAAGCTTGATTTAATTCTGGATTCAGGCATGCAGATGGATTTAGTAATCTTTACTCTTGGCTACGATGGGAGTTTAACTGACATGCCAAATGTTCATAAAAACTGTTACCAAGAGTGTTACAATTAGTCAATGGTATTATTTTCCAAAAAGAAATCCATTGCCTAGACACATGAATCCAGTACAATGGTGCTCTCAATGAGCTAGCCAATATGAAAAGCCTGTATTTTCATAACAGTAGAAGACTTCCAATATATGAGGACAGTCAGCACATATAGAAATGTATTACAATCATACTGTATTACAGTACTATCAGCAAATCAATAAAATGAGGAACTGTAAATGAATCCAAATAGTTTGGCTTAATGTGTTCAAACTTTTACTTTTCTGTTTTCCTTTCCTTTTCTGGTGCCATTTCTTTCTCTCTGTTTCTTTTTCCATTCACAGTCTCATTTTTATTTTTATGGTTAGTTATATATTCATTATACTTAATACATGTTAATATGTCAGAGTAATTGTATGTTCATTGTAAAAAAATCTATCTTTATGTATTTGTGTTTAAGCCAATAAAACAAGTAATGTAAATAGTGGATTCTCTATAACTTGAAGTCTTTAAATTATGATCTGAGGACTTCAGTAACTCAGTCAGAGGTTATGGATCTATTACAGGAGAGGGTGGGTGAGGTTCTGTGATCTGCGATGTGCAGGAGGTAGGACTAGATCAGGGTTAGGCAATCTATGGCACGTGGGCCGAAGGTGGCACGCGAGCTGATTTTCAGTGGCACTCATACTGCCCGGGTCCTGGCCACCGGTCCGGGAGGCTCTGCATTTTAATTTAATTTTAAATGAAGCTTCTTAAACATCTTAAAAACTTTATTTACTTCATTACAACAATAGTTTAGTTCTATATTATAGACTTATAGAAAGAGACCTTCTAAAAACATTAAAAATATATTATTGGCAATCAAAACCTTAAATGAGAGTGAATAAATGAAGACTCGGCACGCCACTTCTGAAAGGTTGCCGACCCCTGGACTAGATGATCATGATGGTCCTTATTGGCTTTAAAGTCAATAAGTGACATGGAGGGGAGGGGGAAGAATCAGTGAGCTGGAAACAAATTGGAGGGGAAAATGAGCAGTAATTAGGTAATTTTTAATATAATACAGCATGGGATGGACTTTATCAAAAGAAAGAGAAGAATCATCTTTTACACAGAAGTAGATGCTCTACAGTAGCTCCTCACATAACATTGTAGTATTGTTCCTGAAAAATGCAACTTTAAGTGAAACAATGTTAAGCAAATCCAATTTCCCCATAACAATTAATGTAAATGGGGGTGGGGGTTAGGTTCCAGGGAAATGTTTTTCACCAGACATAAGCCTATATTACACACACACACATACACACTATAAGTTTTAAACAAACAATTTAATACTGGTACACAACGATGATGATTGTGCAACTTGGTTGAGGTGGAGGAGTCAGAGGGTGGGATATTTCCCAGGGAATCCCTTACTGCTAAATGGTGAACTAGCAATTGGCTGAGCCCTCAAGGGTTAACTCTCACACTCTACAAGGCAGCAGGAATGGAGGGAGGGGAGACAGCATGGCAGACAGAGACAGAGACACACACCGTGTGTGTGTGTGTGTGTGTGTGTGTGTGTGTGTGTGTGTGTGTGTGTGTGAGAGAGAGAGAGAGAGAGAGAGATGCTCATTTCCCCTTTAAGTACGCTGTCACTACTCTTAAGTACTCTGCCTTGTTAATTAGATCAGCTTGCTGAGACCACAGCTGTTGCCAGCAAGCTCCCTCCGTCCTGATCCCTGTCATGAGTCCCCCCCTGCTCTATGGAAGATGCGGGGGTAAGTGGGGTGCAGGAGCAGGGGGGAGGGGGACACCCTGACATTAGCCTCCCTTTTCCTTCCCTCCCTCCTGCACAGAAATCAGGAGTCTCGGGGAGCAGCTCCAAAGCAGAGGGCAGGAGCAGCACATGGCAGTGGGAGGAGGGACAGCTGAAGTGCCGGCAATTGATAGTCTGTTGGGCGGCTGCTGCACAGGGAACTTAGGGGAGTGGGGAGCTGATGGGGGTCCACCCTGCCAGTCCACCCTGGTTCCAAGCACCCACCAACTTCCTGCAAGCAGTGAACAAAGCAGGTGGCTGCCAAATGACGTTAGAAGGGAGCATTTCACAACTTTAAATGAGTGTGTTCCCTAACTGATCAGCAACGTAACAATGAAACAGTGTTAACTGGGATGACTTTAAGTGAGGAGTTCCTGTAGTGATGTAAGCATTTGTCAGTCATTTGGGAACTGGACTGAACTGTGGGCTGCACTACAGTGGAGCCCCGCTATAACATGACAGATGGGATCCATAAAATCCCGTCGCGCTAAATGTGGGGTCACATTATAGCAGGGCCCCACTCCCTGGCAGGCAGGGGGCTGCACTTCTCTCCCCGCTGCCCAGCAGGGGAGAGAAATTGCGGCCCCGTGCCTGAAAGGGACAGAGAACTCCGGGGCTGCAGCCTGCAGCCCCAGAGTTCTCTGTGGAAGCTGCTGCCAACCCGTCTGCCGGGGGCAGGGGACACGGGCGCCTGCAGCCCCGGAGTCCCCTGTCTGGGCAGACGTGGCAGCAGCGGCTTCCAGAGACGCCTGCTGGAAGCCACTGCTCCCCATCTGCCGGGACAGGGGGCTCCAGTAGCCCGGAGTCCCCTGGTCCCAGCAGGCGTGGAGCCGCGGCTTCTACAGGGAACTTCCGGGCTGCAGTCTGCAGCCCCGGAGTTCTCTGTCCCTGTAGGTGGGGGCCGCAGCTTCCCTCCCATGCTGGGCACAGGGGAGAGAAGCCGCAGCCCCGACCTGCAGTCCTGAGTTCTCTGTCCCTGGCAGGGGAGGCTGCAGCTTCTCTCCTGACTGCCCAGCAGGGGAGAGAAGCCGTGGCCCCAGCGCCTGCTGGGGACAGAGAACTCAGGACTTGGGAGCCACGGTATAACCGCGCTATAACCGAACTCGCGTTATACCGGGGCGCGTTATACCGGGGCTCCACTGTATTTATCTGTATCTTTTCTTATCTTCAGATGAGTGGGAGTCCAGCCTATTAAGATTCAAGCAAACCATCAATAAGAAACTTGGTCTCAATGATCTGAACTTGACATCTGAACTGGTAATATCAAGTGGCTCCTGTAGTTCACCTCAAGAGGTGACTTCTTAAGAAATCACATACGTTTTCAACACTATATCATCTGCAAAACTCTGATATTTGAAATGTCAGCATAAAAGCATGCAGTACATTCTCATTCAATTTAAATCTCCGCTAATTTGTATCCTCCAGAAAACAACATGGTGCCAGCCTCAATCAAATCTTCAACCTGAGTTCATGGTTATCTTAACGGCAGCTAGATACTAGGGGCCTTTGTACAAACATTTACATTTATCACGGTATTTGCAGTATTTCGTTTAGTTCAAATAGAAAATAGGTTAAATAACAAATTTAACATCTGCAGGTGAAAAAAATTCTAGTTCTTAATGGACTAGTCAACTGAATGGTATACTACAAGATACATAATTCTGGAACTCTGGCATCATCTTAATGAGAATGTTTACAGAGAAGTCTCTCTCTTAATTAGACTTAGTGAAAAAATAGTGAGACACCACTTATAACAGAGACTGGCAGACTGGGTTGACTGTTGAATAGAAACAGAAATAAAAGTTGGGGTGACTCAGTGTAATCATTTTCCAGGAAAACCCATAAAGGTGTCTTTAGTACTCACTGCATTGTCTTCTACTGATGGCTCAAAAGAACCCTACACTTCTTTCCCTAAACAACGTTTCTGCTCTGGGCGCAGATACAAAGGCAGGTGATGAATAAGGATCAATTGTGTTTGCAATATAGGACTGGGACATATGATCTCAACCATGTAAAGACAGGCATCTTCCATTGGACTGTACCTTTGGTTTCCTAAAAAGCAGTAGCAAGTATGTCAGAACAAAGAAGGCCTTTCCCACCCAAAAAACCCAGTGAACCCACCGCTTTATTTTAATTGCTAAAGTAGTAGTAAACTGTTGTAAAGCAGGTCAGCTGCAAACTCTAACCACTCTCGAAAGCATGAAGACTCTCCTTAGAGTGTAATTTAAGACCACTAAGGAAAAGTAGAGTATGTACAAAAGATAAGATAAAAGAGGAGGCTACTCCTGTTTCTGATTTATGTTGTCTTGGAGGAAGTTTAAGAGAAGACACAAACAATCCATCCTTTCTGGCAGAAAAGGATGGTTAGTCTTTCCAGGAAACGGACGAACTACAAGGTACCTAAACTTTAGTAATAAGCTAGACCACTTGAAAGTCATTGTCATTTGAAAAATTCTAGGACTAGGTAAAGAAAAGCATCCCTTATATTTTACCACTGAGAAACTTTATTCTGCCATAATGAGAGTGACAGGCTCAGGCTTTTCAAATTTTGGAAGATTTTATTTTTTTAATACTAGGAAACAGATTGTTATTTAAGCATTTAGTCACAAACATCACAATAAATTAAGGTAATTTTTCACAGAAACTATTTAGAGGAAAGAGTAAGTGTTCAATATAGGATTTTAAAACTGTAAAGGTACACATCCAGGTGGAGTATCCATGGCAGGAGATTCTGTCTAGCAAACAGAAGTGAAGATTAGTAGATTATGTTTCTAGCTTTGCCACCTAGTCAGTATTATTTTTAAGAAGTAATTCACTATTAGTAAAGGTTTGGCTGACTTTATTAGAAACTGTGCTCATCTGGCTTCATTCATATCATCGTGTGTTCCTCTCTCTTTCTCTCTCTCTCTCTCTCTCTCTCTCTCTCCCCCCTCCCTTCCTCTTTTAATGGAATTCTCTATAGACCAATCATTTTCTTCTGATCCTTAAAATAAACATTTATTTTACATTCCTTGCCTTCCTCTGCAATGAATTTTGATAGGTTATTAATAGCTATTTAAACTGAAATTCAGAAGATTTTGTTGTCAAAGGTCATGAGTTTGAAGAAAAGTATAGATTGTCTTTAAAGAAAATGGCATCGACTTTCATTAAAACAGCTGCACTATTAGCTCTTTGGCAGAACTCTTACTTTATAAGCAGAGAGCCTGGGTCTAAACACAGTAGTAAATTGTCCATATAATTACTTAATAAGCATTGTATGAATTGCAAACAACAAGAAAGTGGTAAAAGATAGAGCTGAGCTACATTTGGAATATTCATCCCATGGGAAATTCAAAAAAATAAATATTTGTTTTCATTCCCCATCAGAACAAAAAGTTGAAATTTCATTCAATAGAAATTCTGCAAAATTTTTATTAGGAAATACTGAAACATTTCATTGTGACATTTTTGATTAAAACAAAACATTTTGACATTCCTGACATTGAAATGTTTCATTTTGGTCTATTGGGCTGACCCAAAACATTTTGTATCAAGTCAGTTCAACATTAAATTGCTTTTTCCCATTATTGAGTTTTTCCTTGTCAAAGTTGTAGTTTGGCAGCCTGATGTCTCCCTATGGGCCAGGCTCTCTAGCCAGACTATATCTCAGATGATGCACCCAAAGTCATGTGACTTCCATGATGCCTCACACAGCTCAGTCTGAAGGAAATCTGCTTTGCATTATGGATGATGTAGTGCTCCAAGGAATCTAGTGTGTAGGAGAGAATGGAGGCTCAAACCATAGGCGCCAACTTCTCCTAACACCAAAGGTGCTCATGCCTCCCCACCCCAACTCCACCGCTACCCCATCTCCTCCTGCCCCCAATTCCTACCCTTTCCCCAAAGTCCCCACCCCAACTCCACCGCCTCTCTGTCCCTATTGGATTCCTTCCTCAATCCCTGCCCCAGCCCTGCCTCTTCCCCGCCTCCTCCCCTAAGTATGCTACATTCCTGCTCCTCCCTACCACAGCTTGTTAGTCGTGAAACAGCTGTTTCGCAGTGGCAGGTGCTGGGAAGAGAAGCAGGGATGCGGCACGCTTAGGGGAGGAGGCAGAGGCGAGCTGGGGCAGGGCGGGGAGCTTGGATGCCGGTGGGTGCAGAGCACCCACTAATTTTTCCCCGTTGGTGCTCCAGCCCCGGAGTACCCACGGAGTTGGCGCCTATGGCTCAAACTACAACTCCCAGAAGGAAATGTCCTAATAAGGCAACGCAGTTTAATGTTTTGTTGAACTGATTTGAAAGGAAAATTTCAATTTTCCAGCTACTACATTTTTAGACTAGCTTTAGTGGAAGGTCTCTGGAAGCAGACCAGTGTTCCGCATTATAGGCAGAGTAGGAAGCTTGTCTATAGTTAAGGTTTTCTGTCACTTCCCAGTGCAAGACCCTACCTCCAGTTGTATATAACTTTGTCAACTTTAACCATTCAGGATAAAACTTTCTATGTCAGGGGTCTGCCTCAATCTGAATGAGGTAGGTGAAATAATAATATGCAATCATGTAATTAATGCATAAACACAAAGATTGCATAGGCAACATTAATTTTTAAATTTCTTTTCTTTTCAATGCTTGA
This sequence comes from Dermatemys mawii, assembly GCA_007922305.1. Taxonomy (NCBI): domain Eukaryota; kingdom Metazoa; phylum Chordata; order Testudines; family Dermatemydidae; genus Dermatemys; species Dermatemys mawii. The sequence goes on along the minus strand of ML677350.1, from coordinate 31,671,615 downwards.
CTTTGCCACTTTAATATAGATTTTTTTTCTAATTATACAATAAGGTTGCAGGATACAAGTGCACTAAAGCACGCTGACTATCTGAGTCACTTCTGATGTCATGGCCCTACCCATCAATGAATTGCACCATAACATGAACTTAAACTATCAGTGTAAAATTATTATATATATATATATATATATATAAACATAGACACGTAGGACTGAAGGGACAAAAAAGTCAGCAAGTGCAGTCTCCTTGAGCTGAGGCAGGACCAAGTAAACCTAGAGAGCTGTTTGTCCAACCTGTTCTGTAAAACCTCCAATGATGGAGTTTCCACAACCTCCCTTGGAAGCCCATTCCAGAACTCTTAGAACTACCCTTACAATTAGAATTTTTTTCCCAATATCTAACCTAAATCTCCCTTGCTGCAGATTAAGTCCATTGTGTCATGTCCTACCTTCAGTGGACATGGAGAACAATTGATCCCTATCCTCTTTACAACAGCCCTTAACATATTTGAAGATTGTTATAAGGTTCCCTCCTCCCCTCTCCTCCCCCCAGTCTTCTTTTCTCAAGACTAACCATGTCCAGCTTTTTTAACTTTTCTGCATAGGTCATGTTTTCTAAATCTTTTATCATTTTTGTTGTTCTCCTCTGAACTCTCTCCTATTGGTCCTAAAGTGTGGCACCCACAGTACTCCAAGGCCGAATAGAGTGGTACAATTACCTCCCACATCTTACATACAACACTTCTGTACATCCCAGAATGGTGTTGGCATTTTTTTGCAACAGGATCACATTGTGACTCATGTTCAGTTTGTGATCCACTATAACTTACAGATCCTTTTCAGCAGTACTACCACCTAACCAGTTATTCCTCATTTTGTGGTCGTGCCTTTGTTTTTTCCTTCCTAAGTCCACTATATTGCACTTGTCTTTATTGAATTTCACATTGTTGAATTCAGACCAATTATCTAATTTCTCCAGGTCATTTGGAATCTAACCCTGTCCTCCAAAGTGCTTGCAACTCCACCCTGCTTGGTGTCCTCTGCAAATTTTATAAGCATACTCTCCACTCTATTATCCAAGTCATTAATGAAAATATTGAAAAATACCAGGCCTAGGAGTGATCTATGCAGGACCTCACTAGATATACTTTTCCAATTTGACAGCAAACCACTGATACCTACTCTTTCAATACTGTCTTTCAACCAGTTGAACACCCTCCATATAGGAATTTCATCATGACTACATTTCCCTGGTTTGCTTATGAGAATGTCACGTGGCACTGTGTCAAAAGCCTCACTAAAATCAAGATATGTCATGCCGACTGCTTCCCCTCTTTCCACTAGGCCAGTAAACCTGTCAAAGGCGGCAGTTAGGTTCATTGAAATGATTTATTCTTGACTAATCCATGCTGGCTGTTCCTTAGAACCCTATTTTCTCTAGGTGCTTACAAACTAATTGTTTAACAATTCAATCCAGTATTTTTCCAGGTATCAAAGATAGGCTCACTGGCCTATAATTCCCTGGGTCCTCTTTGTTCCCCTTCTTAAAGATAGATACTATGTTTGCCCTTCTCCACTCCTCCGAGGCCTCACCTGTCTTCCAGGAGTTCTCAAAGATAATTGTTAACAGTTCCAAGATTGCTTGAGCTAGTTCCTTAAGTACCCTAGTTTGAATTTCACCAACTTCATAAATTTCTGCCAATTTCAATACATCTAACTTATCTAAATATTCTTTAACTTGTTCTTTCCCTGCCTTGTGTTCCTTTCCCTCTTGTTGTTAATATTAATTGTGGTATCTGGTCACCTTTAACCTCAGCCTTCTTGGTGTCTTCAATTATTAACTGTCCTCTGCTGGTAAGTAGAGGACCTACACTTTCCTTCTTCTTTCTCTTGATCCTAATGTAATTAAAGAACCTCTTCTTATTACCTTTTATGTTCCTTGCTAGGTGTAACTCATTTTGTGCCTTAGCCTTTCTGATTTTGTCCCTACATGCTTGTGCTATTATTTTGTTCTCTACCTCAGCAATTTGTCGATATTTTCACTTTTTGTAGGATTCCTCTTGGATTTTCAGGTCATTGAAGAGCTCCTAATGTTGTCATATTGGCCCCTTCCTATTCTTCCTATCTTTTCTTTGCACTAGCATGGTTTGTAGCTGTACCTTTAACACTGTCTCCTTGAGAAACTGCCAGATCTCCTGAACTCCTATCTTCCTTAGATATTTTTTCCTTAGGGAACCTTAACTACCATTTCTCTGAGTTTGCCAAACTTCTTTTTTGAAGTCCATTGTCCTTATTCAGCTTCTCTCTCTCCTTCCTTTCCTTATAATTAATGAAAATATTGATTTAATGATAATTTGCATCCAAATGGCCTTCCTCCTTCAGATTCACTACCAGTTCCTTTCTGTTGATAAGAATCAAGTCTAAAATAGCTGACCCCCTGCTTTGTTCTGAAACAAAAATTTGTCCCAAATAGATGTCAGTAACTTATTGGAAGTTCAGTGTTTTGCTCTATTGCTTTGCCAACAGATGTCTGCGTAAAGTCCCCCATTACTACCAGATTTGTATTTTGGATATTCTTGTTATTTGTTCTAGAAATGCCTCATTCACCTTCTCTTCCTGATTTGTTGGTCTATAGTAGAACTCTACCATCACCTCTCTTTTTTGCCACCTTCATCTTTACCTAGAAATTATGAAGTGGTCTTCCTCCCACCTCCTTCTGCACCTCAGAACAAGTGTATAGTCTCTTGATGTATAATGTAACACCTCTTCCCCTTTTACTCTGCCTGTCCTTCCGCAACAAACTGTACTTCTCTATATTGATATTCCAGTCCAGAGACTTATCCCACCAAGTCTATACATATAGGGATGCGGCTCAACCAAAACCCCATTGATGAAATACTGGCCCCAGTGAAGTCCCAGTGAAAATCTCTCTAACAACATTACGTTTAATTTCTTTCAGAAATACATATTCACAGAGTCAGATGGTATCTGATGTTGTTGTAAGAAAAACAAGTTATGGTAAAATAAAAAGGCATGCAGGTAAATAAACAACATATTAATAAATTAAAATTTATGCATGTTTGGGGGGTACTAATGGTATTACAAATCGGTTAAGCTTTACTCTTGTGGTTTCTAGGTTATCAAAATCTCTTCCCAAGAATTACAGATGATAAGTTTGGTCATCCAGTCCAATCCTCTACACCAAGCAGGAAAGATTAAACATAGCATTACAATGCGTAGCTACATGTATAGCATCCTTCCTTTTCTTCTCTGTTGTTTCACATATGTCCTATTTGGTAAACCATACATTCTTAAATCAGAGTGCACTAAGCAGTAGCTAGAAATAGGATGAAAAACACAATGTAATGCAGCACAAATATATACCCAGGTTGCAGAATAATAATACAATGCAAATAAGTGCTACATATACACAAGACTTATCTTTTCAGCTACCTCTTTGACTGACATAAGGCATTTTCTTTCCTTTCTTAAATAAAATAAGAGAAACAAAGAAAATGACTGCATCAGAGGCGTTTGTGTATATACCATGTGTCTATACACTCCTATGTGTGAGAGAATGTACGGAGGGTGTCCTTTAACTGCATAACATCATATTATTCAGTAACTACATTTATTGATTAGTACATTTTGGTTTACGAACACATGTTTTACCATACAGGATCAGATCACTCATCCATCCAGCCTGCTAACCTGCCTCTAGCAATGGATAGTTCTGTAGACTCTGAAAGAGTCCACAAAATGAACGATGACAAGTATGTTATTCTCTAATGAGACAATTTCCTTCCTGAGCCCTGCACTTCCTTTTAACTAACACTCTGTGTGGCTCTGCAGCATGAGACTTGATTACCCTTACCTTTAGTTTATTTCTGTTTTAATAATATACAGTATAGCCATCACCATGACATCCAAATTATTATTATTAGGGACATAAAGGAACAATCATCAAATTAGACTGAAAAAGAAAGAGAGAATGAGAAGGCAGTGCCATAGAACACCTGAAAAGATAAGTCTGGCATTGCATTGCACTCTGAGATATGCACTTCACTTTTAGGGTTGTTCCGTGGTCCAAATGCACTTGAAATCCATCCCTGTTCAGCATATTTTTGATTTTAAGCACATGCTGAAATGCTTTGATCCACAGGAATATCTTGATGAATTGGAGTTTACAAATTCACGAATCTGGGAGGAGATTCTCAGTGGGTGGAAATTGTCAGTTTCTGCCCCTAACACTCTAATCAGAACTGAGAGTCTGACTCTGGTCAAAACTGACCTTAAAGTATTTTTGGGTGGGCCTGGGAAACAACTTTTAGTTGGATGCAGGGGCATCTTGAGGATTTGGGGATGGGTAAATAAGAGAAATTTTAGGTAAAAGCTGTGTTTGGATGGGCAGGTTCTCTTTAGAAAACTGTTTGCATCCCAGAAGCCCAATGAGTACACAGAGGGAAGGGAGGAGGAATCTCCAGCTATTCATACAAGAAATGCAGACTGACTCTGAAATTAATCAATAATTAAAAAGAAATTGCCCTCTGGTTTAAAAGCTTTGAGCAATATAAACACAGTCAGGAACGCATTTTACCCAGGGACAATAATTTATTGCTACTCCTCTGCCTCCCCAACAACAGCAGGAAACCCTGCCCTCATCCAGCTGAACCTCCATCCCATTCAGGGGAGGTTTCCATGCAAGGTCGTGTTTGACAGGGTCAGCATTATCTTGTGGGTTCTGTGGGGAATGATGTCACAGAGAGCGGCGATCATGCTTCTGCCACAAAATTAAGGGGTTTCAAACCACTGAGGGAGAAAAAGTGGTGAGTTCTAAAAATCTCCCCACCTTCTGTTTTTAATGTCCATTTCTGAGTGCTACCCAGGAGGCTTTGCCACCTCTCCGTATGCTGTTCAAGGGGATGATTTGGCCCTCAGATAAGACTGTGCATAAATACTCCATATGCCAAACATGGATGTTCTCTCTCAGTTAATATTCTTGTCACCTATAGTAAAGCACACACCTTCAGAGACCCCAAAATCACAAGAAAAGAAATCTTAAATCTTAAGGCTTTGTGACAAAGCATTAAACGCCACAACCCCAGAGCTAACTGCAGATTAAAAATAGCAAAACAACCCACCACTGATATCTGAGAATTTAAAAGCAATTGGGAGTTCAAAATTAGCACCAGACTCAGCTCCTCTTTGGCAAGGGACTGACATACACTTCAACTGAAAGGGCAACCACAGAACCCACCAACCAATAAAATTGCTTCCCCCCTGCTACTCGGTCTGAGTTGCAATCTAAATTAAATGTATTTGAAATGTGAACCTGTCCATCAGTTATACTATACTGTTACATTTAATGTGGAGAATGTTTTCCATCTTTACAATGGAAGCCTTTACGCTGTTACAACTTTGAGTGAGTGAGTGAGTGAGAGTGAGAGAGAGAGAGAGAACTTCAGTAATAGTGAATGGCTATGGGACAGTTCAACAAATGGCAGTGGTCAGTATAGGGCACTTGTGGAGGGGTATTTGGTAAGGGGGTTAGTTCAAGGCACTAACGGATGGTTAACTGGTGGGGAGTACTTAGAATCAGGACATTCATAGGGGTAGTATTCATGGGGAAGTCAGCATTATGGAAGGTTAACAATACCAATAACCCAAGCAGAAATGTGTGGAATCTTGTGATAGGTGACTAATAAAAGTTATGGTGTTTACGTTACATGTGGTCTGGTTTTCTCTTCTCTGTATATATCAGCATTTGTGGTAAATGAAGATCCCCCACCATTGCTCTGCTAAGGGTTATATTCCCCCTGGTAAACACATTTTTAGATTTTCTGAAGCTATAACAAAGCAAGATCTTGCTCGTATTCCACATTGATTTGATCTAAATGTCATAGTATGATAACTAGGATAACAACAAGAACAAGACATAGGCATGTACCAATTCCCATCCTCCCTTTCCCCTAGTTTCTCAAGACAATTTAAAAAGATGTAGGCTGTTAGCAATCTCCCACCATAAACTATAAAAGATTAGGGAAGAAGAAAATATTGACGTGATTGGATTTTCTCCATTTCTTTGCAAAGACCTTCAATATTGCTTTGTTTTTGATTAGTATGCTTTATAGAATTCCATAGAAAAAGAACTTGAAACAGTATTAGGGAATTATTTTTTAAGCCATGATGAGACCATCAGAGAAGAGTTTGAAGTTAAAGTTGTTTTTGAGTAAAGATCAACAGCATCATCAGTACTGATTAAAAGTTGATTAAACTTGCTCTGAACAAATAAAATAATTCTCTTCTCTCTCTGTCGCAATCTCCCTGCCAAAGCCCAAACTGAACTCATGTTTAATAAACTTCCCTACTTTTTCATTTTCACCTGCTCTTGCACTTCCTGTTTCAATCTGGGGAAAAGTTGTCTTATGGTTGAACCACAGACTGGGAAACCTGGGTTCAATTCCCAGCTCTGTTATAGACTTCCTATGTGACTGTGGGCAAGTCATTTCAGGTCTCTAAGCCACAGTTTCCCTGTCTTTCACTCAGAGGTGAAAGCAAGTCTGTACGCCCTGGTATGGCATACCGACAAGAGCCACTGCGCCATACCGGAGCGGCCCAGCTTCCCCAGGCAGCAATTTAAAGGGCCTGGGGCTCCCACTGCCTCTATGGCCCTGGCCCTTTAAGTAGCCACTGGAGTCCCATCGCCGCTACCCCAGGGCTCTGGCAGCTACGTAAAGGGCCAGGGTGTAGAAGCAGGGGAGCCCGGGGCGGTAGCGGCAGCCAAGCCCTGGGCCCTTTAAACCGCTGTTGAGCCCCTGGCTGCCACTGCTATGCTGGCATCGTGGGGGAGGGAGAGGAGAAGGGGGGGCACATACTGGTACAGGAAGGGCTGGGGCTGGCTCTGATCCCCAGCCCCGTCCCTTCTGCCTGAAGCCCTGCCCCTTCAGGGGCCAGAGTCAGCTCCAACCCAGCCCCGTAGTGGTAAGTCCTTCTTTCTATTTCACCCCTGCTTTCACTTCAGATGATCATTCTAGTCTCAGTGAGGCTTAATTTATGTTTGTAATATGTTCTGACTTCGTGAAATGAAAGGTGATCGATAAACGTAATGTCTTATTTACTGAACAGTTAGCAGGAGGGTACAAATACCATGGAAGGGGTTGGTCTCATGAGCTTTGTGCCCTGTCTGAAAACAGGACTACTGTAAAATCCCATGAGAAAGCCTGGTTTAATGAGATTTCCAGCCTAGTTTCTGTAGGCAAGAAGTTTGTGTATTCTGGATCAGTATCCATAAAGATAGAACTCTACTTCACAAAGTTTGCCTATTACTGTACTGGTATTTGTAAGGCAAGTACAAAAAATAGAGGGATAGAACAAAGGCCACAGGGAAAGAAACTAGTGATTACTGTATACTCACTGTTCTATCTCTGTGCTGTCATTCTCTGAGGAGCTCTTACTGTCCAAGAAATTCTTTTTCTAGCTACTGGTGCACAGTGACATTCTGACATTAGCGGTGAGGCTTGAACATTTTCTCTTTTTTTCCTTTCTGTTGCTGATTTACTTTTACTTCAGCAGTTCAGTAATGCTGAAACCATGTTCCCTTCTCTTTTGTTTGCTTTTCTCTTGTCCATTGATCAACTGTGTTGCTTTATTACAGACACTGTAATATTAACTACAATATAAACAGAAGCTCTTAGCAGGAGAGTTAGCTGGGATTTCCCTGACCTATTACACAACAGGATTTTCCACAGCAACACTTTTTTATTTGTTTTCAGGAATTAGTGGCAATATTCCACATACTACTGACATAATGAGGCATAAGGTTCACACAGAAAAGGCCAGAAACTGATTTTTTAAAGGATCCCAGACATACTGCATTACTGGGGATGTACACTGCAATACTGAAAGGCGATGGATTATGCCCAAAGTTGACAGCCAAGGCTGTCTGCAGGTCTTTACATAGCATGGATTATTTCCATGTGTACAATACCTCCTACAAAGTTAAATTCAAAGTGATTGCCTTGAATGTTTTTTATAGCATGTTGTCACTTTATGGTACACAGACTAACATTACGATCACGTGAGAGTATAAAACACATCTTGGTACAATGTAGCCTAATCCAGACTTTTTCACGTGAAACATTTGTTTTGTTTTGGTTTTAAGACATTTGCCTTTCAAACTGGTTTGTTTTAATTAGAGATCAACCTGAACCACAAAAGATGGATTTGAACTTTCCCAGAGTTCAGTGGTGTTCAGATCTGGCTTTTGGTTTGGCCCATCATCGAGAGAGGGGTCAGCTGGAAAGTTCAGATCTGGAGACAAATGTCACCAAAGTGTGGAGCTGTTGAGATTGTTTGGAGTTTTGATTCAGATCCATCTCTAATTGTAATGGTGGTTTTGGAATAGAGACACTTGCTAAAACTTTTTTAAAAATGGTTATTTAATCAGTGGCTGGAAGTTTGGTGTTAATATAAAACCAATTATTTAATTGTTAGTATATCACTGAAATGGACTGGGGGTGAACTATTTCTGGGGAGAGGTCAGGTCAAACCACAAAGACTGGGTCCAGGCCTCAAGTCTGAACACCCTGATGTTCTAGGGTGTTTGCAGCTGAGGTTTGGTTAAAGCAAGCCTCATCTCCACGTCTGAGATATTCCTCCTGAAAAACATCTGGTAGTTCTATGCAGACTAGAGTATTATTTCCTCATCCTTCAAATAGTTTAATTTCTAGATTAAAGGATTCTGAAGACTGTTAACTCATAACTTCTGTATCTACTTGTCTCTTGTCTTTTACTGAAATTGTAGAAGACAAGAAGGAATGGGACCATCCTTTTGTTCTGTCTTTGTACAGCATCTAGTACAATGGTGCCCTAGTCCATGACAGGACTTCTAGAGGTTGCCACAATAAATTAAAAAAAACTATACAACTGATCTGAAACAATGACTGCATATTGGTCCTCATAAAGTGAGAGGCAAACCAGTCTGTTTTCATTAAGTTTGAAAATATTCAAACATCTGTTTTGTGAGTCCCCTCATTTCCTAGTCCAGTCAGGACCAAAGCATAGGAGCTGAAATACAGTACACTCCCATTTATCCAAATATCCAAATCCACAGTGCGTCCTTCATATAGATCTATGTTAGTTATCCACCTACTAATAACTTCTCAGTTTCCCTCTTGGGTGTGAATTAATGGCTCTGTACTTTTAATGCTTAATACTTGGTAAGTATTAAATTAAAAAAAAACTTTGCGTTTTACAATACCAGAATTGTATTAAAATCACCAGAGATATAATTTTAATACAATTCTGGTATTTTAATAACTCAAAGTTGTGGTTTTACTCTTTAATAAGTAAAAAGTATTAAGCATTAGAAGTACAAAACAGTAGATTAGCACTAATAGATGCAATTAGTCAATAGACTAATTGAGAAGCTATTAGAAAGTGATTTAGGGCTTGCCTGCACTACTGGGGTAAGTCGATCTAGGTTACGCTACTCCAGCTACATGAATAACATAGTTGGAGTTGAAGTAGCTTAGGTCGACTTACCCTTGTATCTTCACTGAGCTGCTTCAATGGGAGACAGTCTCCCATCTACTTACCTTACTCTTCTCAGGGAGATGAAGTACGGGAGTCGACCGGAGAGTGCTCTACCATCGATTTAGTGGGTCTTCATTAGACCTGCTAAGTCAACACCCACTGCATCAATTGCAGCAGCGTCGATCTCCCCAGTAGTGAAGTCAAGCCCGAATTAACATAGGCATACATGCAGTGAAACTGCTGCTCAAAATAGCACTTCTGTCTATCTAAACACCCAGTTATCTAAGTTTTGTGAGCCTACTGTACCGCAAATAAATAAATAAATAAATAAAATTGCTCTTGTGAGATTTCCAGACCCATTTTGCAAACCAAGAGCACTGCATAAGCACACAAACGTTTGTGTTTATCCAAAAATTCAGAACTTTTCAAAGTAATGAATGGTACTTATATTTTAAACTAAGGTAATGGTATATTTATATTTCTAAAGTGGAAAAACATTTCCACAAATATCTGTTCAAATTTGAAAGCAAATTTTGATTTGACCCTATTCAAAACACTTTCTTGTTTGCTTAGTTTTTGACTTAGTTACAATGAATTCTCAAGAGAAACAAATGTAAAGCTCAGATTTAAAGGCATTCACACTGTATGTTCATTTATAAAATTTGCAAAGTCATGTTGTGTTAGTTATATAAGCCATCCAACCAGGCAACAGAAACAATAGCATACAACTTATGTAACCAGTTGACTATTCACAGCACACTGTTAATGAAAAATCTGCAGAATTAGTGATTGAAGAAATCTGAGAATTATTTCAACCACCACCATCTGAGAATTTTGTGATATGTTCCCTATTTATAACAGAAAAGCAGCTAAATTCAAATATATTATTTGTTGCATATTATTCATCCATCACTGCATGCGACATTCCTTGTCAGAAAATAAGACATAATGATACCCTAAACAAATATCTGTCTCAGACAGCATGGTCTCGAAAAGATAAATATCCTTAAGTTATGCAAAATGAAATGTCATTTATCATTCTTTAGTAGACTATATTAGAACCTCCTGATGACACCCCTTTTCTGTAGGATTAGAGCTGAAATCCAGCACGAGTTTTTAATTTGAAAGTTTGGTACTTACCTGCCATCTATTTCAGAAATTTCATGGCTGGTCAGAAGTAGTGTTTTCTTTTTAGAAACTTTTTTTTTCAAATCTAAGTGGAATAGAGTAGAATTATAACATGACAAGCTAAGAAAATATACTAAAACAAATGTAATTGAATGGAGCATAACCTTTTCATTTTAATCATTAAGACTAATAGAGGACCTTTCTGTTTTTAATCTAATATTTTTTATTTCCCAAAACAAAATATAATACAGGATAATGTAGAAATATTAAGATAGAATGGATGCTATCAGCATTTTGGGGCTAGTTTCTCATGTGCACTAAGGTCCCTTTCCACCACTGTAGCAATTAAATGTATACTCACTTTAAGACTGGATAAAGAGGTCTTAGCGCAAATAAGAATCAGCCACGTTATGTTTATCGCATACTGGTATTTACCCATTCCTTCTATACAGAATAGGGAATACTCCATATACTGCAGTAAATTTAACTACTGCCAGGAGTTAACTCAAAATTTCAATGGCACCCAATTAAACATTTCAGTTCTATAAACACAAAGTACCAGGTGCTCAGCAGGTGCAAAAATCAGTGCAGCTCTGACCCAAAATGATTTTTTCTGTAACATATACTGCTAACGGCATGACAGCAAAATGATACATTCAATACACATACCTACAACAAATGCAGTAATTATCTACCTCTGAGAAAAACGGACCTTATGCCTTGAACAATTCTTCTTTGTTACGCTGGCTAATCCTAAAAGTCACCATTTCAATATATTAGCCAGATCTATAAAACCATCTTATCACTCTAAATTCTCATTGTATCACACCTTTGTTGTGCGGACCTCTGTTATATAGTTTGCATTAAGCAATTTTTTTTCTTTACAGCATATGTAGAAAGGCATGACACACATTTCACCCAAAGTAGGGGACCAGATAGCAAGTGTGAAAAATCAGAACAAGTGGTCGAGGGGGGAGTAATAGGAGCCTATATAAGAAAAAGACCCCAAAATTCAGACTGTCCCTATAAAATCAGGACATCTGGTCACCCTATCCCAAAAGATATGCACTGTGGAAGAACCCTAAAGGAAATTCAAACAATTCACATCTAGTGCTCAAGATCTCCAAACAGTACTATGAACTTTAATTCCAGCCTTCACCATTTCAACTGTTCTCAAATTTGTTCTATGGAATATTGGTTTGGTTGCATGACCCTTGCTAGTAGATTTCCAACAAGTTCCTAGCCTATAATTTTCTACCAGTGCAATGTAACAATTTAGGGGACTGATTCTTCAGTCCTCACTCAGACAGAATTGTCCATGTACTTCCACTATCCTCTAAAATTAGTATTAACTTTTTAAAATTTGTTTTTGTGGACATAGAAATTTTTCGGTAGGCAAGACCATCTTGACACATTGTTTGATGAACCCAGTGCAAACAAACAACTTGTGACAAAGATTACTAGCCTTTCTTTCTTTATCCAGCTATCCTAGAGTGTTCCTCTCCAGTAAGTAGTAGAAAAGGTATAATGCACTATATGTCTAAAAAGAAACCACTTGTCTTATAAACCATGTTAACTTTGTATACTGTAAATGCAGGCATCTCATTTGAAATCAGCAGTATCTCATACATAGAAACTTTCTAGAGCACCAGATTTCTTTGTGATTGCAATTCCATTGTAACTGTTTATGAAAGGATTTATTTGCAAAATCTTTACATTTCAAGGACTGCTAGTTTTCATAGGGGGTCAGGGCATGCACACAAATATTTACACCATAGAATAAAGTGTTAGATTCTAGAAGAGCCTTCTCCTGCTTCACACTGGTCACCAGACTAAATATGTCCCATATTTAGCCGCAATCCAGGATACAAAATTATTATGCCATGTCTATACTAGCACTTATGTCGCCAAAACTTTTGTTGCTTGGGGAGTGTGCTCATGTGCACAGCGCTAAGTCAGGAGGAGACGCTCTCCCACCGATACAGGGTGACCAGATAGCAAGTGTGAAAAATGAGGACAAAGGATGGGCTTAATAGATGCCCATATGAGACAAAGCCCCAAATAGGGACTGTCCCTATAAACTCAGGACATCTAGTCACCCTGTGCAATATAGCCACAGGTGCTTATTGAGCTGGTTTTATTATGTCAAGAGGAGAGCTCTTTCCTGTCTGCATAACGTGGCTACATGTGTGATCTTACAGCTGCACAACTGTATTGGTAAACCTGTGCCGCTGTAAGCCTGTAAATGTAATTTGGCCTTAGTGTGTCTTTTTGAGCCAAAGGCTTCCAGGTGTCCTGCAATGTTAGAAAAAGCCAGCTTCAGAGAAAGCTCTGGCAGGAAGTTTATACATATTATTTTAAGTCAATTATAAAAGAAAAGTTTTGACTCTATACTATGTGGATGTGTGTTAAGACCACGGCTGGAACACCACCATCTTACAGTGTATTACAAGGTAGCTTCCTAGTGCTGCTTTTTCCTAACACATATATAGATCAGAACAAATACGTACTGCAGCTGCTAAATCTCACTGAATCACATGCAGGCATTCCATGTAAGAGAACAAATCCAGTCATTTTACATGGTATAGAGCAGGGGTCAGCAACCTGTCAGAAGTGGTGGGCCGAGTCATCATTTATTCATTCTAATTTAAGGTTTTGCATGCCAGTAATACATTTTAATGTTTTTAGAAGATCTTTTTCTATAAGTCTTTAATATAGAACTAAACTATTGTTGTATATAAAGCAAATAAGTTTTTAAAAATGTTTAAGAAGCTTCATTTAAAATTAAATTAAAATGTAGAGGCCCCCAGACCAATTTCCAGGATCTGGGCAGTGTGAGTGCCACTGAAAATCAGCTTGTGTGCCGCCTTTGGCACCCGTGCCATAGGTTGCCTACCCCTGGTACAGAGTCTACTGGATTCAGGGCTGGTTTTAGGGCTGGGTGGTTGCCCGGGGTACCACTCAGCTTTTCTGTGTGGCTCTGCTCCTGATTTACTGGCTGAATGGTGAGGGAGAGGTGGGAGGAAAGAAGATGAAAACATTTACCACCATGACTGGAAAAGCAGCTAGGATTGTTCCTGGCTGGATTATTCCATCAAAATGTCTCAGTTGCTTAGGTCAAATGTGTGGTACAACTTTTCTTGTGGATATTTGATTTTATCAGCAAAGGATATGTTTCTGCTAAAAGTAAATTCTTGAGTGGGAAGATATAGTCTGCAAATTGGTGACAGCATTTTGTTATATGATTGCCAATTTTTTTGAAGTCTAAGGGTATGTCTACACTACCCATCGGATCGGCAGGTAGCAATTGATCTATCTGGGGTCGATTTATTACATCTAGTCTAGACACGATAAATCAATCCCCAAGAACTCTCCCGTCTACTCCAATACTCCACCGCTGTAAGAAGTGCAGGCGGAGTTGACGCAGGAGCGGCAGCAGTCGACTCACCGCCACGAAGATGCCACAGTAAGTCTATCTAAGTACGTCGACTTCAGCTACACTATTCTCATAGTTGAAGTTGTGTATCTTAGATCGATCCTCCTCCCCAGTGTAGAGCAGGGCTAAGAATGCACTCTGAAAGTGTAAGAGAGGACAAAATAATCAGGAGGCTTAACAACATAAACATTTGACAATATTAATGACCATGTAGTATACCATTATGGCATAATCATTAAGACAGTATAGGCATTTTTCTTTTTCAAATTAACTACACCTTTACATTCCTGTGCTATTTAATGATGATCCACACCACATATTTGTTCATTTTTGTCTAAGATTTTATGGGCTCTAGAAAACTCTTGGCAAGTACACAGAGCTAAGAACTTAAATGGCTTCCATCACCATAGAAACTGAGCACCATGGAATTTCAATGTATTTATCCTAGCAATACCTCTGGGAGGTAGGGCAGTGTTGTTATCCCTATTTTACAGATGGGTAACTGAGGCACAGAGAGGTTAAGTAACTTACCCAAGATCACACACAGTTTGTGACAACAGGGAATTGAACCTAGGTCTGCTAAGTACCCGACTAGCATCCTAACCACTGGCCCATTCTTTTTCACTTCAGTTAGCCTTATTCCTGAAAGGAAGGATTTTTTCTGCTTAAGACATTGGACTGGAACTCAAGAAATCTTGCTTCAGTTCCCAGCTCTACTGCTGATATTCTGAGTGATGTGGGCCCTAATCTTGCAAAGAGAATCATACAGTTGGACAGCTTGGTGTGCTCACAGTTTTCATTGCTGGATAGAGGCCTTAATGTCCATGCTTCAGTTCCCTGCCTGTGAAACAGAGGCCAGATCTACACAGGGGGCAGAGAGGAGGCAATCTAACATATGCAACTTCTGCTATGCAGCAAGTCGACCGCTGCCACTCCCCCCATCGACTCCGCAGTGGTGGAGTTCTGGAGTCAATGGGGAAAGCGCTTGGGGATTGATTTATCTCCTCTAGACAAGACGTGATAAATCGATCCCTGATAGATCGATCACTACCCCGATAGATTGATCCGGCGGGTAATATAGATCTGGGCTGAGATGCTGTTTTCTTTCTACCTCCCTCTATATGTCTTGTCTATTCAGGTGGTCAGCTCTTTGTGGCAGAGCCTGTCTCTTCTATGCACAGTGCTTAGCACACAGGAGCACCAAATTCAGTTGGGGTCTCTGGGTGTTACTGCAATATAAATGATAACAACAATTGGACTGGACCACTAAACAACACTGCACAGACCTATTCAAGTAATACTATTGATCTGACCAAAATCCATAAAAACAAGGCATTTCAATGGTAGAGGTGCCATTCCATTCTGAGCGCACATTAGTGTGCCTAGAAACTGCAGTTTAATACCTAAAACTATCCCTAATTCAGTGAGCCTCTTAAAAGGTGTTATTATTTAACATGTTTCTGCAGCAAGCGCCCAGGTGTGCAGGGTGATTTACAAAACAATAAAGACATGACCATTGCCCCAAAGAATTTGTTATCCCGGTTACACATGACATAACATAATACAGAAAAGGATGATGTCATGCAAATGGCAGTGAAGAATACATAAAATAAGGTTCTGCACAGTATACATCATTCTCATTTCATTGTGATTGTTTTAATTCTTACAATATTTATTTAATTATTTAAATTAAATTAAATTAAATTAAAGTTGTTCTAGCATAAGGGTAGGCAACCTATGGCAAAGGTGCCAACGGCAGCACGTGAGCAGATTTTCAGTGGCACTCACACTGCCCGGGTCCTGGCCACTAGTCTGGGGGACTCTGCATTTTAATTTAATTTTAAATGAAGCTTCTTAAACGTTTTAAAAACTGTATTTACCTTACATGCAACAATAAGTTAGTTATATATTATAGACTTCTAGAAAGGGGCCTTCTAAAAACAGTAAAATGTATTACTGGCACTCAAAACCTTAAACTGGAGTGAATAAATGACGACTCGGCACACCACTTCTGAAAAGTTGCTGACCCCTGTTCTAGCAGACAGTCCATACAATATGAGCCACTGATAGGCCTTGAGGTCCCAATTAAAATTAATGGGAGTTGATAGTGCTTGGCACCTTGCAGAATTGGGTCCATAGTGACTCAACTATATTCTACTTTACCATAAATGGCATTTCATTAAACAACTTAGACTGTTTTTATTCATGAAGGGCCTGATCCTGCAAGACCTTCACACATGGAACTCCCAGTGACTTCAGTGGTTTTTGTGTCTCATTAGCATGGCCCTGTTACAGAGTACCAGTGTTTTTAAGGAGAGGCAGCCAAGTTAAAAACTAATCTATTGTAAAAAATGGTGTTAAAAGTACTGCTGCTGCGCTGAGCCTCTCTGCCAGTTTTTGTAACATTATAATCAGATTTTCCTGTTTTTAAATGCTGCTTTCTCCGCTCTGCTGTGTGAAATGCTCATGCAAAAAGGGAAGTTCCATGCACAGAGCACTCACAGGACTAAGCGCTGTTGATCCTGAATGAGTTAGTACATTTATTACTTATTACTATTACAACTTTTGGCTTTACACAGTCCTTTTAAGAACATGCAATGTTGTCATAGCCGTGTTGACCCCCAGCATGGGCAGTGGATGAAACTTCCCCTGGGGGAGGCGAGTTCATTGTCTTGCCTCTTCGGCCCACACTCCACCCCAGACCCTGCCCCCACCCACCGCTGAATCGACACTCACCTCGTCACCCCTCCACTCGCCTCCGTTCCCGCCCGCCTGCCACTAGCTCACCTTTCTGTTGACCTCCTCATCCCCTCCCACGCTAGACCCTTTCCCCCGCCCCGCCACCAGCTGTGCAGCTGGCTCACTGCTTGCCTCCTCACCTGCCACTGCCCCTCCCCATGACACAGTCTCCCCTTTTCACCTTAAAACCCTAATAACATTCCCTAAAGGAACTGAACAGGCAACAGCTATAGAGTAATTGCCAGATAGATTCTCCTCTGTGTGGCAGGGAGTTCAGTGTATGCTGTATAGCAGGCCTGCACAACTCGGAAAGCAGCGAGGGCCATATTACTGCAAAAAAACCAGTTGCGGGCCAAAAAGCCCCGCCCTTGCCCCACCCCCATCCGCTTCCCCCCACCCCACCGCTTGGCTTGCCCCACCCCTACTTACTCCCCGCGGACTGCACAGTGAGCCCGTGCGGGCCGCATGTGGCCCCCAGGCCGCATATTGTGCAGGCCTGCTGTATAGAGAGAGACAAAAAGCCGGGCTACCGGGGCCAAACTGAAGCCTAATCTCTCCTTTTGAAAAAGTGCTGGGCATTGACAGCCTGCCTCAAGGCAGCAGTTTAATCACCTTTCTTACACAGAATTCCCTGCCACACTCGTTTACTTAAACTGGGTTTGAATAAAATGACAAGATCGAGAAATAAACTCACTGGCTATATCAGCTCCTCCTTGACCAAAATTAGCAGTTACTTCTTTTGGGTGCAGAGAGCAACTGAAAGGTCATCATTTGGAAACTGGTTTTAACCCCAGTAACACATTTTCCTACAATATAAAAGCGAGATGAACATGGCCAAAGACTTCCTGGGCTTTGGCAATTTCCTATAAATGGCTTCATTACCACTTTAATGGCCCTTTAACAGTTTCAGTGATCTCTGCTACTAGGTCTCTGGAAGGCTTTTTCACTGTGTAAAGTTACTCAAGGATCCCCTCCATGCACCTCCTTATTACCTCCCTCCCCCGCATCTGCCACTGACTCCATGCTTGCATTCACACACACACACACACCCCATGCCCCGCAAGGAGTCGGGGGTGAGGAGAGACATGGCTGGCAGCTGTGGGGACCTCAAAGGAGGAAATAGGATGGGGTGGAGGGGAGGAGAGGAGGAAACTTCACCCCAGCAGCAGCAAGATGTGGGAGCCTCTGGGAAGGATCAGAGCAGGGAGGGGACAAAGTGGTGGTGGGGGGAGAACAGGACCCAGGTGGCAAGGCCGGCTGTGTTAGAGGAGGAGGCAATGTCTCCCCTTGCCTATTATACCCATTGTCCATGATCCCAGGATATTAGAGAGACAAGGTGGATGAGGTAATATTGTTTATTGGACCTGCTTCTGGTGAGAGAGACAACTTTCAAGCTTACAATGCCCCAATAAGAACTAGGTGGGTGAAACCAGCCAATTGCTACACTCTCAAATGAACTCATAAAGGAAAATAATAAAAACAAAAACACCCCATCACCTGTGGGTAAACACTTTTCACAAAGTGATCACTCTATATCTGATCTATCTATCCTCATCCTCAAAGGAAACCAGCACAACACTTTAAAAAGACAAGTCCTGGTGTTTAAATTAATAACTTTGCTAGACACTAAAAAAAATCATGGACTAAACAGAGACCCTAGATTTATGGCTTATTACAACAATATACTAACAACTCCCCACCAGCTTCCTTTATCCTTTCTTTCTTTCCCCCCATGACTAGATGGGTGTTAAGGGGCCACTTCACCTTGAACGGTCCCTCGAAATATGTGTTAACTACTTATGCTAAAAAATCTGTTCCACCTTGTATTTTTCTGTGACTCTCTGAGTATGGGCTTGGTTACACTGGCACTTTATAGTGCTATAAAGCCCCCATGAACGCTATAACCTCCTCCCTGTCCACACTGGCAAGGCACGTAGAGTGCTATAACCGCGGAGTTATAGCGCTCCTCGTAATGCACCTCCGCATGGGGAATAAGGGCTGTAGCGCAGCTGCTGTAGCGCTACAGCAAGAATGTGGACACCCACTGCGCTACAAGTGATCTCTGGAGATGCCTAGAGCCATTTAAGGCAATTGACGTCTCTTCCCTTTGTTTTGAACTCGGCTGGAGGAAAGGGGAAGTACCTCTTTAGAGTTTCTCTCTTAACTCCGCAGATAAGCAATGCAAATGTTTAAGGAGGGAGCCTGTGTGAAAACAAAGCCCTCTGTGAACGGAGGCTCGCTGACAGGCTTTCAGAAGAACGGAAAAACCACTGTCTCTCTCTCTCCACATACACATAACGCATCCCCCCTCACCCCCCTCATTTAAAAAGCACGTTGCACCCAGCTGAATGCTGGGATACCTGCCCTAATGCGCTGCTCTTAATGCCGCATTAAGTGCCCCAAATGTGGCCATGCTATACCGCTGGCGCGTCTGAGTGTGGACATACAATAGCGCTATACATATTACTGTATAAGGGGACCGCTATAACCAATAGCGCTATAATCTTGTAAGTGTAACCATACCTTTAGTTTCCCGGACCTGAATAAGAGCTCTGTGTAAGAGAAAAATCTTCTTTCACACCAACAGAAATTGGTAAGTTTTTTTTTTCTCCTGCTGATCATAGCTTACCTTAATTAATTAGCCTCTGAGAGTTGGTATGGCAACTCCCATCTTTTCATGTTCTCTGTGTGTATATTCCTACTGTACATTCCACTCAATACATCTGATGAAGTGGGTTTCAGCCCACAAAAACTTAAGCCCAAATAAATTTGCTGGTCTCTAAGGTGCCACAAATACTCCTCATTCTTTTTGAGGATACAGACTAACATGACTACCGCTCTGAAACCTGTCACTATGCAAAGCATTAAATTTAGCTGTATGAAGTGGAAATCCATCATCTTCATGAAAAAACTTGTATAGAAACAGACAGGCATCATCTTCCTTTCCAAAATGTAAACAGATGAACATCACTCCAAAAGGACAAAAGGTAAAAAAATCCATTACAATTTACATACCACACAGACTATGCTGAGAGATTGTCACACACACTCTCAAAGAAACTGTGGAACCACCTGATCAACATCCTAGATAGCAAACAGGAAAAGATTAAGAATGAGCTCTCAAAACTGGATACTCTCATAAAAAAACAACCTTCTACACAAACGTCCTCATGACTGCACTAGACAAGCCATTTAAAACACAGACTTTGCTTCTCTACAAAGGAAAAAGGACATTAAACTGTTTAAACTGCTACACGCCACAAGGCACCACAACAGTGAGTCCCTTAACCTACCCAACAGTATTGTTAATCTATCCAGCTGTACTCTTAGCCTGCAGAAGAATCTGTCTTATCTTGGGGCCTCTTCTTTTGCCCCTCCAGGCCCATGAACATGATACAGTTCTGTGGTGACCTAGAATCCTACTTTCAATGTCTCCAGCTCAAGGAATATTTCCAACACACCTCTGAACACCATACTAACCCACAGAAACCTTCCTACCAACACTACAAAAAGAAGGATTCTGCGTGGACTCCTCCTGAAGATTGAAACAACAGACTAGACTTCTACATAGAGTACTTCAGTAGACGTGCATGGGTTGAAATTGTGGAAAAACAGCATCAGTTGCCCCATAGCCTCAGCAGTGTAGAACACAATGACATCCACAGCCTCAAGAACAACTCTGATATCATAATCAAAAAGGCTGACAAAGGAGGTGCTATTGTCATCATAAATAGGTCAAGAATCAGAGAGATAGCCATGTTAGTCTGGAAAAGCAGAAGTGACAAAAGTCCTGTGGCACCTTAAAGACTAACTAAAGTATTGGAGCATAAGCTTTCATAGGCTAATACGCACTTCGTCGGATGCATGCAGTGGAAGTATCCAGAGGCAGGGTACTCCCACTGCATGCATCCAACGAAGTGGGTATTAGCCCACGAAAGCTTATGCTTCAATACTTTAGTTAGTCTATAAATAGGACAGAATATGAATGGGAGGCTGCTAGGCAGCTCTCTAACTCCACATTCTACAGGCCATTATCCTCTGATTCCACGGAGGAGTACCAAAAGAAACTACATCATCTGCTCAAGAAACTTCCTGGGAAAGCACAGGAACAAATCTGCACAGACACACTCCTAAAGCTCCAACAAGGGGTATTCTATCTACTAACACCCTAACAGCAGGATTGTCTGGCTATGTAGATTCTCTCCTCAGGCCCTGTGCTACCAGTACTCCCAGCTATCTTCGACACCACTGACTTCTTGAGGAAACTACAATCCATTAGTGATCTTCCAGAAAACACCGTCCTGGCCACTATGGATGTAGAAGCCCTCTACACCAACATTCCACACAAAGATGGACTACAAGCCATCAGGAACAGTATCCCCAATAATGTCACAGCAAACCTGGTGGCTAAACTTTGTGACTTTGTCCTCACCCACAACTATTTCACATTTAGGGACAATATATACCTTCATGTCAGCGGCATTGCTATGGGTACCTGCGTGGCTCCACAGTATGCCAACATTTTTATGGTGTGACAAAGCTCCAAGTCTGTACTTGTGGGTCCTGCGCTTCCTGGCAGATTTAGGGGCCTCAGAAACTCATCTAGGCCCCAGAGTGACCTCCCTTTCTCAGTATAATTGGCAAGAGTCACCGCCTAGTGAGTTACCTTCATCACAGGCCAGTATGGAAGATGGAAAAGGGGGGAGTCCAGGCCCGCCCTCTACTCCGGGCTCCAGCACAGGGACCCTAATAGTATCAGCTAAGATGGCTGACCTTTTATCCACAAAACACAATACAATTCCCTGGGCTACTTCCCCACAGCAGTCTCCACTTCTTCAAACTCCACTTCACCCTTACCTAAGGGCCTCCTTCCTTCTGTATGATATGTTGTCCACCACTCAGTCTCACCAACAGCACAACTTCCTCCCACAGCTCCTGACACCCACAGCCACCTGACTAACTGGGAGGTTTTTATCTGGTTTCAGCCAGTCTCTGATTGGCTTCAGGTGTCCCAATTAGGCTAGCTGTTTCTCCTCCTTTCTAGAAGGTTCTTATTGGCCCCAGGTGTCTTGATGGGCCTGGAATAGCCTTTGTTTGGCTATCCAGGGAACAGGGACCTGCACATCCTGAGACTAATATACCTGCCTTCCAGCACTCTCCTCTACCCTTCTGGTCTGACTCCGTCACAATGGCTGACTTAGAATAACTTTTCCTTAGCTCTCATCCCCTAACAACCTGCCTCTACTTGTGTTACATTGATGACATCTTCATCATCTGGACCCATGGAAAAGAAGCTCTTGAGGAATTCCACCATGATTTCAACAATTGCCATCCCACCATCAACCTCAGTGTGGAACAATCCACACAAGTGATCCACTTCCTGGACACTACAGTGCAAATAAGTGATGGTCACATAAACACCACCCTATACCAGAAACCTACTGACTGCTAAACTTAACTACATGCCTTCAGCTTCCATTCAGGATACATCGCACGATCCATTGTCTACAGCCAAGTTCTAAGATACAACCACATTTGCTCTAATCCCTCAGACAGAGACAAACACCTACAAAATCTATATCAAGCATTCTTAAAACTATAATATCCACCTGTTGAAGTGAAGAAACAGATTGACAAAGCCAGAAGAGTACCGAGAAGTCACCTACTACAGGACAGGCCCAACAAAGAAAGTAACAGAATGCCACTAGCCATCACTTTCAGCCCTCAACTAAAACCCTTCCAGTGCATCATCAAGGATCTACAACCTATCCTGAAAGATGATCCCTCACTCTCACAGACCTTGGGAACCAGACCAGTCCTTGCTTACAGACAGCCCCCTAGCCTGAAGCAAATACTCACCAGCAACCACACACCACACAACAAAAACACCAACTCAGAAATCAATCCTTGCAACAAAGCCCAATGCCAACTCTGTCCACATATCTATTCATGTGACACCATCATAGGACCTAATGACATCAACCACACCATCAGGGGCTTGTTCGCCTGCACATCTATCAAAGTGATATTTGCCATCATGCACCAGCAATGCCTCTCTACCATGTACATTGGCCAAACCAAACAGTCTCTAAGTAAAAGAATAAATGGATGCAAATCTGACATCAGGAATCATAACATTCAAAAACTAGTAGGCAAACACTTCAATTTCTCTTATCACTCAATAACCAACCTAAAAGTGGCAATTCTTCAACAAAAAACTTCAAAAACAGGCTCCAATGAGAAACTGCTGAACTGGAATTAGTTAATTTTCCCCTACTATTACTATTACTCACACCTTCTTGTCAACTGTTTGAAATGGGCAATTCTGATTATCACTACAAAAAGTTTTTTTTTCTCCTGATGATAATAGCTCATCTTAATTAACTAGCCTCTTAGAGTTGGTATGGCAACCCCCATCTTTTCACGTTCTCTTCCTCTCTCTCTCTCTCTATATATTTTCCTACTGTATGTTCCACTATATATCTGATGGGTTTTAACCCATGAAAGCTTATGCCCAAATATATTTGTTAGTCTCTATGGTGCTACAAGTACTCCTCGTTCTTTTTGTGGATACAAACTAACATGGCTACCACTCTGAAACTTGTTCACCTTGTCTCTCTCTAAAGTATTTTAAGGCTTACATTTTCTAACTCTCTTAAAATCAGATGTTTCAAGTGGGGAACCAAAAAACTGAGGCATCTCAAATCATTAGTCATGTTGAAAAATGTAGTTGTGGACATATTATGCCCCACAGCAAGTCTTTAGTAGAGCCTGGAATAGAAGCCACACAGGAGTCTCTCTGTGTTCCAACTATTACTTCACAAATTATGCTTTAACGGCATTAGCAGCATTGTAAAAACACAGCAGACTGTGACTAGGACACTCTGCACAGACTGTTCTCAATAGTACAATGCATCTGGAATCTTTCCTCTTACACTTTAGGCACTGTATATTATTTGAGTCATGGACTCTTTCATTCTTTAAACAAGTGCTTAGCACCATGTTTTGATAAACCTTTGAGAATGAAAAGCAGCAGTGCTTTTTGGATCAAAGCTTTACATTGCAAATTACCTCTCTTGTAGGAATGAGACACAGGTTGTCTTTTAGCTCTGAGTTAACAAGAGCAGTTTGCAAAAGCAAGTGAAAGATTGAATGTCTATATTTTAAGGGTGAGATTTTTAAAAGCACCCAACTCCTATAGGTATTTTAAAAATCCCACCCAAAATTCACAGCTAATTCACCTCGCTCACATGAGCTGTCGAACAAAATCCACCCGATAACAAACTCCCAATGCATGGACTAAAACACAACAGAATTATGCACAGATTAAAAAAGAAATGTTAACAATAGCTTTTGGTTGTGAACAGTTTATTGAATACTGTTAGGAGGCAAATTATTTGAATTAGAAACAGACCATAAATTGTTGAAAGCCATATTACCGTAGCAATTGTGCAAAGCACCCCAAGATTAGAAAATGATCATGAACTTGGAAAAGTACTCAGTAAATGTGAAGAAAAAAGGCGTAACAAGCAGGTTCTTGTGGTTAACATACTTCCAAGAGTACCTATAAATAGTGAAAGCAAAAGGCTGCAGGAAGCGAAGTGTGAAATAAATATTACCCACATATTACCCATTTTTAAAAGAGAGTCTGACAAACCCAAATGAGCAACACAAAATTACCCAATTTTACAAGAACTTGAGAAAATAATTCTAGATGGATGGCCAACAGAAAAACCCAGCATCACCAGGCATACAAATGTATTGGGACACTAGGGATGAAAATGCTACATAGGATGCAATTCTGTACATAGGACATGATGTCATAATACTACGCAGCCTCAGGTTTGAAATACAAAGCATCATTTGTAGTGCCCACCCATGCATGAAATCTGCAATAAATACAAGGAACAGAATGCAAAAGACCCACTGAAACCACACGAAACTCTGACTGCCATTTGTCCAAAGTCAGTGCAGATTTATTTGAAATAAACAGGAAACAGTCTCTAAGGACTACTACTGACATATAGTTTTGGAACTTCAGCTGTTGCATATCAAGTAGCAAAGTTTGCATGGCACAGAATTCAAGATGAGTTACTCACAGATGTTGGAACGCATTTTCAAAAGTGGCTCATTTTAGCAAATCTTTTTGATATATCAATTCAAGCACGCCACGCTTCAAGCTCTTGCCATGCCCAGTCAAGTAAGTGAACAGCAAAAGTAGTGCAATGTAACAAACAGCTTGAATAGAAAAGTGCCTGATACATTCAAGAGATCCATATTTAGCATGCCTAAAATGTCACTTGATACCTCAGAATGCCTTATTAAGATCACCAACTCCAAAGTTCTTGGGCAAAAGATCAGATTCTTAATTTCATCCTCTAAGAGAGTTTTTGAAACACAGTATGTCTACACTGGAGCTGGAGTTGTAATTTCCAGTTTAGGGACACACAGCTATGCTAGGCAGTGCGCTAGGAATAGCAGTGTAAATATGGCTGCATGGGAGGAGGGATGAGCTAGTCTCCTTGAGTACAATCCCGTCTGAAACCCCATGATACAGACTTGGGGTGGTTAGTCCTTTCTGCTGCTCTCACTGCCCTGACTACACTGGTAATTTTAGCTCGAGTTGGAAATTACACCTTTAATTGTGCTGACATACCTGCAGACAGTTAATACTAAAGTAGTTTAAAAAGACTATATGACAGGAAACTGGAAAAAAATAAATACTATAACAAAAATGCCAAACAGTTACTCCATATTGCAACTGGGAGAGAATATTAGATTTCAAACAGAAAGTGTCAAGCAACCTGTCCAGGTAACATCTATACAATCCACATCAAGTTCATCTGTTGTATTAAAGGTGAGCTCTACAGGACATGGTGCACTGACAGGAATAACACATGCTCACCCAGTCACTGACAATGAAAAACATCAGGAGCAGCAAACAGGCTCCAGATGGCAGGTCTGTCTGAGAATAAGTTTCCATATGATCAGAACTCCACTGAGGTTCAGAGTTAGTGGTATTGACAGATATATAATAAGAGGCAAAATAATCCTTTCATCTGTCAGGAAGTTTGGGATCATGTACCTTGACCTCCACTGCAGAGGTCTTCCTTTGTGTGTTTTGTTAGTTGGCAGTATTTATTTGTAGTTGTTGGGGGTGGGGGGTTTCAGTTCAAGTTCTAGTTCATTACGTGATTACTTTTTTGAAAGGGAAGGTGTAACAGCAATCATGGCATTCAGTGGATACTGAGTTGTGACAGGGTATAACCTTTGTAAACTTGTAAACTGGTCATCTGACCCTTATCATAAAGTGGCATAAGGATGGTTAAGTTGCGTGGCTTTGATCTTCCTCTTAGAGAACCAATGTGCACCCTTAATTCAACTGTTCTTCAAAGTCAGGCATCCTGAAAGTAACACTTAAAAAGGTTGGTCTTCCACAAATCTGTAGAGAGCACTATCTGGCTTTTGAAAGGAATAAAGAATCTGTATATATTCTGCTGACTCAAATTGGTTATATATTTCTTACCATGTTTAGTTATTTGGATTTTGTGTAGCTGTTTCCTCTAACCCTGGTTCTAAAATCACATTAAGACCATATTGTGGCTGTCTGTGGTAATATAGCACATGTTGATAGAGAAAAGGGAGAACACAGTTTAAGGGGATATATTTTTGTCACTCTCTTTTTCCTAATTTTTTGAGGTTAGAAGGTTGCTAAAAGTTATTCAGAGGCTGTTAGAAATTCCTTAAAGCTGAAAGTGCTTTAATCATTTGATACTGAAGTTAGAGTTGTGGCTACCAAATAGCAACCTTAAAGAAACTGTATCCATTCCTGTGTCAATCTTTTAGATTAAAATATGTCTGGATTAGTCCTATTTATAAACTACTGAAAATCCAAGTAGAGAAAAGACCTGATCCTCAGCCCATCGGAGACAGTGAAAAGTCCCATTGACTGCTGTGATCTTTGGATCAAGCCCAAAGAAAGGAATTTTTAATATTCTCTCTCAAAATTTCTAATGTGCTCTTCAAAATGGTAAATAAAACATCAACCATAAAACTGTGAAATGCATTAAATTTACCTGCAAAGATTTTCAACCATCCCTTCCTCGGGTGCTATTTCTTAATTTTACTATAGTTTTTTAGATGTATTCATTGCCCATAAGAAATTATACTGGATTCTTCTTTGGCCTTCATCTGGGAGGGAAGACGTGCAAAAGGATAGGTTTTGCAATAAACTCAACCTTCTACCAGTGAATTCTACCAAACCTATATACACCTCTTCTACCATTGCCAATCCAACATTAACAAAATTACCATCTAAAAAGTGTATATCACATAGTCTAATACTTCAAGTTAAAATAACCTATTTTCAGTGGCATCCTTACTTAGCTCCTGATGAAACAAATCTCTGAATGATGTATGAAATAAATTTTTTTAGGAAAAAAAATAGTAAAAGTAGCCTGTAATTCTGAAACAGTTAAACTCAAGACCCTGCAGCCACAGCTGAATGATCAAAATATCTATTTAGTATATATGAGTCTTTGCTGAGTGTGGTTTTACTGTGAAAATATGCTGTGATGTATATGTACACTCAAATGCAGTAGACTATAGCATTTATGGAACTTGTAATAATTTCCAAAATGGACAATACTAAGTGTAATGCTATATTAGCAGCCTAAA
The DNA here is from genome assembly GCA_007922305.1 of Dermatemys mawii. Taxonomy (NCBI): domain Eukaryota; kingdom Metazoa; phylum Chordata; order Testudines; family Dermatemydidae; genus Dermatemys; species Dermatemys mawii. Next base: position 31,644,110 of record ML677350.1, on the reverse strand, counting down.
AATTAGTCAGAAATTACATAAATTAGGTATGGATTATATGCTGATCCAAGATTCTAACACAGAATAGACAGACTTCTCTCACCCCATCTGCCAGAAATAATTGGCTATTGAAAATATTGATCCTACATCCCTACCCTGAGTAATCAGGATTTACTTATGTTAATGGGGAACTGAGGTCTTATCAGGCTTTGGTTCCAAATAGCATTTGAAAGTAAGAAGAGAGTGTGTTATATTTGCATTTTTTATTATACTTTTTAAAAATCTGCAGTTAGAATGCAAATGTTGGTAGATGCACACATACAACTGGTATTGACCCAATTTGGAAGGCACACAGCAAATCCGACATGCCCTGGTAAATTCCAAGAGGTCACTGCCTCCTATTGCCTTTACTTAAAAAGCTTAAATTCATTTTAGGTTGTGTTGATGGACACATTCTCGCTGAGCTATCAGATAACACCATTTCCATTCTATGTTTTCAAAATTCAGGCAGGAATTGGATTTTCTTCCTTGACACCAGACAAAGCATTTTTTAACCTAGTTTTTAGCTGAAACTGACAGAACTCAAAGGTAACAACCATTATTTAAAGTCATATTGGTGGGCATATAATAATAACTTGAGTAAGAGTTATGGGAGGGGCTGGGGTTGGGACAATCTAACCAAAGTATTAATGAGATGATCTTATTGTTTTTTTTCTGATTTACATTTTATAATAAAAGTTTATTGATGATCACAAGAACTGAGAAGGTTGCTAACATGCTAGTTTAGACTAATGTTCAAGATGACATTTACGATATCTTCTGTTTCAAAAATCTCAGGGTAGGATGCATTAACATGCTAAAGGAGTCCACTTCACAAGCCATAAATGAGCCCATTGTATTCTAGAACTGCACTGAGGTGGAACAATGGACCTTCTATCCAGTCAGTGGGGTTCCCGGTTGCTACTATACCATGATTGCCATTAATTACACTGGTCTACAATTTTTTAGAAGTCGTCTGCTTCAGAGATAAAATGTGATATTTATTATGTATTTTGATGTGCTGAATTCAAATATGACAATTAAAACAACTGACTGGCTACTGTTTCTAAGATATTTAAGTTTTTACATTTCATGTCTATGTATATTGTGTAGATAGTAGAGCTTTAATCATAAATTGTAAACCTAGGTCTTTTCATGTGTTTATGGTTGCTTTACATGATAATATTTCACCTGTCCTGTTTATGTAACACTTTAAAAATCAGCCAAAGGGTTCTATAAATAAAATGTATTATGAAACAAAAGGCAAAAAACTATTATGTACATAGTTTAGTCCTATTCAGTGTCTACTCGGCGCTTCTTGGCTTGTCTCTTGTATTCATTAAATGGAGCATCTCTTGTCACTGTCCAGCAATAGTCTGCAAGCATTGATGGGCTCCATTTGCCCTGATAGCGTTTCTCCATTGTTGCAATGTCCTGGTGAAATCGCTCACTGTGCTCGTTGCTCACTGCTTCGCAGTTCGGTGGAAAAAAATCTAGATGAGAGTGCAAAAAATGTGTCTTTAGTGACATGTTGCAACCAAGGCTTTTGTATCTGTAGTTGTCTGCCTTGTTGTTTCCGAGAAAATGTATTGCCACTGACTGGAAGGCTTTCCATGCCGTCTTTTCCTTGCCACGCAGTGCATGGTCAAATGCATCATCTCGAAGAAGTTCACGAATCTGAGGACCAACAAAGACACCTTCCTTCATCTTAGCTTCACTTAACCTTGGAAATTTTCCACGGAGGTACCTGAAAACTGCTTGTGTTTTGTCAATGGCCTTGACAAAGTTCTTCACCAGACCCAGCTTGATGTGTAAGGGTGGTAAGAAAATCTTCCTTGATTCAACAAGTGGTGGATGCTGAATACTTGTCCTCCCAGGCTCCAATGACTGTCGGAGTGGCCAATCTTTTTTGATGTAGTGGGAATCTCTTGCATGACTATCCCATTCACAGAGAAAACAGCAGTACTTTGTGTATCCAGTCTGCAGACCAAGCAAGAGAGCAACAACCTTCAAATCGCCACAAAGCTGCCACTGATGTTGGTCATAGTTTATGCACCTCAAAAGTTGTTTCATGTTGTCACAGGTTTCCTTCATATGGACTGCATGACCAACTGAAATTGATGGCAAAACATTGCCATTATGCAGCAAAACACTGATTCATCGAAGACGAGTCTTAAAGCTGAAGAGTCTCCACTCATCTGGATCGTAACGATGTTGAGGGCTGCCATCACACCAACGATGTTGTTGCAGGCTACAGGATCACCTTCCATGAAGAAGAATGGGACAAGATCCTTTTGACGGTCATGGAACATGGAAACCCTAACATCACCTGCCAGGAGATTCCACTGCTGTAGTCTGGAGCCCAACAGCTCTGCCTTACTCTTGGGTAGTTCCAAATCCCTGACAAGGTCATTCAGTTCAGCTTGTGTTATGAGGTGTGGTTCAGAGGAGGAGGATGGGAGAAAATGTGGGTCCTGTGACATTGATGGTTCAGGACCAGAAGTTTCCTCCTCTTCCTCATCTGACTCAAGTGAGAATGATTCTGGTGCATCAGGAACCGGCAGTCCTTCTCCGTGGGTATTGGGCGTATAGCTGATGGAATGTTTGGATAATGCACAGTCCACTTTCTCTTCTTTGACGCACCTTTCCCAACTGGAGGCACCATGCAGAAGTAACAATTGCTGCTATGATCTGTTGGCTCTCTCCAAATCATTGGCACTGCAAAAGGCATAGATTTCCTTTTCCTGTTCAACCACTGGCAAAGATTTGTTGCACAAGTGTTGCAGCATATGTGTGGGGCCCACCTCTTGTCCTGATCTCCAATTTTGCAGCCAAAATAAATGGGATAGGCTTTCTTAACCATAGTGGTTATATTGCGCTTTTGTGATGCAAAAGTCACTTCACCACAAACATAGCAGAAGTTATCTGCACTGTTCACACAAGTACGAGGCATCTCTGCTCACTTTGGCTAAACAGAAATGTGCCCCTTTGCAAAATCAAACACTGACAAATAAGAGAGCATGACACCGTATGATTTCTAGAGCTGATATGGGCAATTTGTTCAGCAGAGTGATGTAAGCTTCGTTATGATTGCATCATCCATGACTTCTAGGAATAACATGATGCAATTCATATCATGTATGACACAATACCAGCTTCAGATTGCATCATTCATTGTTTTGCCTCAAAAGCAAGTACTGTCCAAACCCAGTTATAGATTTATTCATAGATCCAGTCAAAGATGTATTTTAGTCATTTCTGGTTTAAATTGAGATCCCTTCCCTTTATAACTCACTTATCCTCCGCCATTCCCATGTTAAGGGTCGTATATACTGACCCAATAGCATATCTTGAAAACTAGAGCCAATCAACAATTTTAAGCATCATTTTCATTCTCAGTGACCCAGAATTAGTAAAGTTTGACTACATTTATTTCAGAAGCATTTTGGCTGTAGAGCAGTGTTATCATTGTCATCGCTCTCATGTGGGTGAAAGAAACTTCCTTCTGCTCTAAAAGATAATCAAGGGTGTAGTGGAGGGAACACAGAATATCCTTCAGTTTACCACAACTGACTTGAGGGCTTGTGGAAACTCCCAGACAGACCAGTGACAAAATGATCTCTCTAAAATGGTGTATCTTCTGCTCTGGAGATGTATTAAAGTTGAGCTTAAATGTTTTTTTTTTTTAAAAAGTCTGTTTACAGTCCACCTCTGGGTGAATATAATAGTTGGCCATCGTGGTGTTGCTTACAGCATCTGACATTTATTCGCTTTTCTAGTGCACTACTCCCATAGTGTCTGAGAACCTCACAGTCATTAATGGAACAGATTCTCCAGTCTGCCAAGTTCTCTTTGTCCCCTGCTAGCCACTTCCCATGGTTCCTTTTGCTCTCTACACTGCCCTTCCTTTTCCCACTCCTATGTTCCCATTAACTCCTCCCCTCCCACTTCTGTCTCCTTACACCATCTCCCACTACATATAGTTTAAAAAAAAACCCAAAAAGCACCCAAGGAAAACAAAATAAAGAAAACAAAAACAACAAAATCCCAAGGAATTAGTTTGATATTTGCCACCTGTTTGCTTCCCTGCCCCTTGTCTGGCTTGTCTATTTAGATTGTAAGCTCTTTGAGGAAAGGACTATCTTTTACTATATTTTTGTAGCATGCCTAGCACCATGGAGACTTGATTTGAGGCCTTTAGGTCACTGGTCCCTAAACTTTTTACCTCATGCCCCCCCTTACCCTGTCTGTGCCTCCTCTGGAGCCGAGGCTGGGGACATGGACAGGGGTAAGAGCAAGTGGGAGTGGGCGTGGGGCCAGCAGTGGAGCCTTGGCCAGGGGTCTTAGCCAACAGCCAAGGCTAACCTGGGCACGGGGCCAGGAGCAGAGCTGGGTCCCCCCCCATGAATGTTCCTCTGCACACTCCTGGGGGTACCCCCACAGTTTGTAGACCTCTGCTCAAGTGTAGCAGAGCCTGCCCAAAAATGGGGGGAGGGCCATAGCCACCGCCTCTCCTCTTCTGCCCAAGGTACTGTCCCTGGCCAGTCTGTAGCTGACCAGGAACTGCGGACAAAGGGCCTGCAGTTGCCCGCGTGTAGATCTTACCTGGACCTGGCTCTAGCTGTTGGGCCGCAGCCCAGTCAGGGTAAAAGGCATGTGGGCAGCTGTGGGGAGACACACCGCGGACCCTTCACCTGACTGGATTAAGGGTGGCGTTGAGAACAGGCTCCAGCCTGTGTTCCCGCCCAGCAGGCCCCTACTCAGGGCAGGTGGAGGGTCCATGGGGCGGATCCCCACAGCTGCCTGTGCAGCTCTTATGTGGTTGCCAATCTTCCTGGATTGGCCATGAGTTTCCCGGAATGGGCCTCAATCTGCTGGTGACCGCTGAAGCCAATCCAGGAGACTAAGGCCCCTAAAAGTTCAGTGGGTGGCACAGTGGGACTAATGCAGGCTCCCTAGCTGTCCTGGCTGCACACGGCTCCCAGAAGTGGCCAGGAAGTCCCTCTAGTGCCTAGGTGCAGAGGCAACCTGAGTCTCTGCACACTACCCTGCCCTGAGCATCGACTCTGCAGCTCCCATTGGCCAGGAACCATGGCCAATTGGAGATGTGGGGGTGGTGCCTGAAGCAGAGGCAGCATGCAGAGCTGCCTAGCCCTCCTTGAGCTTAGGAACCGGACATGCCGGCTACTTCCCAGGAGCCACTCGAGGTAAGTGCCTGCATGGACTGGAGCCTGAACCCTGACCCCGCACCTGCACGCCAACCCCTGCCCCAGCTCTGAGCCCCCAACACTCAAACTCCCTCCCAGAGCCTGCACTCCTCCCACACCCCAACCTCCTGCCCCAGGCTCAGCTGAGAGTCCCCTCCCACACTCCGAATCTCTGACTCCACCTCAAGCCCAGAGCCCTTGTCCCCTCTTGCATCCCAACCCCCAGCCCTAGCCCAGTGAAAGTGAGTGAGGTGGGAAAGAGCAAGTGACAGAGGGAGGGGGGATGGAGTGAGCAGAGGGCAAGGTGGGGAAGGGGTGGGGCCTTGGGGAAGAGTAGGGAGGGGAGTGGGGCAAGGGTGTTTGGTTTATGCAATTTGACAGTTGGCAACCCTAGGCTCTTATCATAGCTAGGCTGTGGCCCCCCAGATGGAGCCGGATCTAAGTAAGACCTGAGGTCAGGCACTGTGGGGAGCCATGGACCCTCCTTCCCTGACAGGGAAGGATATGAGGAAGGGACACAGGCCAAAAGCTGCTCTCAACCCCCACACCCAGAGCAGGTGGAGGGCCAGTGGCGCCCCACAGCTGGCCAGGCTACAGCAGCTGGCCTGGCCAGAAGAGGAGGGGCCTCTGCTGAAAAGTGAGAGGGCCAGGCCCGTCCACTTTCCAAAAGTAGTAAGGCCATGGCCCCTTGCTTCTTCTCCCCCATCCTCCAATTTCAGCACCCCTGCCGCTGGTCTAGGTGCTACCGCAATATAATTAATAATTAATGACAAAAATCAACACTAAAATATTACCCAAGCAGTACTCAGATCCACCACCCTTGGCTCTCTAAGCCTGGGACACTGCTAAACATCATCTCTAAATGAACCACAGCCTCATTCTCGCTTATTCTGAACATATCTAACATCTAGTTTAAAAAAAAAACATTTTCTTTCTTCTTCTTCTTTTTTTTTTTTTTTAAAAAAAAGATTTTGTTGAAATGTAAAAAAATGGTTTTGGGTTGAGCAAAATTCTGAGATTTTTAAAAATATAATTGAATTTGTTAAAATATAACTAAAGGGACTTTTCAAACAAAAAATAATTTCAAACAAACAAAAAAAATCCAGACATTTTATTTCAAAAATGTCTAAACAAAATGTTTAGATGTCTTAGGATTTTTTCCTTCTGGGAAAAAAAATTCCTTTTTTCCCCAGAAGGGAAAAAAAATTGGCAAAATCAAAATGAACTACCAAAACATTTTGGTATAGACAACCCTGAATTTTTTGCTGAAAAAAAGTTCTGATTGAAAAATTTTGCCCAACTCTTCCCCTGTGGGGTACGTACTATCTTCTATTGGTTACAGATCAGAAAACTGAGGTAGAGAAATGAATTGACTTGCCTTGAGTCACAAAGATGGGTTTACATTTTATGATTCCCTTGCTTGGCTCCCAAGCCTCTCTCTAATACTTATATATTCTGAGATTAGACACAGGGGGTGGGAGGATTTTCTCTCTACTTTATATTGCATCAGAAATCTGGCAATGAATGAAAAGAAACAAATTAAAACAACCCAGAAAACCTAAATCTGCCACAATTAACCATTCCATTTTCTTCTTATGTCAATTACATTGAGCAAACAATTAAAAGGGGGCAACAACAAATGTAGGACCCCTTCATGTACACTGCTATGTGTTCTTAAAATTAATTCAACTCACTAGGGGTTGTAGTTGCTTTCAGGAAGCTGCCTATGAATAACTGAAATGAATAATAAACAAACAAAAAATGCACTGTCCATGTGCTATTTCAGAACCACTAGGAGTGGACTGTTGTAAATCCTACTATGAAAATTAAACAGTTTATGAGATTATTTCTATTTTTCCCCCTTAAAGATTTGTTTTGCTTTGTATTTGTTAGGCCAGTCAAAAGTAACAGAGAAAGCTTTGTGTTTGGGCATTAAATCATTTCAGTAACATGCTGTGAATTCCTCTGCAGTAGCAGCATAGGGGTTAGTCACCAAAGAAGGAGGAAAATGATGATGGCAGACGTTTTGCTGTTGAACGTGAACAGAGTGAAATCAGAGGAAGAAATGCTATAAGCAATAATAGGGCAGTAGAAAGTGTTCCAATCCAACTCCAAATGAAGCCATGAGAGTGTCTTTTGGTGGACTTAATGGGAGTTGGATCAGTCCCTCTTAGAGAAGTAAACCGCTGTGAAAAAACCCAGCCCAACTTCCCAATCAGGCATCCCGCAACTCTCTGTCAAACCTGCATCTCTCAGCACCTCACCCTCCTTACCATTCCAGCCTGCACATCCCTGGCATCCTTCCCTCTTCAGACAGACCTGCATAGTTCCTCTTAGTATCATTCCCTCCCATTTCGGTGTTCCTGCTACACCTCATTCACTGTCTTCATTACATTCATTCTGCGCACTTACTGAATGTTGGAGTGGTGCCAGTCACAGTTCTTTGACACATTTTCTGACCCACATATATACAATGTGTAACTTGGCCCAATGGGATATGTGCATGGGTCAGTTTACCTTGTCTGGTTATAAGGCCTTCTACCTTCGTTTCTCCAACTTAGCTCCCCTCCAAAATGTATACAAACTCCAATGGTTCAAGTGTATCTACTTACTGGAATCTGGTTTATTTCACAGCACAGAACAGCTTAGCTCAACTCAAGTCTTCCAGCTGTCTCTCAGGCTTACCTGCTCCTCCAACTAGATTTCACAGCCCTTAAGTCCTCCCAAAACCAGGCCTCCTTCCTAGCCTGACCCAAAACCTTTCCCACATAAGTCTTCTGCTCCTGCTCCCTGCAGGTATCTCCCACCAGATGTTCTACCTGGGTGGTACAGAGTCCCTTTCCTGACCCCAAGTTTCCCTTAGCTGTCTGGGCCAGCTCTCTCTTAAAGGAAGCCTCATCGCCAGGTTCTGTCATGTGATGCTTGGTCACCTGTCATAGCTGCCAGTCAAAGTCTTGAAATGTACTTCAGGGATGCATGCATGCACTCCAGGTCTGTTACAAGATGCAACTGGACACCATTTTGTCTAAGTATTGGGATTTTAATGAATTCAAAATCATGGACATCCTTGCTTTCCTAGAGAGGTCTTGCTATTTTCATGTTACTTTAATTTAACTCTCGTCATCTGTATATTTTTGTTTTTCAGTGTTCACTGAAGTGATGAGGCATCTTTACATACACTGAGTTCCAAGAGACATTATCACCTAATTAGGACAAGTAGCGATACCATAAAAAGCCATTACTAAATTTTGTGAGGATTAAGACAATATTTGCATTACAGCATGTCAGCTATTTCAAAGTATTCTTTTACAAAGCCCCCTTTGAAATCAATCTACTATGTATATAGTGCTCCAGTGTATAGTGTATATAGACCAGTAGTTCCATACTCTTAATACGCTGCACCAAGGTACAACGGAATTTGGATTCAGGGGATTGGTGGGGAAAGGCTGCCACTTTATTAAGGTAAAATTGACAGCGAATAAAAGTCAGCAACAATAGATATAGAACAACAGACCATCCAGCTTTCCAAAAAACTACCGCTCTAAAATCTACATCTTATGGGTATCTCAGGTTATAATCAGTATTTAACATCACTGACCAGCTGTACCTGCATCCTAATAAGGATATATGGAGAGCCTTCTCCACTTGAGTCCTATCCTTGTCATGACACACTCTCTACCTTACTGGGCATGGCATTTTTAAGCCTTCACAATGAACTATTTTCCCAGAATGCTGGGAATTAGTGTTAACTCCTCTCTTCCTGTAAACATCCCCAGCAATGACTGGCCTGCAACCCACTTGAAATCTGCACAACCTCTGTGATCTCCTCTCAGTGAACAAACCTGGGATAAACAACATTTATGATCCCGGTGAAATACTTTAATTAATAAACTATCTTGCCTCAGATAGTGCAGCCTCCGCTGGCCAAACCCACTGGCAAAGTACCTCAGTCTAACATAGGCAAACAAGACTGTTATACGGCTGGGATCTGCAAAGGAGGGGGACGGAATGTGAGCAGCTGGTCGCTTGAGCCTAGTTCAGCAAAACACTTACACATGTACATAACTTTTTAAGAAGGAAGAGTATGGGCTATTGACAATGCTACCCTCCTGCTTCTGAATTAATGTATTGCTGTACATGATGTGTGTACTTTGTAGTAAGCACTGCCTTCTTCCAAACCCATCAGCTGTTCGTTTCTCTCCACAGGAAGCAGGGAAGCAGCATTCACCTATGCCATTACCGCTGCTGGGGTTGCACATGCTGTCACTGCGGCCTGCAGCCAGGGCAATCTCAGCAACTGCGGCTGTGACCGAGAGAAACAGGGCTACTACAACCAGGAGGAGGGCTGGAAATGGGGAGGCTGCTCTGCGGATATCAGATACGGCATTGAATTCTCCAGGAAGTTTGTTGATGCCCGAGAAATCAGAAAGAACGCACGGAGGCTGATGAACTTGCACAACAATGAGGCTGGAAGAAAGGTATTCAAGATGGGGAGGGAGTGGGATAACATGCTCTCTGGAGGGTGGGGGGGGTCTTTTAATTTGCAACTGAACTTAAGTGGGGCTGGTTGTAGTGAGCAATGCCCCCAGTTTTCACCCGCCTTCTAGATTGTCATTTTGCGCCCATCTCAAAGTTATCTGATGGCGTTTAATGCCTATATTTGTTTTACAGATTCAGAAATGAGTTTATGTCAATGCTCCATTAACTACTCCACAGTTTATGTGCCTCTAATCATTTCCACTTCTTTAGGCCCCCTTCCAAGCTCTCTTGAAATTAGGCACGATCTTGCAGGAATTGTCATTGGTAGTGCTAAATCTTTGCATTTTCATTCTCTGGAAAAAAGCTAGCAAGAGGTAAAGGGGATTGTGGTGGGACATGGAAAGATTTTTACGTTGCTGAACTCCAACAGCTTCAGTAGTTACTCATTCCACCCAAAGGCAAAATGCTGCTTCAAGTATGCCTCTAATCAAATACATACTTTGTAGCAAATGCATAACTGTCAATTTCACATTGATGGAGTGCATATAACCACATGATCACTAGACAAGTGTTACTTAATCTTTGGAAGAAGACACACACTTAAATGTCTACAGTCATGATTTAGCTGCTTGCCAGTGAAACAATAAGTTTAATGGAATTATGCCAATTTATGCCAGTTGAAGATCTAACTCCACAGCTCCAAAAGCTTGCCTTTTAAAAATTAAAATATGCCCTTTTTCATAATACATCACCACACTCAAAAGAGATTTTGTTAAAGTTTTTTAAAATGTTTTCAGCCTAAGAAATAAGGGTAATTTTCCAAGATGAAGCTTCTGTATGAATTGAATTATATTATGGATTCTACTGTGGGGTTTCTCAACCTTTTTCTTTCTGAGGCCTCCCTCAACATGCTATAAAAACTCCAGGGCCCACCTGTGCCACAACAACTGTTTTTCTGCATATAAAAGCCAGTCAGTGCTAGGGAGTAGCAAGCAGAACAATTGCCCTGGGCCCCCTGAAGCTAAATTGCTCATGTTTCAGCTTCAGTTGGGGTCCCAGCAAGCGTAATGCCGGCCCTGCTAGGAGGACCCCCTGACTCCTGCTCACAGACACCTAGAGGGCCATAGATCCATGGCTGAGAACCACTCTTCTACTGTACAGAAAGAAAATTTCAGTCTATCTCAGCCCAGAAAAAAAAATCAGACATTATTCCTTAAAAATTTCCTTCCCTAAACAATTGTGTTTTTGCTGTGTGCTGTGCACTAGCTCTTGTATTCCACCCCAGATGTGTCTCATTTTTGATGCAGGCTGAAGCAATTCCTGTACATACTATATTTTGAAAGACACATAATAGCACTCAATCCATGCACAAAACTCTTAGGGGTTGAAATGGGAGCTCTGTACAAAAGCTGAGGGCAGAATATGGCTGTAGTCTGTAAAATACATTGAAATCAAAAGCATTATATAAATGCAAGAGAAAGAAAGAGAAAATGGAGTGAATGATCCAGCGTGCTGGAATGGGAGCCAGGAATTCATGAACAGGGGAGCACTGGATATTTTTGGAAGCCATAGGTTGAATGCAAGAGGCAATGTAAGGCATCCTTAAAATGGTAGATCTCTATACGTGAAAGCTGTCCTGACTGGCAGAGGGAAGGGACAGGGGCTCCCGTAGTCTGGGGCTGGTTCTCTCTTCTTTGCTTCAGCACTTAATGTATCTCAAAAGACATATATTGTTGTACACCCAGAATAATAAAGCTAGTCCCTGAATTTCTGAAGTAAGGCACTTATTTGTATTATAGTAGCATCTAGAGTTTCCAACTGATAGTGGGGTCCTATTATGCTAGGTGCTTTATATACTTATAATAGATGGTCCCTGCCTTGTTTCTTTAAATTGTAAGCTGGCAAGACAGATAAAAGGCGAGAGCGGCAGAGGCTGAAATGATTTGCCCAAAGTCACACAGTAGGTCTGTGCAAGAGCCGGGAATAGAATCCTGGGCTCCTGACTACTGCTCTGTTCACTAAACCACACTGCCTGTTCTAATTAAGCAAATAACAATAAATAATAATATATGGTGAAACATCATAACAGGAGGAAAGTAACCAAAGAACTCCCTAGATTATCACATGAATATTTCTGGAAGGAATTTTCAGGAAAATACATTTGCACTAATATTTGTGAGGATTTCACTTTCTGCAAACATTCCCACAAACTTTAGGAACATGTGCCATTAATCTTAACTTTTTGTTAAAAGGTCAAAACAATGACCAACTCTCATGGTACATCTTAATTAGAAAATACGTTTTGCATTTGCCTACTTATTAGGGGAAGGAAAGGAAGATCAACTGGTAACAGAAATGTAATACTGAATCTTAACCCCCTTGAACTTTTGGGGAGGTAGATCCACCTCTACTTGATTGTTCTGGACGGCAACATGGGAATATAATCAATCCCTCTCAAAGTTTGGAGGAAGCCTGAATATGATCTTCATGGCTCAAGCGCTTACCTATGACGAACCAATATGAGTACAACCATCCCTTGCTCTGAACATGAGTAGAAGACAAGTAATACAAGACATAATTAGTTATGTCACTTAATCTGCACCTTCAGAATTTGCCAACTATGAGCTCCATTCTCTGTAGCACTGTCAGATAAATCGAATGGCTGTCTGGGTGAAGAAAAGGGTGTAAGGAAGCCCTTCCCCATCTACAGCCTGATCCAATCCTTCATTGAAGTCAATGAAAACACTCTCATTGCATACAATAGGCTTTGGATCAGGATCTATGACCCCATCATTTGGATGGCTGCATTCCTGCAGAGCCTGGTTAACATTTTAGGCCCCGGAGGCAGCACTGAGAAGAATGAAATCCTGCACATGAATGGAGTCTTCCAAGAAATCTTCTAACTCCCTGGGTGGAACAACAGACCTGCTTTCATATATAGCTAAATGGCTCTGGCTCTTAAAACCATAGTAGAGCCCATAACATTTTGCTCATAGGATAGCCCTTGAGAGAGGCAGATATTTGGGCTTTTAGGGATTTTTTTTTTAAGCTGGACTTCTCTAACTGCTCTGCATTGCACTTCCAAGTACCGTTCAAACTAATAGCAAGTTTGTGAATTATCCTATACCTGACAAAGTTAACATCAGTGCAGTTTGGAAGAAACAGATACCTAGGACTGCTGATAAAATAATAATTTGCTACTGAGGAAAGATCTGCGCTCTGCTATAACACAGCACTGTGTAAAATACTGCAGTACCTAACTAAACATAATTTTCGAAATGACTGCTATAGATGAGAACGGTCTGAAACCCCCTGCTCCCATCCCCAACTGTACCTGGAAGTCTTATGCAAGTGTTACTGAGAAAGGATGGAAATCGTTAAAAGGCTTGGTGCAAATCTGAGTGGTTACAAAATGTATTAGTGGACAAAACTTTGATATTGAATTCAAAATTAAATGTTCATAAAATCCAGTAAACTTCTGATGCCATTTTATGAGACACAGCTTTCTACTGTGTACTTTAGGAAGTAGCTGTATTATGGAATTCAGAAAGAGTAACCTCTAGGAACATGTGCCAATAATCTTAACTTTTGTTAAAAGGTCAAAACAATGACCAACTCTCACAGTGCATCTCAATTAGAAAATAGGTTTCCTGCTTGCTTGCTTACTAGGGAAAGGAAAGGAAGATCAATTGGTAACAGATCACTGCTTTTACCAGACAGATGAAAATAAATGCTTCCAACAGTTTATCAGTCAATTAGGTTCTTACTAGATAGTCACTGTGGTTATGCGGAGAAAATATTCGGCTATTTTTTTTTCTTCCAGAAACACACACTAACACTGAATGCCAGAAGCTCCATTCCAAAATTTAGTCTTTTGTAATGTCAATGGGTTTTCTCCTGAATGCCTGGAAGATAACATCTTATTTTATAGTTGAAAGAATGAGTGTGGCGGGACAAAAAATGTTCAGTGTCTCTTTAAAACAGATTATTCAATTACTTGGGACATTTTCATATAAACGATGACTATTTCTCACAGCTCCTGGCACCACAGAACTGTGGTACTTCTGGGAGGGGTTTTGGCTGATGGGATTTGGCTGTGGCACAGCTCATGGGTTTAGTTCTTGGTTATCATTTATAATATATAGTATCTAAAGAAACAATTTTAAAATGAAGTGTTAACACAGGGTGTTCTTGTCCTGAGGTAACTGTAATATTTATGTCCCAAAATAGAAGGCCCAATCCTGAAAGCTGCTATTTCCTCAGATATGCAAAGTACTTTCAATTCCCAGTGTCTTCAATGACAGCTAAGAGTACCAAGCACTTCCCAGAAAAGCATTCAAAATAAAATTTTCAATAGTGCATAAGTGACTGAGGAACATAAATCCATTTTCAAAAATGATTTAAGGTACTTAGGAGTTTAAAGGACTTTGGTTCCTAAAAGCAGGACTTCAGGTCCTAATTACTTAGGTTCTTTTGAAAATTTTACCCTCAGTGACTTGTAGAATTGGATCCATCATTTGAAGATACAATTTTTTCCCCTATAGGAAACAAACTACTTCACTAGACATCCATTTTGAATAGATTTGTGAAGGAAAAAGGCTTTGGTGATTCTTCCTAGTAGCTTGCTTCCCCCCACTAAAATTCATACACAGAAAGATATAAATCCAACTTTCAAAAGGTTCAGAGTTACAGCTTGGATTGGTGAGATGGACAGCTAAAGCTTATCCATATTTACATAAGTGTAATTTCTTGAATGTATTTCTTGAGTCTGATAACGGTGGCTCAGAATCTACTGAAGGGAAGTTCTTTTGCTTCAATTAGATGGAAATATATCTTCTTACCCAGAGTTTTGGCCATTTTGCTTGGAACCAAAAGAGGAAGAACTAATGGGGGAAAAACCAAATATTTCGGAACTTACAAAAACATTGAATTCTAGAAACTGACAAAGGTTTGTGGAGGTTCAGTTTTTAGTATTTATAACCATACCTACTATAGAGTGTATTTAGTGTACACATAATAAAATGGTCATTATTTCCTGGTATTGTGGCTTATGGTCAAAATTATGGGGAACAGACTCCCAAACAATATTTTTAAAACTGTTTCCATTTATTTTTACTTAAATTTTTTGTCAAAGATTAAAAAAAAGTCAACCAGCTTAGTTGGTTGGTTAGCTATAGTCAGTATAGGTGGTTGAAATATTATACACACAAAATGTAATGAAAACTTCAAACAGATTTTTGTGTGCATTTGTATGTGGCAGGAGGGTGGAGAGTGGAGTTCCCTATCAAAAGTTGAAATTTCTAGAAATAAATCATATGAAAATTGAATTTCAGAAAATTTTGGTTATTTTTATTGCTCAACGCTGAGATATATTTTCCCTCAGAAGCTATTTTCTGTTTACCTGCTGGGGAAACTCTCTAGGGGAGGCCTATCTGCAAGGGGAGGACACGGTTGTAGGAGCTGGTGGATAAGGCTCTATGGCCCATCCTTCTATGGCCCTGGCAAGAACAGTCCTTGTTTGATGGGCAAATTTTTGGACCCCACTCTTATTTCCCCCCACTAAACGGGAGACTTGGGTGAGGAGAGGGAGGAATGGACCATCTTCACCAGGAAGTCTTCTTGGGTATAGGGTAGAGATAGGGGATTGGATTTAATATGCTCCCATCCCATAAGTAAAAGTATTGTTTGGCTGGGAGGTGAGGGTTCAGGGCAGCTCTGCTTCTGACTGGAGAAACATTAGGAACAACCGTCAGGCTGAAATACCCATATTTTTCATACTGATGCCAGATCATACGAGCTATGACATGGACCATTACTCTGCTTACATATGCTATTTTCAGTCCTGTGACCTGCTATTAACAAACAAAATGTTCGGGGCCTCAAGTTGGCTCAGGAGCAGTAACTATTGCACCATATTACAGTCTCCCTCTAACTGGGTGAACCATCATCTCACTGATGCTCCTTGAGATTGGCAATCTGATGGCATTACTAGCTCCAGACCTGTTTAGAGATAAAGTTATAAATAGTGCCCATTCCTACCTCAAAAACAGTAGGCTTTAATGGCCCCATCCTCTCCAGTCTCAGGAGAAGTGATGATATACTAGTATATGGAATCAGAATCCATGTCTCTTGCTGGCTGAGCATAACCAAAGACAAGAGTCGATCTCTTTCATATTTTAATAGAAAAGCTGTCTGAGTTATCGATTTTTTTTGATACTGCAGTATCAAGTAATACGGGTTTTGTTACATTCAGTATCTGATCCAAAAATATGCATTTCTACCAAGGAAAACACAAACCAGGAAGGTGAGGCCAAAACAAACACACATAAAATATTACTATTGTTTTTCATATTTTATCCAGATAGGATTTAAATAGGTTCATAAACTGCATCTGATATAATGCACTTGGGCCTAGATTTGAAATTTACAAAATGGGTTTTGGTTTTGGGCAGGGGTTGCATTTTATTTTGGTTTTTATTCAGTCAGAAAATAATTCTCTCTTTAAGGCTTGTATACTTGACTTGAGAGCAACACTCAAAATTGCATTTTAGTATATTATTTATATTGGTACAAAATCTGTAAATAAAAAGCTTTGCCATTATATTTCACAATTCATATCATAAAATAGCAGTAGTAGTTAGAAAATTTTACTTGGCAAGACCCTATTGGAGTTGGAGTGGAACTGCCCAGGGAAAGTGGATCTAAAGAATGTTCTAATAGTAGTCTGAGGCAGAAAGTCAAGTGATGGGAATTTGGTATGGGAAGTAGAGCTTGCTGTAAAGTATTCAAGGTTAGATATGAGGCCCTGATATATGACAAATGGAATTTTCAAAGGAGAGAGTCATGCAAACGAATTATTTTTAATCTTTAATCAGGTACCCAACCTGGCAGGGTGTGTGAAATCTTAGTAAATAAGTACCTTTAAGGTTCAGGGTCAGCGCTACAATAGAAGTTTTGCTGAGACAAACCAAATCAGAGGGAAAAATAGGAGGAGAAAGGTCAGTTTCTCTTCAGTCACTACAGTGAGAGCATTGGGCCAGATCCTGCCCCCTTTGCTCATGTTTGGTAATACCTTACTATGCAAGTAGAAAGCCAGTGAGGATACTCAAGAAGTATGGTACTACTCAGCAAGGGCAAAGGTGATACTTGGGCTCTTAATGAATATGAATACTGAACACAAGCCACCTGGGGAAAGAGAAGAAATATTATTTTGGTTGGTCCTCAGACTCCCTGGTTTCCAATTTTGTGGGCAAAGTTTTGCACCCATAAATAACTGTGGGCACACATTACAGCATTTAGCAATTTAACTACCTGATCATTGGGCCTGAACACATGTTGAAACCCCAACCATTCTAAAAGGACAAGCCAGCACCCTCTACCCCTAAAAAGCATGAAGTTAGCTTAAAAATAATGAATTAATACATGTTGGGTTCTTTTGGGCTTTCAAGCCTTTAGAGTTACATTTTCAAGTTTCCGCCACAATCATAAGGACTAGAAACTATTTTTAAAAGGAAAGCTGAAATTCTTTTACAACATAGGCTGGAGCTCAAGTAAAATATTGCCAGACCAATGATAAAATGGCAAGAGTTAGCACCCATGTGCATATCAGGTGTATAAATGATGTTGTCTGAGTCTGGCCTAAGGATGTGGGTCAACAACTCCCCTCTTCGGGCACCATGGAACTTTCTACTATAATGGTAAAACTCATCTGTGAGAGAGAGAGAATTTTCTTGAGTGCAGGTCTGAGACCATGACACAAACTCTCATAGGAACTAAAAAGACTGACAAATCTCACCACCTTCTGCTCCACGTGCCCTTGCTTTCTTTAATATAGCAGCATGTACATTTAAAAGCAAAACAACAGATAAGTGACCTCTGGGGAGAGAAAGAGAGAGAGAACGAATCAGGTGACAGATGTTAGATGTTTAATGCATAACTAAAAGGCACTCGCATACTACAGTGACCTACGGTGAGGATGGTATAAAATCTATATAGAATAGAATAAGTACCATTTCTGTCCACAGTTTATGTATGCTTTTTGCTGCTGGATTATTTCTGATGACTGTGGATATATTGATTAATGGTTGAAGCTGGGATGCAGGAGGGATCTGTTTTTGTATTTAAGAATCGTCATCAGTGCTTACAGCAGTGACTAGGTGGCTCCTTTTTAGTGGATATGTGTACATATCTAAATGAGAATAGATTTTTTGTAAATACAAAATGTATACAATAAAATTGGAATCAGTATTGAAGACTTTTGAAAAAAATCAGGCCCTTTATATTTATATAGCGCTTTTCATTTGGAAAGATCCCGAACCACATCACAAAACATGTACATCTAGCACGAATGAAGTTCTGCTGCCTCTAGGATAGAGGGGGGCAGGCACTCAGGTCTGTGCAGGGCACACAGTTCAAGAGTCAAGGGGGAAAAGAGACTTTTTGGCCATGGTCACCAGCAAAACCCCTAGCCTTGCCCTAAGAATGCAATGTTCACACGAAGCAGTCAGAGTCCAGGGCTGGAAGAACCTCTAGCCTAACACAGTAAACTGCATGGAAATCAGCTTTATCTACATCAGAAGAATGAAGGGCTCACTAGATAGTGACTCAGTCTGAGCCTGGTTCCTAAGGCTGGCTTCAAGGAGCCTAAGGTATTTTTGAACCAGATACTTAGCTCGCTTGTACTTGCTACGATATGTTGGCAGAAGAGAAGCAAAGCTAGATATTCTCTTTAATAATGAAACCCCAAAAATTTGGAAAAAGAAAACATACAATTTAAGTGAAACTCGAACAACTCAGGAGGGTGCCCTCTATTTGCAGGGCTAACCAAAGTTCTACTGCATTTATTTTAAGGCCTTTATTCTGAAGCAGTAAGCACTTTTTGCTTCCCCTCTGCTTCATTATGCTATTGTACTCAGATTTCGGCCCTTTTATCCTCTGCCCATTTCAGTTATGGTCTGGGATCTGCTGTGAAACCACTGAAGGAGATGGGCTGCACTAGTGCTTCAGTGGAGCTCGGGAGCTCATATTTCTTGACTATCGTCCTGCTGCATACATAGAAGGGAGAAAGATTGGTTTATTTTATTATTAGGTCTGGGTTTTCATGAAAAGTTGATGATGACTGTGGGCCAGATTGTGGCTGGGTTTTCACCAGGGATTTAAGGGGCACATGTGGGTAGAACATATAGGCATAAAGACCTCTATGGACTGCTATGCTGTCTTCCCCGCACTCCTGTACCAGGCAGAGAGCAGCTCCATATCTGGTCTCTCTATTCCCCGCCCCCCTCAAAAGAGCTGATTAGTGTAGCTCTACTGGTGCACCAAGGGGAGTATCTTGTGCCATATACAGTACATGCCAGGCACAGGGTACTTGGACTGCAGAGCAGGGTGAACCTAGGAGGCCAGCTGTATCTGACAGTCACAATATGCCTTTGGGTTTGCTTGAGGGATGGCACAAGAACATGCAGCCTTTGGCTTAGGGCTTGTGGGAAAGCCAGAATTGAGCTCTGGACAGGTTTCCAAGCACATGGGGTCACAATCCCAGACTGGACCCTGTAGGCACTAATGCAACATAGATATTAACTAATAATAAAAATAAGGTTCCTGTTTATCCTTGCGATTGACTCTTAGTTTCACGGGACCTTTTGTGTGTGTCACTTCGCATGGTGCAAGGACTATGTTTATGGCCAGCCATTGCCTGGTCTCAGGCAAGAACAATTGAGGGTGATGTTCTGTTCTAGAGGTTTGGCTGGTCAATAAGTAGATATCTAATATAGCTTGGTGCTTAAAATATGTAATGAGCAGAGGTGCCATGGCAACTAGACATAAATTATTCAATGAATATTAGAGCTGATCAAAATATTTTCAAATCCTATTTTGTTTAACCTTTGTGAAAAAAAATGCTATCAACATTTCAAAACTCAAAATTTATCAATGCCTTTTTTCTTTTATTATTTTCCATTTTCAAAATAAGATTCCAAAAAGTAATTTTTGGCCAGTATCGCCACAATAGGTTTCCTCCTCCTTCCCCCCGCCCCCCACCAAAAGCCCATATTGATTTCAAAACTCTATTTGAAAGCAGAAAAAGAAACATTTTTTCTGATGAAATTTCTTATAATAAATGTCACAAAATCTTTTGAAAAACAAGTTTTTGTGGCAAACAAAAGAATATTTATTAAAAATGCATATAAAAAATTTCAACCAGCTTTTATAAATATTAGTTATAAACCATGTGGTTTAATCAAATTTTAATGTAGTTTTTTCTCCAATAATAATATGTATATATACACATACAGGTTCTTGAAGAGAGAATGAAATTGGAATGCAAATGTCATGGTGTTTCAGGTTCCTGTACAACTAAGACCTGCTGGACCACACTTCCTAAATTCAGAGAGATTGGATATATTTTGAAAGAAAAGTATAATGCTGCAGTACAAGTGGAGGTGGTTCGGGCCAGTCGCCTACGACAGCCAACCTTCCTGAAGATCAAGCAGATCAGGAGTTACCAGAAACCAATGGAAACGGATCTGGTGTATATTGAAAAGTCGCCCAATTACTGTGAGGAAGATGCTTCCACAGGGAGTGTTGGTACCCAGGGACGACTCTGTAACCGTACATCTCCTAATGCAGATGGGTGTGATATGATGTGCTGTGGAAGGGGTTACAACACACACCAGTACACGAAAGTGTGGCAGTGTAATTGCAAATTCCACTGGTGCTGCTTTGTGAAGTGCAACACATGCAGTGAGCGGACAGAGGTGTTCACCTGCAAATAGTGGCCTATGATTAAATAAAGAGAACAAATCACCACAAGTGAAGATAGTGGAGTATGACAGACAACTACAGCATCATTTTGCACATCTATTTTTCTTTGGGAAAAGAAATCTCTCCCCACCACTTATACTTCTAAGGATGATGCATTTTGGGCTGACTGGCCGTTGTGACTGCAATGGAAATAAGGGCAACAGGATTAAGGTGATGTTGACAAACACATGCAACTTTTTCTTTTGTTTGTTTTTTACTGCAATTTGGGTGTTGTAGAGTTTTCCTATTAGATTTTTAAGTTATACATATCAGAGAAGCTGACTGAATTACAGATCCCAGGAGGGTTAAAGAAAAGACACTTTTTTCATATTTTACAGAAAAACAAAAACAAAAAAACCCCTGTGCAAATAAAACTTTTTTTTAAGACAATGAAACTTTCACTGAAAAAAAGCAATATTGCTGCAAAATTATTAATTCTAAAAAAGCAGGTATAGCAGAAACTAAGACTGATAGTGAGGCAAAAAATATTCAAATGGAAAAACTCCACTATCAGTTTGAAAAATAAAGTTCACAAAATTTCGTCAGCTGCCAGTGACACTGGAACTCTATGAATGAACTTTAAAAAATATTATTTATGTTTTTAATAGTATCAAAAAATTCTAAGCACTAACGGGTAGCTATGTCTTAATTCTGTACTAAATGTAAATTTATTGGAACTCTGACTTTATGATTTTTGTATTTGGTTCTCCCTAAGTTCTTCAATGCTACTGATCTATTGTCACTCCACTACTAGAGAGTTCAATTACTGTAGGCCTTAAGCAATGATCAGAATTGAGCAATAAGATCATGCAAAACTGTGGTTACAAATGCTTGATTCAGTGGTTTCCTGCCCATCCCCAAATAAGAACTAGCATTAGATTCAGAGGTGAGGCAGGGAGCACCTATTTTCATCTTGGCATGGGTAGTTTTAAGGCACAAAGACATGCTTCAACAGGTATTAGAGGTTTTGCTTTGAAGAGAAATGCCATAGCAGGATCTTTCAAGCAATTACACTTTATTTGTAAGAGTTACAACATCCTAATAATTCCCAGCACAAACTTGCCCATTACTAATATTGCGAAAGAGCTTTTGCTCACCCTAAGCTAGGAAATTAATAAAATACAGTAGCTGAACTCCATGTTTCTACAATCTCTGACTCATGATGGCTTCATTAGCGTACCACACAAAGCTAATAAATTGCTGATGAGTTAGTCTGGGTTACTTTTTAAATGTCATCATTATTCTAAAGTTGGCAACAGGATGTTACTCCCCTTCCCCCAATAAATATTTGGAATGTTAAGAAAGAAGTTAAATCTTTATACCTCTGTTCAAGTTCAACTCACACTCCCTTTTCCCCACAAGGAATAATTTTTTTAAAATCTCTATTCAGATTAGTATTGTAAATCATAGCAAATTTAACCAGAAGAGCCAGAGATGCCCAGCTGCAATATAACTGTTCCCAGAAACACTTGGCAAGTGTAATTTGTAGCAAATGCCACTATCTGGCTGGCAGGAAACATGGGTTAAATATTGTCTAGTTACTGTAATCTGGACATTCAGTTTTGTTTTTCAAAGAGTCATCTATGAATTATTCCCAAACTTTTGGGCCTACATTTTCAAAAGTGAGCAGTGGTTTTGAGTACTGACTTGAGACTATGAAAGGGACGTGACTTTTGAGTGTTGAGCACCCATCCTCTGAAAATCAGGCCCCTTTAAAGAGTCTCCAGTGAAGCACCTAGAAATTGAGGCACCCAAAATCACTTATGAAAATCCCAGCACATAATCTAAATCCAGCTCTTGAATAAATGAGCACAACTCCATTGAAGTGGCTGCCCCCAGTTATGCCAGAACCACGCCATACAATTTAACATCCTTTTTGATTGATGGATATTGTTGTTGAACAATAATTATATACTGTACTTTCAGCTCATTCTTGACAAGAAGCAAATAAAGCTCCCATGCACAGAAATGCACAGTCATATGGTACTACATATTGTAAATATATTAGAATAGTATTTGTTAAGTACAATTGAGGAATCCAATTAAGTTATATTATTGTATATCGTTTAAATGTCTATAGAGTATTTTAAATTATTGTGAACTACACTGAGTTAAAAAAAATTATATATTATAACACCATCCACCCCAAAAAGTGGACCAAAATGACACTTTCTCACCCACTCCCTATTTTAAATAGCTATGTCAGCTATTCTTCATGTTGATGTTTCTACTGTGGATTTGACTTCCGGGATATAATGTGTCGGATCATCCTATAAAAGTTTTGCTCATTTGGGGTGGGGTGTTCAGAAAGGTACTATATAGCACAAAGCAGAGGCTGACCACAACAATGCATGGACTTTGCTCTATGTACAGAATAAAAAAACAATGTAAGTGTTTTGGTCAGAAAACACCATTGCCTATATTGAACTGAAATACACACAAAATGACACCAAACCTATTAACAAAGGCGTTCACAAAAGCAAATAGCTTACGAATAACTTTTCTTGGAGAAAAAAAGTAGTTCAATGTCAAATAGCTGTGACAATAGGAGGTTTGAATGCTCCCAGCGGCACAACACGGTTTACAGTAATTTGCAATGACAGAGCTCAGAATACTGTATGTTATTAAAGAATTTTAAGAACAAAGTTTAATTTGTTTACTACGTTAATGTTGCATAACAAACAAAAAGAAAAAGTGAAATGCATTTTTATTAAAACTTAACTCTCCCCTCATCTAGCCCCTCTCTTCTTTTGTTTTTGTTAACTTATAAATTCTTTTAAAACTATGACACTTAAAAACTTGTGCAATAACCATTTGGGTTAAAGCCTCCTTTTGAATGGTACTCTGTATGCCTCCCAAGTCTACAGCAGCTGTATGTGTGTGGGTCAAGATATTAACAGAAGGTCCTTGCATTAATAAAGTCGAAAGTCCTCTATGTATACTGTAGATGAGTGAACATGGGAGGATAATGAGGAACATACATGAAATCTGTGGACTTTGTAGGTCTTGACAGAACAAAGGACTTCAAGTTAACAGGATTATTCACATGCTTGAAGTTACGTACATGTTAAGTATCTTGCTGAATCAGGACCTAAGAGAAACTTTTATAACATTAAACACTTTGATTAGAGGAGAAATAATCTCCTCGGTACATAGGCCATTAGTATATTTTTGTCTAAAGCTAGACAATATGATTTGGTGTAATATTTTTCACCTAAGAAAAGATATCTAACTAGATTTATAGCCAAAGTCTGTGTGAACGAAACCCAGAGTAATTTCATTGAAACTAATCAATTTACTCTGGGTTTACACTAGTGTAAATGTGAGCAGAATTTTGCCCCCAGATACCACAGAGAATATTGTACCTTGTAACTACATCCTGGGAAACTTAGTAATGGAGTTGTATAAAAATTGCATAATAAATTATAATAATTACATTTCTACAACAAATCTGAAGAGTACATGAATCACATCAAAAGTTTTGTAAATCTTTTAACAAACCTAAAACAAGTTGTGAATGGAAGAAGCTACAAGAAGCCATATGGTTCCAATCACATTTTATTGTGAATTTTCTTGAATTTGGTCAAACCTAAAACACAAAATGACATTGGGGCTGGGATGAGGGTCATACAGAGATAATTGCTTCCCTTGGAATTAACTTGATTTTATGTATTCCCTTTGGTTATGGAGAAAAGATATCAATATTTCAACTCTTGGGAACTGAAACTTCTGAGACCCACACAAATCTGCTTCTCTGAAGCTTGAAACAATCAGCAAACATGGCAATTGGCACAGTTGAACAGAATGACTGCCCATCCACTTCTGATCATTAAGAGGTATTATTGTAATGACAGTACCCAGAATGAACTTGGAACTGTAAGTATAGGAGCAAACACCTAGCATTCTTTTGTCAGAATCATAGCAGTAAAGGAGGATGCAGCTTATATACACAATCAAACTATTTCCAGGGGCAAACATGGAAGTGCAAGGGGGAGAAAGTTGTTATACCATATTGGAAGTTCATGGTATTGATTTTGCCATACATTTACTGCACACTGAACAAACACAGGACATGCAGAACTTCAGATTTTCTTCCCCAACTGCAAGCCCCTGTTTGCATCTCTGCAAACTCAGAATGTTTTCATTTCAAAACACGGACACACATAAAATTGGCAAGTTATTTTCCTTTTGGTGTTTGAACTGGTGTCAGGAAACCAGAAAGGGTCTCTTACTGACATGGGAGGATGGAGTTGGGATTTTCTTTTATTCATTTAGTTCTTTCCAAATAAATGTATGGGTTCATTTTGCAAAATTGCTTCTATATAGATATATACACATTTATATATAGACACGCATTGGAATGAACAGATGTCCCATTTTATAGAGACAGTCCCAATATTTGGGGCTTTTTCCCCATATAGGTGCCTGTTGCCCTCCAACCCCTGTCCTGATTTTTCACACTTGCTATCTGGTCACCCTGACACACACGCACACACATTATTTTTTGTTTAATGGAGAACTAAGCCTGCCATTTTCACTTAATTTGTGGTTGGTAGTTGTGAACGGCTCCACAGGGTACCATGGCAGAAGAAATAACATTACTGCAAATTTCAAAGTTAACTGCTAAAGGACAAAGCATTGGTTAATAATACACTCTGTTTTCAATCATAGTGATGCACTACTTATTAACCTTTTGGAGACTTTTGGGCCTGATTCTTATTTACATGAAGGCCCCTTTACATTTCTCTGTCCATGTAAAGGGGCCTTAACATTGGAGTAAGTCACTCCCACTTGAAGGCCCGTTTACACCAGCAGACCTTACATAAATGAGAATCCGGATTTATAGAGTTCAAACTACAGACTGGTATATATGCATATATTATTTTTAGGTGGTCCAAACCAAATCCAAAACACTACTGACTTTGGGAATATTCGGATCTAGATCCAAACTTTCCATCTCCCACTCCTGTTTTATATGTATTCATTTGTCTAGCAGTCTGGAAAATGCCAGTGTTTTAAGCCCTGATTCTGTAATTGGATCCACATGAGTGCAAGGGTTACCCCCCACCCCTCATGCAGACCTGATTACAGTGTAAAGGTCTTAATGATTAACTCAGGCAGCTGTGAATTAAAATGAGCCCTCACCATCCCAAATAAAGAACAGGACATTTTCAGGACTCTCTTGAGTGTTAGTTTCTTTTCTTTAGATTTCTTGGTGTACCCCTTGTTATCCAACACCTTTGTTTATTAATTATTATTATTATTTATTACTTGTCTTATTGTAGCACCTAGAAGCCCTGCTCATAGACTAGGAACCCACTGTGTTAGGTGCTGTACAAATATAGTACAAAAAGACAGGCATGACCCAAAGAGCTTACAATCTAAGTTGTAGTCAAGGATGGATGAAGCTTGTGCCAGTACAGTTCTGGTTATGTGATTTCTCTTTACAACCCTACTCTTGTCTCTTCCTTCAACCCTATATCCTTGGGCACTATGCACAGAAATATTTCACCATAGAAGTAATTCAAGGATATCTTTGGAAGTTGGACCAATACTCTCTTAGACCATAAGACAGTGTTCTTAAATGTGGTTTGCATGTAATTTCCATTGCAAGAATTTGTGATGTGTGAACAAATTTAATCCTAATGCGTGAATGGTTAATTAATATTGTGGAACTCAAATGCATTCTAACATAAACTTAATGCTTTTCTTTTCTAGGCACTTTGTCAGAGTGTTCTCACGTTGCTTTAGTTTATCTGTCTTCTCCTGAACACACCAGATTGTTAAAATCCCTACTGTTAAAGACCCAGGCATCAGCTACATCCAGTAACCTGCATGGGCTGTACCCTGCTATTGGATTTTAGGTTGGCCTATAACCCAAACATGTTAAAATATGGTATGTTGTTAAGACTTAAAGGCTTGTTTCTTAATTAAATTATTTTTACACCAGAATTTTGAAGTTAATGATACTCAATAGTCACAGAGAGGGTTTAAGGGCTTTGTTATGTCTCTTACATTGTGAAAAAGGGAACCTTTGCCATGGTAGTTATATCCCCACTTCAGACTTCCATGGGATGATGCGACAATCATTCATAAAGGAAATTATTGTCCATTCTACAGATATTCAGAGTAATTTTCATAGCACTGTATTACTGTAGAACCCTTTTGGTGTGTCCCTTTTAAATCTTATGGGACTTTTCTATAAGGTCATCCCTTACAGCTTTTCATTCCAATTGTTAGGAACCAAATTATGCCTGCCCCTGGGCAGGAGTGCTATAACACAGTGCCTAATAATACATAGCGCTTTTCGTCAGTAGAGCCTACAGCACTTTAGGAGGCCAGTATCATTAGTCTCATTTTACAGGTGAGGAAATGGAAGATGAAGCTTTCTCAACACTCTCCCCCATCTAGTTTTCTTGCATAGGAGGAGGATACATAATTAAGCGCTAAAGTGACTTGCTTGGGACCCAAGCAGAAGGCAGTGTGAGAGCTAGAATTCAAAGCTCAGACCCACTTACTGTGGTTATTGAAAAGCATGATGCCAAAAGACCTGCTGTAAATGTATTGTCCAGTGCAGTAAATCCCATCTTCCTTAGCTTTCTAAAATAAAATATCAACTACATACTGGCTGATAACAATGCTGTGTGATAGTATGAACTCTCTTTGTGCCCATTATACTCTTTTTCAAAAGATATTTTCATAGTCAGACAATAATCTCTAGCCAGATATAATGTACTTCATTGCTGTAAATGTACTAACAGAGAGCAATAAATGATTTCTTTTTTAATAGGCCAGAAGCAATGCAGCAAGACAGGTCTGTCTACCCACCACATTTTGTTCCAACATTTCTGGCACAACAGTGCATCTGGTATCAGATACTCTTATGGAGAGTCAAACAGTAGGTTAATGTAAATATCATAGAAATGATGTTTTGTGTTAATATTATGTGATACAGAATATCTGTTGTTTGTTGTCGATCAGGATGGGGAGTTAGTTGCTTGTGCAGTAACAAAGCAGGGTTTGGGGTTTTGGTTTTTTTGTGGGTGGGGGTGGGAAGAGTGATTAACCAGGTACATGGGTTAATAAAAGGATTTTTCTAGGCTCCTAAAAGAAAAAGAAGTGAGAACCCAAGTGAAAAATATTTGGAGATGGCTCCCTGTGAACTGTTACGAAAATATGCATTTTGGCAGTTTCAGCTGAATACCTGGTCCAAACCACTCCTGAAGGAAGGAGAAGGAATGAGGAAGTGTGTTTGCGGTCACCAGTTTCACTGCTCATGACATCCAGTACATAATTACAGGGCTACATTTCAGCTAAGTTAGGACAAATAAACTAACAAGAGTTTTATTCCCCACGTTTCTTATTCAAGTGTGTTCAGTTATAAATAGTTGGTTCTAATGGTATTTGCTTAGTCAAACAGAGCCTCTCCTAAGTAGCAATAATACACTGTATTCCTATTACAAACCACTGAACAAGATTATTTTATTCTGACTGAAGGACTCTTTACAGCAACTGCCACCTGCAGTACACTAGATTTGCTAATAATTGCATCCATCCACACAGCTTTATGCTGCCCATAATGATTATGCTAGAGTCAGCACAGTACCTAGTCATATTCTAATTTTCATCTCCACAGCACATTGCATCATTTACTTATTCTGTACTCAACATGCCTGTGGGGAAGTTGTTATCCCCAATGTTATAAATGGAAAAGCCGAAGCACGAGAAGTTAGGATTCAGATTATAGCACAGGAGTTCTTGGTTTCCAAGCACTTTCCTCATACCATAAGGCTTGGGTTAACTTCTGCCTGCAGATGCACATGCCGGGCTCCCATTGGCTTATCTAGGAGCATGACCATTTTAGAGGTATCTCATAGATTTGAGCCAACCTTCAATCAGAATGATCTGAAAAAAGCAGCAATGACTCATATACAGACTAGACTAGTGCCACTGGATGATTATAGCTTAGTTACAGATTTTAAAAACATTTAACATTTAAACAGAGCATTTTCTTTTTTAAAATCACTATTTTTAATCTTTAAGTATTCATTTATTAAATTTTGGGGTCTCCAGTCCTCCCGCTCCCCACCCCACCCCCCTGCATCTGTAACAACCTTAACCCTTAAACTGCAGTATCCATCCAAATTCTTAGTACTTTTGCAGACATGGGATAGAATGATTAAAAAGCTGCTTCCATTCTCCAAATGCCCTTTTGGTAAAAATTACCTGAACCATACACAAGACAAAAAGAGCCAGCTGTTCAAAAGTGCCTCCATCTGGCCTCCATTTTTGCATGCACAATTTCTATACATTATTACTTGAGTCTGTAAGTGAAGGAATTTTCATAACACAAGTCATACACAGAAGTGTTAGAATTCATCTCCTTTGTGTGCAAGTCAGAGTGCTCAAATAATGTACACAAATGGAAGTCAAGTTTTTGAAAAACTAGCCTAAAGAGACGTTTTTTCCAAAGACCTCCACCTGTCCTTTAAAAATGGTGGCTGCAATTTTGTACATGTAAGCTTTTGCATATAATACTAAGTGGTAGGAATACTGGCAGGAGATCATGAGCAAAACATTGAATCAGAGTATTACAAGGATGGTAGGATGCCACACTGGGATGGTTGCCACACTGGGATTTTCCTTTGCTTCAGAAAAGGTTTGGTTCTGGTTAGTTCTCATTTTAACTAAACTTGTTTACATGAGCCTAGACTAAATAACTCGCTTTTATCCAGCTGCTTTTATTGCAGCTCCTTCTTTTTTTAGCCACTTCTTCTCCCATGTACTTAGACCCCTATGTTATTACATCCATGCTCCCACCTGGGAAAAACAAAAAAGGAGCCTGCAGTCACTATTAGCGGTCTCTACAAAACAGTGAGGTGCTTGCCTCTTTTCCATCAACCCCAGTTCAGGGAGAAAGGAAATGATCTTAACATTCAAAGATGGATGGCTGCTGGGTAAACACAATGAGTTCCCATGAGATTTATGGGGGTGGTTCAGACTTTCGGCCCAAGACTTTTCAGAGATGTCCAAGAGGTTTAATACAAGTTCCATTCAAATAATTGATAGCTGAGAGTTTAAAGGTAAAAATTTCAAAAGTGGCTAAGTGACTTAGGAGCCTAAATATCATATTCAAAAGTGATTTAGGCCCCACTGACTTTCACTTTTGAAAATTTCAGTCTAAATATTCTATTCTGTTTTGAAAATCTCAAACTACAGTTTAAAAAAGCCAGGTGTATTTATCATAATTTCTCCACTGCATCAGTCCTTCTGTGAAAGATCTATATAACATCAGATCTCCAACATAATGTCAACAGAGAATCACAGC
The DNA here is from genome assembly GCA_007922305.1 of Dermatemys mawii. NCBI lineage: Eukaryota > Metazoa > Chordata > Testudines > Dermatemydidae > Dermatemys > Dermatemys mawii. Next base: position 31,614,278 of record ML677350.1, on the reverse strand, counting down.
ACAAAAGATAAAGCTTACATACTCACTCAAAAAGGAAACTTTTTTTTAAACACACTTTTGTGGGCTTAAATGAAGCTGAAATAAGAAATAGACTGGAAATAACTGAAAATATTGTGCCTAAGAGGATGTAGTAATGTCTGTCCTGAATCTGCTCAAGATTCAAAAAATTCTGGGGCCTGTATATGTGCTACTGCCAAGTAACATACCTGGATACAAATGTATTCACATACATAACACCGTTACAAAAAATAGCTCAAGTGAAAGTGTTTCAGTGTGGTCTAGTAGTAGACTCATAGCAGGGGCCTCCCACAGGGACTGGGATCAGGCAGATAATAAACCTTATTTAGTCCACATTCACACCCCTTTCATACTGCACCAGAGTCTGGAGATTAGAATGAAATCGTGACGGCCAGTCGAGATCCACTTTTAATTATAAGGCGGGGGAGCCGGTGTTGCACACTTCTTCAAAATCAGGACTCTGGAGCAATGTCAGTCTTCAAACTGCAAATGTGTGAAGCCTTTGGCTTTAGTTGCCAAAACACAATGCATATTTCATTCACTAGGTCTTAATAGCCTATAATATACTACATTTATATATATATATATATATATACACACACACACACACACACATTCCAGCAGTAACACCCAATATTACACTTTCTTGATAAAGATTTTACATCTATTTTGTGTTGTGAAGTGTTGGGTATGGTGCTGGTATACATAAGTCTTTGTAGAGCTTGCAAATACAGTGTTAACTCTACTGCATAGGAACCAATGTGTGTAGGTTGTTTTCTTGGGTGGGAAGAAGGTAAAGGAGGTAATTCTGATGTTAGTTTTATAACAGATTGGAAATGGAGTCCTCAAATATGAAGTGGGATTTTACAATCTCCTAGTCATTTATTATTTTGGCATTTGCATATAATTTTGCAAATTTCGGGGAAACAAATTTGTGTGGATGATGACAGTGAAATGAGAGCCAGTGTAGGAGAATTAAATAGTAGGGAAGTAGTTGGATGTCTTAATCTTTGTCAGCCATTTTTAAAGTTGAATTTTTTTAAGGGGTAAAAGTTTTGCACAGAAAACATAATATTCTTTTTGAGTGCACACTGGAGTCAACTGAAATACATTGTCAGTGTTATCTCTGCTTAACTGAAGTGGGCATGGTGATCATGGATGGGTGGGATATGGTGATCATGGATGATGGAGGAGGAGAAAGGAAGTTTCTGGCCACAGTGAAAATTTTAAACATGTAGGCCCAAATTCTCAAAGGTATTTGGGCCATCTACTGCCTGTTGAAATCAATAGGAATTGGATGTCTAAACACCTTTAAGGATACGGGCTTTAGGACACAATTCTTCCCATATCTGTTCAGATGCAGCAGACTGGTGGAGAGACACAAAGAGCTTCCTGTTCTTGCAATAGTTAGTTGCAGCAGAAGTTGAGCAGCTGGGACCTACTCTATCATGGTGCTAGTGCAGTGCAACGTGAGTGGAGTGGATAGAAAAATCCAGCCCTTAATGTTTAATCTTGATAATAGACTCTGACCTTTCTGTTTTCCTAACTATGACTTCCTGGATCCTCCTCATATCTTCCTCTAGTCTTCTGCATCCCTACCGTATGCCTCAGTCTCAGTCCCCTACCTTCAGTCCTCATCCCTCCCGATCCCTCTCCCCTCTCCACACTTCTTCCTGAACTCATACCCTTCTGTGCTTTTGACTGTCTCCTCCTACCCCTGCCTCTGACCTAGTAGCTCAGCCTGCAGTCAGCAGCAGTTTAGATTTATAAACTTTTATTACAAAATTAATCAATGTGAAAACTGCCTTGTACAAGTGCAGATCTAGTCAAAGGCACCACTAATGGGAGATGGAGGGAGGAAAACAGAAAGAAACAAAATAAGGCATCCTGCCATTTTAAAGAACATTTCTCCAACTTAGTCCATAGGACCCATGGAGAGTCAAGACCAAGCCAGTCCAAATAAAAGTCCCAAATGGCAAAAGAATAAGCAAGATGATCAGTTTCCCAGTTTTGTTTTGCTGCTTGGTTCCAGCCACAAATCCTCCTACCCCTGTTTCCAGGCTGGGATGAGTGGAATCAGAGGTCAACAGAGAGAGATGGAGAAAAGGAGCATTTCTGTGCTTCCTCTTTATAGATCTGCCCTACTGAATCCACACTTAATCCATTCCCTCCTTACCTCACTGTATGCTCTATCATATGCTCTTCAGATTGTGTATTTGTGTGTTATTATCCCCACATTAAAAGGAAAAAACAAAAACCAAAAGACTCCAACCAATCAACCAGCCACGACTACACTAAAATATTATTCTCCAGAGCAGGGGCAACCAAACAACAAAAAAGTTGAAGCTTGTAGTCTACTCCATTCTGGATATGAGACGAACCAAAAACACATTAAGAATATTTTCAAGAAGTCAAATGGAATTAAAATATAAAGTATTTAAAATTTTCAGAATAGGAAACTAAACTAAAAAAAGAATGGGAGCTAGTGAATGCTCTGGACTTTTGAAATTCACTCAAGTGTTTAAATATGGAGTTACCAGCCAAACTTTGAGCTCCCTTTTTGAAAATCTTCCTTGATAAGTTTAAAACTACTTTTTTTCCCAAAAAATCTTCCCTGAAAAATTCTATCCTGAGATGACGTATGGTGTTTAAAATTTCCGGGTGACTGGTTTTTTTGCGGGGGAAAGTAGGGAGGGACTGTATAAAAAATCAGGCTTCATAAAACGTGTGTCAGTACAGGCTTTTAAAGTTTGCAAAGCCAGGCCCCATCAGAGTCACTATAAACTAATCTTACCCTGTCTCAGTAGCCACAATAGGACAGTAACTGGAAATAGCTTTGCTTTCTCCCCCACTCCATCTCTCCCCCCCTTTTAACCAGGCCTGCAATGAGTTCAGCATCCCCAGAGAGGACAGGTGACAAGAAGTTTGGATTCTGATTCAGATTCCGAGATTTAGAGGTAAAGTTCAGTAAAATCTGAGCAGAACATCGATGTGGCAATGTCTGCATGTTGTGGCCCTGACCCACGAGAACACATGCTGACCAGTGATAGAATACTGGTGGCAGAGGTGAGCTACATGTGGAAGCTCCCAGAGCACAGGGCTCTTCTAAGGCAGCATTGCAATCATGTCACATTATTAAAAACTATTATACTCAAATCTACTATATTGGGCTCTGCTAACTTGGAGAGAGTTGGTTTATACTGTATTTCTTTTTAAAACGTTTGTCCAAACTTTGCAGAAAAGTTTATTTATTTTCAAGATCAGGGACAAATAAATGCAGAGTTAAAGTGTGAATGTGCTGTAGTGAGAGTACGTTGTTATACATCTTCAGCAAAGATTTCAGAATCACTCCGGTACCAAGCACAGATAAAGTAAACTCAAAGTTAGCTAACAAAGCAAATACTTCATAGGTAATGGAAGGTGCCAGGAAATCAATACAAGGGAAATCCATCTACTGCCTTAAACAGAAAGGAATTTGTTCTCTCGGAAGGCTGTCTCTAGTTAAACAAAGTTGTCACCATTGAGAAGGAGGACTCGTAGAGGGGAAAGTCCTAACTTCCAGCATGCTCCACTATACAGCTAAAAACTCAGATGGAAGGGATTGTGTTTTCACACTCAGGGCATGAATAAAGGGTTAATTTTCCAAGCTACTGTAATGTAAATACCGTAGAGTCCACAACTAACCAACCATGCCAGTTTATCTAGGATGACTGCCAGAGGACAAATTTAATGCAATGCCTTTCAATTACTCCAAACATTGGATAGATGGGATACTCATTCTATTTAAATGGCCTTACCTGGAGTGGTCTACATATCTGTCCACTGCCATTAACTATTATGAACATTGGTGTCTGTTAACATAAATTTGTTCACTTAAATTTGCCTGCCTGTTCTATTACGGGTGCTAAACCTGTCAGATTTACTTTAGTACAGTTTTACAAAATAATTAAAATTGTACAATGACTATTCTCATTCAAATTAATATATAACATAAAAATCTTTCCTACCCCAATGGATTTCTACAAATCTTGAACAATTGGGATTATGACTTAAAAACTCTGATCTTGAAATTCCTTGCACATGGGCAGACTGCTATGCCAACACACAGCCCCAGTGACTTGTGGATCAGGTCCTTAGTTGGCACATTTTAATTCCTACCCATCCTTCGTGCTGGTTGAAGTTGACCAACTTTTGGGAACAGTTTAATCCATGGATTTGTGCCTTTCTCTTTGCAAATCATCCACAACCAGACTAACTTTTGTTTGTTGGTCAAACATTTTCAGGGACTGGTTTATGAAAATCTCTTTCAACCCATGAGCTGTGACCCTACTGGCTGTGACAGTTTCTTATTTGTTATTCATATGCTGTGATTGGTCACCTAACCTACATAAGAGGTGACTCCCAAAGCCACACAGAGCTAACACGATGGCCATACTAACTTCTCACACAAATACCCATGCAATAGTTATAGCTGACTGAAACAGGGTTTCAACCACACCCACTAAGGAATTGTGAAGGAGGAGCACTCTTCTCCCACAAGCCAGGGAAAGCAGGAGGAGCTCTCCCAGTGCTTTTAGCCATGGAGGAAGAGCTGCATTTCTCTCTCCAGCTTACCCTTCAGTTAGCCACTGTCCCAACATACATACATTCACCTGCCAGTGCATATTCACACAAGTATTCCCAACATTTTTGCTTTCCACAAACATACTTTGTAACCAAATTAATAGAAACCACATTTGTACTAGCAGTTGTTCATGAAAAGCAAACACCAGGGTTCACAAGCACAGCCAACGTGAATTCATGCTGGCAATTATTTGTTAGTTTTGAAGTATTCACACAGCTCTAGTGCAAAAAAAATAATGATTTTCCTGTGGCATAATAATGAGGAGAGGAGCACCATTTAAAAAAAATCACCCTAAGGAGCTTTATCGAACTTCAGTAGAACTACTGACGTGCTTAAAATTAAGAATATGCTTAAGTCCTTTGCTGCATTGGGGCCAAAGCGTTCAACACCTTGCAAAACCAAACCCTTAAACAATAAAGACAACAATACAACAGGAAACTTATATTGTCAAAGAGTTCTGCTATCCTATGGCATTCTCCTCTAAACCTGATAACCATTCAAGTAATTTTTCTATAGATCGTCATATTTCGTACATGGAGTACTTAATTCAACTCATGCAGCTTTCTCCACCTTCCTTCAAATTGCAGAATAGGATAAAAAGCCTTGGTGCCTGCAGCAGTACCCTCAAGTCTTTCAGTTTGTCTCTGGCACTCCACTTTGCTATGAAGTAACTTGAAATGCTATTCTGGGCATAGGCACACAGACAGTCCGATGAAGTCATTTAATAAAACCGAACAGTGTTTACACCAAGCTTGTGTGTGTCACAGTGAAACAGCTTTACCTGTAATGTTTCAACAGCATTATACATAATGTAGTTTCTCTTCAGAATGAATGATGATGGCTGGTCATCTACAACCGGAGCGATCCACACTGACATTACAGCCATACAGCATACCTCCAAGGCAGCCTTTTGTTTTGACATTGGTTTTTATCATTAGAAATATCCTCTTCTGTCTCTTGTTGATCTTCTCCTTTGAAATAGAACAGCTGCTGAAAAACTCAGAGAAGTGAAGAACATATTAATAGATATTCCATTTTATAGCAGCACAATCATTACCATTTATTAATGAAGACTGGTTGGTGGTAACAACATAAGATGGGGAACTGGCAGCTAGTAATGACATAAAAAGCCTTGGACCTTGAGGTCACCATTTGGAATCTAGCCTTTGCTGGTGAGAACCAAAAGCTGTTACCACCTACAAGCTGTTTTGTAGCCCAAGTGAAAAAAGTTGGCAGTCTTGAATCAATTTCCATATGTCCACATAAAAGTTAGTATTAACTGAATGGCACTCTTGTTAGTATGCACTGTAGTTGTAGCCGTGTCAGTCTCAGAATATTAGGGGGACAAAGTGGTTAAGAGAGTAACTTTTATTGGACCAACTTTCTGTGGGTGAGAGAGAGACAAGCTTTAGAGCCTGAAGAAGAGCTCTGTGTGGCTCCAAAGCTTGCCTCTCTCACCCACAGAAGTTGGTCAAATAAAAGATATTTCCTCACCCATCTTGTTACTCTTGCTGGTAGTCTTATTAGCAAGGCTAAGGATTGAACCAGCCAAGGAAATATTCCACTTCTAAGAGAGGTCTTTTTAGCTCAGGTCCAGAGCCAGATCTATTCTGTACCTATCTGAAAGATCAATAGAGATTTACTAGAAGGACTTCAGGCAGATTTTCAAAGATTTCAGGTATCTAAATATGTAGATAAGCACCTTGTGGGATATTCAAAAGCACCTAAGCAGGTTAGGCACCTAACTCCCATTGAAATCAACACTTTCAGTCTGCACCTTAAAAAACACTTAATTAAAACAAATGTACTCTACCCCAAAAATAACGGCACTAATTATAAGGTAATTACCCATCATCAGTAATTGTTTTTTGATAACAATACAATAAAGTTTTGTCACCCTTGTATAATGGGTACCCTCTAATGTGTCACCTAAAATACTTCATAGAATACAGATGGCAATTCATCATGACATCCTATGGTGCAACAAACTGTGACAGAAATTGATCATTTTAATGTAATCAAACAAACTGCTAACATAATTCAGCACCAAATTGCAGGGTTCTCTCCATCCAGATACATGTTAGCAACCTCAAAAAATACAACAGTTCACTTTGGGCCTGGTTGTGCAGTCCTAGTCTAGGCAGAACTCCCACTGATGTTTCTTTCCAGTCCAGATTTCACATCAGCTGAATGATTTCCCTAAAGAAATTGATCATGGAATTAGGATAGGGAAATTATTCTACACAATCACTCCAAAAAACACCTCAGAACTATTGCTGATGTAGAATGGTTACTACATTTCTATCCCAGAGGTCACATTTCAGTGGAAAGTGAAATGATTCTTTTATGTGCATTGCTGCAAAGCATTTTGGGAGCCTTTGGAATAAAAATTGCTATAATAAACATAAGGTATAATTATCATAATCTGTCATCTCAGGGAATTTATACTTTATGTATTCCACTTAATTAGGAAAACCCTTAATGGGATGTCTTCCAGGGAACTGATTTAACCAAATGAGAATGAATATCAATGACTGCTGCTTAAGCAAAATGGTATTAGCATAAGTTTCACTTACTGATGACATATTTGGCCAGTGCCCAGGGGTTAAGTGGTGTTGAGCCAGAGCATTAAATAAAAGGTAGATGTAAGGATCCGATCTTTTAATACTGATCTAACCAAATAAAAAATGGTAGCATAACAAATTAGAATGAAATGTATCAAATATCCATGCAAGTCTAGCAATTTTTACTCATTACAGTTTTTACTTATTTTAAGGCTTTTTTAAAAAAGTATTCTCAACCATTTTATTGTGAGGCATATGACACTCTGTGAGACAGCCTGTACTGTGGGGTCTACTGTACTCTTTTAACCTCCTGTTCACCAAAAGCTGGTATGCAGGTCACCATGGGAACTTATTTTCTTTTTGTATTAATACGACAGTGTACAGGCTTTACCACATAATGAAAATGCATTTTTATTTTATGCATGTGCAAGCCTTTGTTTTGCCATAAATACCCAGATATAACTCCCAACTTCAATATTAGCAATGCTATATTTCCCTCCCTCTGCCTGTTTCCAGTCTCAGCAGAAAACTACTTTAACTGTCTGGCTTCCTGATGCTGTACTGCTGCAGCTATTGTCTCCAAGGAGTTAAATTCAAATGGGGGCCAAATGCTATTATATATATATTCTCCCTCTGTATATATGTTCTATATTAAAGAATCTGAAAGATCTACATGAACAGTATGAAAGATTTTTTTCCTAGTGACATAGAGGGGTTAGAGTTCAGTGCTCTCACAAAATATTTAATCTTGTGAAATGCCATTTGTACTGTCACTCTTGTATATACCTGCTTTGAAATTCCTAACCTTAGATTCTTCTATGGAAAGGAATATAGTGCACAAGTGTTCTTACCTTTGATATACTATAGGATCTAACAATATTTAACCGGTGAAGTCATTTTTGTTTCCAAACCTATGTCTCAAATATGCTTGGGAACGTGGAAATTCACAATGCCCTTATTCATGACATCAAAATCAGTTCCATGGTAACACATTGTGATGACAAAATACACAGATTGCAAGGTCACAAGTCACACTTAAGAACAGGCAGGGGAGAAATTGTTAGTTTAATGAATAACATTAGTCAATCCCAATAAAAAGAATAAAAAATAAAGAGAAACAAAGTGTCTAAAGTAAATGCCCTTAAATGCACTTCAGAACCATTTCATCTTAAAGTTAAGTAGCTCTTCAACTGTAGAAGGGTTCCATAGATTTTTCTTCTGCAGCAGATGGGGATGCACTTTAAAAATAAAGTTTCTGTTCAATAAAGATTCCATTGAATATCAATGCCTTTCTTCCGAGGCTATAATGAAAACACAACAACTGATGTGGAAAATTCAATACAAAAGGAAACTAGCAACTAGGAATGTTAACTTCAATTTTCAAAATGATTAATGATTTTGGGTACCAACTTGAGGCACCTTTAAAGACACTAGATTTTTAGAAATTTCTGAGCATCTGAAAATCAGGCCTATTTAAAGTGTCACAAGTTGGGCATGCAAAATTGCTAGTTGCGTTTGAAAACTGAGGACCATGTAATTACTTGGTTTATGTTCAAATAATAGTAATGTCTATACTACATTCAGTCAGCTACTTACAATATGCAAAAGAATGCCAATATTATTATAGATTCTGCAAAAGTTTGCATTTTAAGTGATTTCTTCATTGTACTGGATCTTGTAACAGAACCAAACAATTATGATTTACATTACATTATTGCCTAGAAGTCCCCATTGAGATTGAGGCCCAGTTGTGCTAGGTACTGCATATACCCATAAGTAAGAGAAAGTTTGTGTCCAAAACACCCTACAATCAAAATAGATTAAGTATGCAAACAATGATTGCAAAGAGACACACAGAGAGATGAAGTGATTTGTCCAAGTATCAGAAAAATTGCTCAATAATATTACAAATGCACTACTCTCATCAGATCTGCTTTCTATGTCTTTAGAGCAATGATAGGCTAGATGCAGTGGGAACACGGTGTCTCAAAAAATATTTATAGTCATGGGAATGTTCTTATATATAGAATGTTTTCAATTGCAGGTGTTTGTTCCAGGCAGTGACTATAGAAAAAGCAATAAAAATACATTGTAATTAACACTTCGTTCTAACTCTTCTCATCAAAAGCTTCCATATGAAATCCCAATTGTAATATAGTGCTCATAATCTATCCAACATGATTGTCATATAATTGGCAATATTGGTCTAATGCTCACCACAGTCAGAAAGGTCAAGGGAGAGGGGAATAGATTTCCTTTCACTTCTTGTTTAAAGAACATCTTATTTTTATTAGAAAGGGGATTACATTTTTACATTGTCATGGCAGACAGCCCTATTCCAATATATATATAAACAGTGACGGTATAGCCAAAAACCAAAGGGTTTCTTTAATTCTATAGTAAGAACCTCGGTATCGTTTTTGCATATACCAAAGCAATGTATTTTAAATGCTGCAGTCCCTGGGAAAAAAACACAAAAAACACATTGGTTGCAGTATCCTTTTTAAAAAAAGCATGGCATAAAATTATAGGACTATTTAAAAAATAAATGAAAACATACTTTGATGCAATTTTTAACATACCCTTGTGTTCTACCAATCACCAGAGAGGGACATAAAATCCATCTATAGTATATGAAATTGGTTGATTGTGACACATACATACCACAGGTGGGGGTTCTTCTTAAATTGGTGCCTATCGTGTGATGCTTCATAAGCAAAGAATAGCAGGCCATGCTGCTTTATTCAATTGGGTTATGCTTTTACTCTTTCTCCCTGCATGTGAAAAGCATAACAGAGAACTAGCAGAGCAGAAGTAAGATGTGTTTTGTTAGTTGTCTGAAGCCCTGGGGCCCGGAACCGGATAAGTCCTGATATTATACCCTGGATTGAGCAAAATAAATCTATTTTGTTTCCTACAAACATTTAGCCGTTAAAAAAAATATGAGATAGAAAAACAGACTTTGCTGTCTGCATGCCTTCTTGTAAAGCTCGTATTGTGGAAGTGTCAGAATCATTAGCTCATTGGCATATATTTTGCAAGCTAATGCTTCTACTTTAATTCTCACTGGGGACTGCATGTCTGCTTTTCAAATAAAACCCAGACTGAAGAAGGTGAAGAGAGCTTACACTGACACTGCTAATGCTCTGTAATGGCTAATAGCACTTCTGGATATGAATAATTATGAAATATCAGGCAAAACTGATAGAAACATAGATCCCTAAATACCTACCGCAATACAATTTGCCAAAAGTAATCTGTATATGTTAAAAATGTCCTTTAAATGTTTGTGGTTCACTTAAATAAACACAGAGCAGTGTGACAAATAACAGTTCAAAATAAATGAAGTGCAGAAAATCAGTTACAATATGAAATTCCTTACATGGAAGAAACGAGGAACGTTCTCCTTTCATAGAGCTACACTGCTGAATTTACTGTTGATTCACAGAAGAGACTCAGGGCAAGTGGTTACAAAAACCAGGCCTATAACAGTGCCTTCCTGATCTTAAAACCTGGTCCAAAATAGTTACCCCCCTCTCAAAAATAAATTGCTGGTGAATTCTGATGCACATAAAATCAGACATTATCAGTAAGAGACATAATAATGCAGGCAGGCAGTCTTGTCATGCCGCTGTATGTATAAGCCTTGCTCTTCCAACACAATGAATATTCTGCCTAGACATGCATAGCCCAGGTCCATTTTTCAAATCGCTCTCACTCACACACTTCAGTGCTGACACACATACTCACTCTCTCTCTCTCTTTGTCTTCAGTGCTGAAGAACAACAGGGTTTTATTTCATTTAAAATAAAGACCGTTTAGATCTGAACAGAATTCGCCATTCACGTTTGCAGGATTCCTGTGAACTCTGTCTTTGGTTCAGGCTGTGGGGCAGAATAGGGCAGTGTTTGCACCCCTTTAGTTTCATTTTGAGTTTCAAGCTCTCATGAACTCAAAATATCAAACCAAGCCTCAGCCAAAGCCACTGAATGTTAGCTGGTTTAGTACCATAGCCATGAGATATAATTAATACCCCCAATTTTATATGATTTTTATACAGAACTATAAATCAGCCCAGGTTTATTTGAGAACGAACCCAGGGTCAGCTGACAGGTTTGTGAACTTGAGCAAGTCTTTCGGTGAACACGGTCTTTGTTCTGAATGTTAAGTAAACCCCCAAAATAGGCAAGCTTCACGCGGTTTCTGGTTTCCTTGTGAACATCATGCACAGCTCACCTCTAAGTACATTGGAGCCCCGGTATAACACGCCCCTCGATAACGTGAATTTGGTTATAGCATGATCATGCCGTGACTCCCTGGATATGTCCCTATGTCCTGGCACTTGGCAGTGGCGGCTTCTCTCCCCTGCTGGGCAGCACGGAGAGAAGCCGCGGCCCCCACCTGCCAGGGACAGAGAACTCTGGGGCCGCAGGCACTGCTGTTTCTCTGTCCCCAGCAGGGACAAGCCATGGCTTCTCTCCCCTGCTGGGCAGTGCAGAGAGAAGCCCCGCTATAAGGCAACCCCGCTTTTAATGCAGTGGGACTTTTTGGATCCCAACTGTCGCGTTATAGTGGGGCTCCACTGTACTTCACAGTTATGCATTGGTTTTGAACTTTCTGATCCATATTCCACAGATGCATGTTCCGTATGTATTCTACAGGACATACTCTGATTGACTTGCACTGGAATTTTATGCACCATAACATGCTAGCTTAGTGTTATATATTGACAAATACACGCAAGTCCATTGTGAACATCAAAACCGCTTTCTCCACACCTGCAAGAACCCCTTTCGGTTTAATGTTCCTCAGGTCACTTATTCCATTTTTTTGAATACTTTATATTCGTCAATGTTCTTTGTTGGACTGGCACCATGCTTACTGATCTTATTATAAATAACAACTCCAAGCCTAAAACGTTTTTGTCTGTTAGCTTCCTTATTTTTAACACAAAATACAAGCTGAACACAGATCTTCGAGAATGTACAATACCCCAGGCTCCCCCAGCCTCTCCCAGTTTGGGAGGCCAATAGGATTCTGGCTACTCACAGCTGACGTAGCCCTTCAGAGTTCACGAACTTCGCAAGGTCTCTGGCTCTTCTTATCTCACGTCAGTTTGGAACTCTCAAGTTCTCTGGACCCCCAGCTTTGCCTTTTTTTGCGTGGCCCTGCAGGGCTTAGGAATCACGCACAAGGGTACAATTTTCTTCCACTTTATCCTTGCCCTATATAAAGCACTCATCAGGCCATGCGGACTTCAGGCTTGTCTATGTGATAAAGTTCCAGTGAAACATTTGAATTTACTTTTAAATTGGCAGTTACACCAGAGCACAAGGCTATGTGGACACTCTCATCTCAGTACAAGAGTAGCTTATTTTGATTGGCTTAAGCCAATCAAACCAGCCAATTTAAGCTAAGCCAAAATCAGCCATTTTTATACTGAACTAAAAGTGGCCATGCAGCCTTTTGCACTGGTTAAACTATCTATTATTATTTGTATTACTGTAGTGCCTAGGAGCTCCAGTCACAGCTCAGGAACCACTGTACTAGGCGTTGTATAAATGCAGGAACTAGAGCAGAATGAATCATTGGTTTTATTGCTGTGAGGGCCTGTTGTGGGGCAGGTATACCCTGTCACCCTTTGGGGGGTTAAGGGGCATTATATCTGCATGGCCGAGTCTGGATGTCCACCCTTGGATTCCAGGTAGTATGGTCTAATGGTTGGGAATCACTCCACTGTGTTCCGACTCTGGATAAGGGGACCTGGACTTCCTTAGTCCACTGGGTCCCAACCCAGAGCCCTGGTGGTGGCAGGGATCTTGCCAAAACATGCTGAGCCAAGCCCCAGTTCACCAACCAATTTCCTGTTAAGTTCCCCTGGATTACTCTCTAACCATTCCTCTGCAGCTTATCATCTTGGGGGAGGAGGGCAGTGTCCACGGCCTCTCCTCCTCCTGTGGCATCGATTGCCTGGAAGTCATTGGTCATTGCAGTCTCACTGGCCTCTGCATCTTGGAGTGTCAGCAGTCCCTCCGCAGGAACCTGCAGCACACCTCCATTCCCTTTGGCAGTCAGCCCCTATCGAGCTGAGTTGCTCACTTTGATATCCGAGATCCAGCAAGAGCATGCCCAACAGAGCTGAGAGCACATGGCTTCTTCAGCCCACAGAGCAGAATTAATCCCTGCTGAATCAGTGTGGGGTTGGTTCACCCTGCCACAGGGCTAAACTGAAGAATCTAAAAAAAAAAAATTCAGTTTTTAAACCAAAACTGATCCCTCCCCACAATTTTCTTGATTAAATAAAAACAAAAATTTCATTTTGGATTTTAAAAAACCCTAAACTAAAAAAAAAACTAAACACATTTTTTTCTGAGTTTTCAGCTAGCTTCAATTAAATGTTTTTAGTTTTTTGTTTTGTTTTGTTTTGTTTAGTTTTCAGGAGCTTTCATCCTTTGGTTATTTTAATACATAGCCAAATTCTAAATGAATTCATTGTTTCAAAATGAGAAGTTGAAACATTTCATTCTGAAATGTTCAAAATGAATCATTCTAACTTCAAAAAAAAATCCATATTTCTCCATCCAAAGCTATTTGCTGAATTCATCCTGAATTTGGTGGTCCTCAGAATTTCACTCAGCTCTAACGAAGAAAAGGTGATTCCTGCTTTCAATCCAAGTAAACAGTTTAGTTTCATTCCTCAAGTTATACCAGTGCAACTTTCCCATGTAAACAAACTTCATAAACTTGATGTCATACCAGAAACACTTCATAAAGTATCCATAATATGCCATATGAATAAGATATTTTAACAAGTTAAAATTTTAAAAAATGTAATTAGCCTGTCGTAGATTTTAATTACATGTAAAGTTTTGCAAGTGAGCTTTTTATTTTTTTAAAAAAAATTTAGAGTCTGGGTAAAATATTATTTGTAATTTAAAAATAGTTTCACCAATTGCCTTCAAACTTTAAATAAACAATACAAATTATTTTCTACCTGGAAAATAATCACCAAAGTACTTTTCCTGGCCAAAATTATACGGTAAGTAAATTTAGAACTAATAATGGAACTCTGAATGAAAATTTAATGATAGTGCTGCTCCTGAAACGATCCATATTCCAGGTAATATTAAAAAAATTATGTTACTAAAGCTGGGTGAATAAATAAGTGTTTGGTTCAGGACCGAAATGTAATGCTCCTACCCCAACAAATTTGGTTGATTTAGAACTGACTCTGAATTGTTTTGTTTCCTTGACAAAATGAAAAATCTGAAAAAAAAAATATTTTGAATCAAACAAAACATTTCATACAACCTGAAACTTTTTTTTCTTTAGTTTTTTATTTCATGTTGGGTCATTTTTTTAGTGTTGTTCACCTTTATTTCTGTTCTACTTTTTGTATGAAAGTTTTGAAACAAAAAGTTGCAACATTTCATTTTTAAATGGTCAAAATGAAATGGTTTGACTAAAAAAAAAACAAAACACCTTTTCTTCCGGCTGAGCTTCAGTGCCCCCCTAAATGAATTTTTCACTGAATGTACTCTGTGCCAAAAAAAAGAAAAAAAATTGTCCAGCTGTACTCGTAACCCAAAATCAGTTTTACCTATTTTCTTCATTTTTTGCAGAGTACATCCACTGGATGCTGTTCTACAATAAGTCCATGGCTATAAACACACATACACAACACAGTTAGTAGCTATACCACACAAACCGGCAAAACCAAGACCAGAAGCCTCAGAGCTTAGATCCAAAACCACAGGTCTCTGTTGTGCAAGCTAAGGTAAACAATGTCCATTTGAATGTTGAGGTACAGCAGCATTCTTAAGCTCTCTAAGCTACCACCTGCTGGTGGGCACACTGCTCTAACTTTAAAAACTACAGCATGTAGAATTGTTAATAACTTTGCTTAATTATACCTATTTTTTCAGTTATGCATGTTTTCAAGGGAATTGAGATATACAGAAAGTTCACAGGAGTACTAAACAAGACATTTTTGAGTTAAAACAACACAAATAGAGCCGGGTGCAAATATCAAATCAGGGTAACTGTCTAATGTCCAGTATATTCAAAACAGTTTGACACATTTTCTTCAAACTTTGCAGAAAAGCTTTCCATACTCTTCAGAGTACAAGATTGTCAAAGTTTTAGTAGTCCTAAAAAAAAAAAAGAAAAAAAAAGTTACCAACCCCTCGTAACTGTTGTTCTTTGTGAGGTGTTGCTCATGTTTATTCTGAGTAGGTATGTGCGTGCTCCATGTACAGTTACCAGAAGGTTCTTCCCTTCAGTGAAGCCCATCAGGTTGGCTCGGGCACCTCCAGGAGTTGCGCCTTCATGACGCCGCATATAGGGCCCTGCAACCCTGTTGGCTCTTCAGATCCTTCTGGCTGGATTACTCCAACAGAGTGGAAAGTGGGTGAGTCCTGGAATGAACATGAGCAACACATCTCGAAGAACAACAGCTACGAGAGGCAGGTAACCGTTTTTTCTTCAAGTGATTCCTCATGTCGATTCTAAGTAGGTGACTCCCAAGCCTGACCTAGGAGGCAGGGTCAGACTTCATGGAATCACTGATTGAAACACCACTCTGCCAAATGCTGCACCGGCCCTGGCATGCTGGGTAATGGCATAATGAGAAGTAGAAGTGTGGTCTGATGACTATGCTGCTGCCCTGCAGCTCTCTTGGATTGGGATCTGGGCCAGGAATGCTAAAGATGAGGCCTGCACCCTTGTAGAATGTGCCATCAATACGGGAGCAGGTGTCTTTGCCAAACTGCAACATGGCCGGATACAGGAAGTGATCCACAATTAAATTCTTTGAGAAGACACCGGGAGGCCCTTCATCCTGTCTGCTAACACAACAAACAGCTGCTTCGATTTACAAAGCGGCTTTGTCCACTCAATATAGAAGGCCAAAACCCGCCGAATGTCCAGGGAGGGGAGTCTTTGCTCCCGGCCATTAGCATGTGGCTTAGGGTAAAAGACTGGGAGAAAAATGTCGAAACTGACAGACACCCTTTGGGAGAAGTCCAGCCGAGCCTTTGTTGTTGCCTATGCCAGTATCCTTTGTTCCTGTGAGGCTGGGCTGGGTTTGTCCCATACATGCCCTCATGAGATATGAACTACCCCTCTTGTCTTGGGGAGTTTTTGCCTGGGCTTGCTTTAAGCCATGAGGACATATTTTCAGCCTCATAACTATATACATGAAATTACAATCCATAACATTACCATAACAGCAATTACTATAACAACAATGCTCAGTGCATCATAAGCCTTCCGAAGACAACCAACATGGCAAACATTGCACTGGATACCACACAATAATTTTATAACGATGAACATAGGGATGTAAGGTGTTCCCAGGTGGTACAGAACATTACAATGGGGCATAGATTTTATTTTTGTACAGTCAGCAGGAGACCAAGCCTGTCAAAGATGGACCTTATCATGTTGACATGTTATTCCACTTGTGCCTTGGAGTAGCCCCTGACGGGAATACCTGCACCTGCCTTTTTTCTTAGGACTATGACTGCCATGCACTTGGTGAATACTGAAGGGGCTGCTGACAGGCCAAAGGGGAGAACTGCAAATTAGTAAAGAGTGTGACCCACTACAAATCTGAGAAACTTCCTCTGGCATGGGACTAGTGAAAAATGGACGTATGCATCCTTCAAGTTGAGGGTGACATACCAATCCCCTGGATCTAGGGAACAAATAATGGAAGCCAAACACACTATATGAAACTTTAGTTTCCTCATGAACCAGTTGAGGTTGCACAGGTCAAGGCTGGTTCTGAGACCCCGCCCCCCCCGCCTCTTGGCTTTCAGTATAAGAAAGTCCAGTTTTAATTTTTTTGATGAAAAGTTAAACTTTTCCATAGAAACTCCCCATCCTCCTATTTTCTGACCAGCTCTACTTAGGAGACTTAGGCCAGGTCTATACTAAAAAGTTAGATGGATCCAGTTTTGTCATGCAAGGGTGTGAAAAATCTACACCCCTGAGTGCTGTAGTTAAGAAAACCCAACCTCCAGTATAGGAAATGCTAGGATGACTGAAGAATTATTCTCTTGACCTACCTCCCTCCTCTCAGGAGCATTAACTACAGCAATGGCAGAGCCCCTCCCATCACTGTAGTGAGTTGTTATGTTTAGACTAGAATAAAAGACCCATGGCATAGAATTATAGACCTGGAAGGGACCTCTTGAGGTCATCTAGCCCAGTCCCCTCACTCATGGCAGGACTAAATATCATCTAGACCATCCCAGAGAGGTGTTTGTCTAACCTGCTCTTAAAAATCTCTCATGATGGAGATTCCACAACCTCCCTGGGAAACTTATTTCTGTGTTTAACCACTATGGCCAGTAGGTATTTTTTTCTAATGTTCAACCTAAATTGCCCATTGCTTCTTGTCCTATCCACATAGGTTAAGGAGAACAATTTTTTCCCTCCTCCTTGTAATAACCTTTTATGTATTTGAAAACTGTTACGTCCCCTCTCAGGCTGCTCTTCACCAGACTAAATAAAACCAGTTTTTTCAATCTTCCCTCATATGTCATGTTTTCTAGACTTTTAATCATTTTTGTTGCTCTTCTCTGGACTTTCTCCAATTTGTGGCACCCAGAACTGGACACAATACTCAGGTTAAGGTCTAACCAGCATGGAGTAGAATGGACAAATTACTTCTTGCGTCTTGCTTACAACACCGCTACTAGTACATCTCAGAATTATGTTTGCTTCTTTTGCAACAGTATTACACTGTTGGCTCATATTTAGTTTGTGATCAGATCTCTTTCCGCAGTACTCTTTCCTAAGCAGTCATTTCCCATTTTGTATGTGAGCAACTGATTGTTCCTTCCTAGGTGGAATACTTTGCATTTCTCCTTATTGAATTTCATCCTGTTTTCTTCAGAACATTTCTCCAGTTTGTCAAGATCATTTTGAATTTTAATCCTATCCTTCAAAGTACTTGCAACCCCTCCCAGCTTGGTATCATCCACAAACTTTATAAGTGTACTCTCTATGCCATTATCTAAATCATTGGTGCAGATATTGAACAGAACCTGGACCCAGAACTGATTGCTGTGGGACCCCACTTGTTATCCCCTTCCAGCTTGACTGTGAACCACTGATAACTACTCTCTGAGAATGGTTTTCTAACCAGTTATGAACCCACTGTATAGTAGCTCCATCTAGTTGTATTTCCTTGATTTGTTTATGAGAAGGTCACGGACACAGTATCAAAAGCCTTGCTAAAGTCAAGATATTCTGTGGCTGGCCTGAGTCAGCTGACTCAGGCTCATGGGCTCAGGCTTGTGGGCTCGGGCTGCAAGATTGAAAATTGCTGTGTAGACTTTTGGTCTCGGGGTGGAGCCCGGACTTTGGGACTCTCTCCAGCCATGGAATGTGATAGACCTTGGGCTCCAACCCAAATATCTAGACAGCAATTTTACAGCCCAGCAGCCCCGACGCTGTGAGCTGGAGTCAACTGACCCAGGTCAGCCACGAGTGTGTAATTGCTGTGTGGACATGCACAGCATTTACACTGAAGTAGTACAGCAGCAGCGCTGTAGCTATGCCACTGTAGCAGTTTAAGCATAGACATAGCCTAAGTCACTTCTGAAAATGGGATTTAGATTCTTGGAGCCTAAGTCCACTGAAAGTCAATGGAAATTCAGATCCTACATGCCTCAATCATTTCTGAAAATGAGATGTTGAAAATTTTGCCCTGATGTATAACATATAGCCCTGTGGCTCTACCACAAAGATGTTTCTGAATTTCCAGGTTAGTGGTGAGAATGGGGAGAAGAAAATTTATTGCCCGGATCTGACATGGATTTGAAGATGGTGAGAGGGCTACTTTTAGAAATGGATATCTATTCATATTCACATCCTCAGGTTTATAATAATGAATGGGCTGAAAGATCCCGTGGGTGTACCTCATAAGTTTGCATTCACCTGTAGACTTTGCCTGGCCATAAGGGACCATGCTGAATATCTCTAACGAACCTGCCCAATGTAACTGGATGATCCAAAGCCTTCTTTATATATTGGATCTGTAAGGTGTCATCCCCCTACTCTATCCTTGTGTTTTTTCTCTTGACTCATTATTCTTTAAATACGGTACCGAGTTTTTTTAAAAGTTTATTGGCTGTGAAAAGCCCAGGTAAATATTGAAATCTGGGTAGCATCTTCTTTCTTGCTATATCTATCTCTGTATAGCCAATAAACTAATTTTAAATTTAATTCAGTCAGTTAAGTCTCAGCAGTTTCTAACAGGGTATGGCTGAAGGATGCCAGGATGCCTGATAGGGTCAGT
Source organism: Dermatemys mawii (assembly GCA_007922305.1). NCBI lineage: Eukaryota > Metazoa > Chordata > Testudines > Dermatemydidae > Dermatemys > Dermatemys mawii. Next base: position 31,594,762 of record ML677350.1, on the reverse strand, counting down.
GATTGCATAAAGCTACCCTGAAGCCCTCCACTTTCCTCCTGAGCTACAACAAGCTCAGCTCAGATGCAGCCCAAGGTCTGGGCAATGAGAGCATCCAGAAAACATGTTTAGTTTTTTTCAAATCTCTGTTTCTTCAATCTTGCCTCTCAATTCTATTGAAAAAAAAAATCACTTTTTTAAAATTAAAAGCAATGTGGATCTTTCAATAGATATTCAGATGGTTCAAATTTTTACTATCACAAATACTCAGGAAAGGGGCATTTTAAGCATGAATGTTTGAATATTGATGGAAAGCAAATTTCAAACTATAAGTTCAATTGGAACATTCAAAATGTGTGCTATTGAATGGAAATCATTCAATCTAGTAGAGTTGTCGAGGAACCTAATCTTACTTTTGGAACAGTTAAATCTCCTCCCTTAATTAGTGGAAATGAAAAACATCCCATTATTCCGGTAAATGATTCCGTAAAGGAGTTTCTGGATTTGTATTATGGGCACAAAGTCTCACAATATTTAATTTTATATCAGCCATTTGGTCCATCATGAATCTTTCCTCGGCATCCCTGTTCTGTTTTATGCACCTAGGCCAATTCAGAAAAGCATCCCTATTCAGGGCATCACTGAACCTCTTGCTTAACTTTAAGCAATATATTGGTATTATGCACATAAATAAAAAGAGCAGCAACAGTTTTAGGGGTTTTCTTTGTTTGTTTGTTTTTTAAAGACCCTATGGTTTTGTTTTATTTTTAATTTACCTGCCATGTGTGAAGTTTTTCAGGCAAAAACTTTTCTTTCTGGTAAGCTAAAAATGCAGGTTTGGCAACACAGATAATGTCTCATGAATTCATGTTGATTTCACTGACTTGTTCGTTTAAAAAACACACACACAAATCAAAGCATTTTATTTCATCTCTATATGTTTGAAAATAAAAGTTTCAGTTTGTCAGTATGAAATTACTTTCATTTAAAAATGTCTTAATTTATTTTAAAAATTCAAAAATATTTAAAAAGTCAAAAACAAAATGAAATGTTTTGTTTGACCCCAAATGAAAACTTTTTTGACTGTTCAAGTCACCAAAAATTTCAAAATGTTTGGTTTCTGTCTGACCCAAAACAGTCCCCCGCCCCGAATTTTAAAGTTGTCAATGAACTAAAGAATTCATCATCTAGTTGTACATGTAATACGTAATAGATCCTTACACAAGACATCCTTTTCGTAACCATTCATTGTTCTCTTTCTAGCAGAAGAGTCTCTTGCAAGATGGCACAGTCTACATTTGGGTTTTTCAAATATGCCACCATGTGTTTACCCTCAACTGGACTACTGCTTCTGTGACTTTTTGTAGCTATATCCCTTAGCAGGACTGAGGCCTATAATGTCCTTTGCTTTCAACATTGAGTGAAGAATACTTCTTTTCACTAAATATCAAATAAAAGTGAATGTTAGTTAATTTTTAAAGGAGTATTATCAAAGATTGAGGTCCAAAAGTTCAAACAAACACCTCCCCACCCACAACATACATTATTGTATATCTGTTCTTACTCCTTCCATTTTTGACTAAGGTAGGTTTTATTGTAGTATCTATATATCTCAACAGGACAAGGAATCAACATGTCTTTTGTGCACCAGCAATGTTCTGTCTTAATCCTATAATAATTTACTAATACCTTTCATATTTCTGTCACTAGCACTTAAGGCAAAACTTGGCACAAGGGCCTTAAAACATAAAACAAGGTATTGCACAACTGGTTAAAAGAGAGAACAACAGAAGAGGTTTGCCTATTTTTAGAGTAGTAACAAAACAAATATTTATTTTTACTCTTAAGGAGCTTAGATGACTGAGTTTCAAGTCTAAGATATTTTGGATCAAGGAACAATCACAATTAGGATTACCTGACAATTATACCAGGGTAATCAGCCAATTATTTTGCATGGAGATATGCTACTTCTATCGCTTTAACCAAAAGGAGGCCATTGTGTTGAATGCCAATGACCCAACAAGCAGCTGCTTTTGGCAGGCAGCCATCCATCAACCCCTCCACAAAAATCTATGGTCAAAGCAGCATAATGTGCCCCCTCCTGCTAGAAATTCCAGTGGGTGTAGATCTGTGGTAATTTCTATTTAGCTGAATGTTAAACTTAATAGAAACTAAACCATTTTGTTGGCTCCACACTTGATCCTTTCTGCTTTTCTATGTAGTACCAACCAACTGTATTAAACCACAGTTTCTGATATAACTGATTAAGCACTAAGAATGAGGAAACCAAGCAGTACACAAAATCCACAAGAGAAGTTAGCTGAACAAATATTTCCAATTAATTCTGCTATTGTAGGCTAAGTTCAGTCTCAAAATGTCTCTGTAATCAGAAACCTAGCAGCCAGCCAGCTGGGCTCAGTGCAGATATACTAGGCTGCATTCAGTCTGGCACAGCAGAAACATATACTGTGGAAAGATGTGGTGGGGAGGATCACAGATATGTGTGTGTTTGTATGTCAGGACTGGAATCTTGCACGATACAAGACCTTTTGAAGTTTTTCAAAGATAAAGAGACTCATCCCAGTGGTCAGGGCTTTCACCTAGTATGTGGGAGAGCCTGGTTCAAGACCCCACTTTGCTTAATTCAGTACAGGGATTTAAAATTAGATCTCCCACATCCTCTGTAAGTACTCTAATCACCAAGGTGTTGGCTGTTCTGGGAAGGACAGGAAGTCTCCCCTGTTGGAGCTGTTTCACTCTATAAAATTAAACAAACATTCATTGAACCAGAGAGAGAGAAACTGATTCTACAGGCCAGTCAGAACTCACCTGGCATATGGTACACCAGATCAAGTCCTTTTTCTTTTTGATTTTGACCAGAAATTCTACTCTGGACCTAAGAAGCCTTTCTCATCTGAAATTCATTGAACCTGGTATGTTCCCATGAAAAAATATAGTTTGAACAAACTGGCATTTTCAAAAAATTCCTGACCAGCTCTACAGCTAATTTTAAAATGTTAGCATGAACTACAATATGTTTGGTAAGTATTCAGTTAGTTATGCCCTGGAGTTAAATATCAAATCCTTCAATAAGAGATGTTTGCCACAGGAACCTGCCTGCATTTGTGGTGTCTATTTCTTTCTCTTAGAATAAGAGAAAATGATATTGAACAGAATTTCCATCCTAACCTGAGCTGGTAGTTTCCTAATAGAAGCCAGTATTTCAGTTGCTTTTTACATGCAACTGATCAAATTAATCTAATGAAAATCTAGGACAATACAATCTCAGTTCTGTGTAGCATTTCCTAACAAGGAGCCCTCAAAAAGGCCAAGATTTACAATCGAAGGCTAAAATTAGGCTCCTAAATCCATATTTAGATATGTAAATAAGGGCTGAGCACTCATCAGTTTCCACTGAGGTGCGCTCCCACTGGAGAGTAACTACACAGATCTGACCTTAAACTGAAGCTGGAGGGTGCTTAAGACTTATTCCAAAATAGACCACTATTTTACATACATATGTGCTTAGAAACTTTACTTTAAATTCCTATGTTTGAAAATATTGGACCAAATCTATGAATATTGAGCTAGAAACAGCAATGATGAGGTGAGGGACATCCCAAGTAATAGATATCTCCTTTTAAAGATGTGATAGCATGCTTTAGAATGTCAAAAGTTGTATGCCTCCCCAAACAACCTGACTTACAAAAAATACAGTCCAGTACTCTATAATCCCACCCAAATATTACATTCTACCCTATATATTTGTATTATACTCATAACTACTTGACTATTTTTGTGGGAGAGAGAGGTGCAAGGTTGTAATTACTATATAAACATCAATAAAATACAATTTAAAAAGCCACATTATCACATGGGCATGTGATACCAACCTAGTTTCCAACTGCATTCACAGTGAACTACTTCTGCACTACATTTACCTGCTCAGAATTAATTATTAATTATTATTATTATTATTATTCATTTGAAATGAAGGTCACACTTTCCAGACACAGGAAGAGAAAATACCTGCCCCAAAGGGGTTACAAAGTAAGACAGACAGATAAAGAGCAGGAAGGTACACAGAGGCTGAGAAGATGAAGAGTAAAATTTTAAAGTGTCTAATGATAGGTCGACAATGCAGTTGGGAGCATGTTTCCCAGGTTGGGTAAACAGCTATGCACTAGCTCTGCTCAAGGTAGTACTCTAAAATTAGCAGTGTAGTCAGGGGTAGCATGGGCCTTCGCTCAAGTACATACTCAGGCTACATTGCTATTTTTAGCACCACCATCTTGTGCAAAGTTGGCGTGTCTGTCCACCAAAGCTGGGAGGCAGCCTTGGAGCTTCAGTGTAGACAGACTCCTACATCATAAAGGGTGCGAGTCCCATTGGCTTGCAAAGGTGTTTTTGAACATTTTTACCTCTAGTGAGTTGTCCAAGGTCATGCAGCAGGTAAGTGGTGAAGCTGTGAATATAAGTGCCAGTCCTAAGCACTATATACAAGTTCCTAGATCTTCTCCAAGATGGCCTGAGGAAAAAAAATCTTTAAATACCAAGGATAACCAGAATGTGAACACAGACCAGTGGTTCTCAAACTGGGGGTCATGGGCCAATTCCAGAGGGGTCGTGAGCTGCCGACGCCTTCGGTGGAAGCCTCAAACATGTGAGTGAGTCCACCGAGAAACCACTGAAGTGCAAGCTTCCACTATCAGCGGCATTTCACCGGACATGGACATGCAACGTTCATCTCTGTCGAAATGCCGCCGAAACCAGAAGAGCTCAATTCAGCGGCATTTAGGTGGACATACCCAGGGCGTGAGAGGACACGGCAGAGCAAAAAGGGGTCACTGAACCAACAAGTTTGAGAACCACTGACACAAACTGAAATTAGACCGGAGACAGAGAGAAAAAAATAATTTGACAGTGCTGCTGAACACAAACAAAATGGTGCTGGTGCTAGCATAGAGCTCAGCGTCCAAACCACTGAAAAAGCAGCCAGGGCAGCAAGGCTCATAGAAGAAATAAACTCAAAAGGGGATGGAAGGGGGAGAAAGATGTGAAAATTGGGCAATCGCCACTACGAAAACTATCCCAGAAGGATTTAGTGCTCAGTGGAATAAACAGGTAGTTTGTCTTTGTGTGATGGAACAAGGCATAACTGAAGACACAGTGCAGGCTCAAAATTAGAGAGCTGCAGGCTTGGAAAAGAAAACTCATTTAACTAGGTGAAAATAAGGAAGAAATGTGTGTGGGACTAGGGGAGGAATAGGCTCAAGTCTTTCTGTTTCTGATGTAGCCAAAACTCCCAACTTTGAGAAGCCCTTGGAATCCTGGCTTCTCGCCTTCATGGACATTTTTATCCAATACAGTAACTGAGCAAGTCCACCATACTTTATGTTACAAGAGAGGCCCATAACCACATAAATAACTAACAGATAAGGTTCAATACCTTACAACCCTGACCTGTCGAAGCAAATGAAGTAAATAGGAGCCTCAAAAGGCTACATTAAAGCTGAAGATTCAGTCCTAGATTTGAAAAGATCAGCTAACATATACAAACAAAAACCATTAGAAAAAAATCCTGGAAAATCATAATTATCCCCAAAGAATCAAACAGGCTTTAACCTTCAGAAGCATGGTTTTCGGCACCAGACACACAGACAATTTGAAAATCTTCTATGAAAAGGACTTCCAAACTTTCACAGAACCTCCAGAGGGATTATTGTTTGCCACTATGCCCACCTCAAGTCTCATCAAAAAGCTAAGCACTCAGTTCCTGTTATGGATGTAACTCACCTCACGCCGTGAGGCCAGCACAGGCCTATGGCTCTCAAAACAGGGCTGAAGTGGGACTTACATGGTGAATAGGCCTGGTCGTGGCTCTATGCGTAGGGATACATTTCACCTGATGAGTAAGTTCCTTATTATTTCCTGTACTCCATGCTGGGTAATACCATGAGAGGATTCCATTCACATTAAACTAGACTGGCTTTTTATTAAAGCAACTATTGACAGAGCTACTCCAAGTACAGCTGAACATTCCTAACCCTCTGCTAGCAAACTGCTTGCCTGGTGATTCCTCCAAAACTCTTCCCTGCTGAAATCCAGGCTCCATGCCACTGCTAACACCTGCTACAGAAGTAGTTCTATTGAAGTCAGTTGTGAATAAGAGTGGCAGTTTTAAGTATTAAGTGATACAGGAGACTAAAAAAGAAGACAAGAGAAATAAAATGTTAAACAAAGGAGGAAAGAGTGGAAGCAAAGCTACTTTTACTCCCCTTAATAGCACTGAATTCAGTTTTGGAAACACTGTTTCATCTTTCAAAGGTCCCCATCTACATGTGTTAAGGCCACATCTACATGACAAACTTAAGTTGACTCAAGTTACGTGGCATACAGCCGCCACAGTCAGTACATTGCTTGTGCATTTGCATATTTAGCCCTTGTGTTGGCGGTGCACGTACTCACCAAGAGCGCTTGTATCGATGCTAAGTACAGTGCCCCATGGGCAGGTATCCCACTGTTCAATTCGCCACGGTCCAGCGCAGTCTCTTTTGGGAAGTTTTGGCAACGCATGATGCGACCGAAACAAGTCACTCAGGGGTGACCGAGAACATGGAGTCAACTTCCCAGTTTGAAACTGTTTCCATTCCATAATGTCATCTGTATCCCATTTTTCCCCCACAAAAAATCCCATAAATCTGCATGGCACTCTACACTGTCTGTCATCTCTGACAGAAGCTGGAGCCTGCACATCTCCACACTATTGTCATGAGCGTCAGAAGCACAGGGCACATGATCCTGAAATATTTGCAGAGCCTCAAGAAACGATGTGGGGAACACTATGATTCCTTGGAGGACAAACTGCTGTGGGTCATAGCAAGACCAATTCCAGGTTGTTGGTGGAGTTCATAGAGCAGCTGCAGATGCTCAACCCGAGAAACAAACATAGTGGGATTCCATTGTAATGCAGGCTGGGGGTGATGAGCAGTGGCTGCAGAATTTTTGGACTTGCAAGGCCACATTCCTGGATTTGTGTGCCAAACTCACTCCAGCTGGCCAGCTCCACAGCACCAAAGCACACTTCAACTACTGGCTCAGCAGGTGCAGAATGACCATTGATTGTTTGAAGGGACATTGGCATTCATTGTTTACTCACAGACTGGATCTCAGTGAGAAAAATAACCCAATGGTTATAGCTGCCTGCTGTGTCCTGCATAATATCTATGAAGCAAAGGAGGAATGAAAAGCAGATAGCTTGGCTCCGCTACTATCACTTCTAGAATGAGTAAATTAATTATACATCAAAAGATGTGTCCTGCTACTTTCGGGAGCGGGGATGGGGGAGGGGAGGATCATCCCTGTTATTTAATATTAAACTACACACTTACCTGAGATTCCTTTCCCTGTGTCGGGCTCAATTGGGCTCGACTGCGGCGACTAGCTGGAGTGCAGTAGGATCAAAACCACATCTTGGCTCTTTACACCGTTGGATCCCCTAGTTGACAGTCTCCCATGCTCCTCCTCCTCGTCCACTAACTCTGACTCCTCCTTACTCTTCATGGGAGGGGCCTGTGACCTGGGGGATCCTCGGTGGCAACTTCGGTGCTTGATAGTGTAGACCAGGCCTAAGACTTTTATACTGTTATTCTGGAAGACGTTAATGACCAATATCAAATAGGACTTTGATCTATAAACTATCACAGATGAGATTAAAGCTGATAGGTATGCTAAGTACCCTTCTTTCAGGCCAAACGGGAGGAGTAATTAAACTCTTTAAATATAGTTCCAATGGCTGAACTGGGGCACAGAACTGACTGGAGGGGCAAACTTAGAAATTGTGAGCAAGGACACTGACCAATATTGTTCATCTCCATGTGAATCCATGGTTAGGAAACAGGACTTTCCATACATTCTTTGTAAAGAAACAGGATTCCACCAAAGAATATGCTTCAGGTGTATCATTCATTTCCCCTCCTAACTGAGAGAAAACTGCAAGACCTTGAATATTGTGTAATGGCTGAAAGGGGCAACGATATCTCATATTACTGTACAGCATGCTAGGAAAGTACAGCATTAAGGCACCAAGTGTAATGCATATAGAAATATGTACTTTTGCACTAATCTTACAGCCAGAAGATACCATTAATACCATTCAATACATCTCTTCTATTAAATGGGAGAGGATGTGGTACAATCGAAACTAGAAATTCAATTAATTAAAAATCTAACCTTTATATGGACTATTAATCCTGCTGTTTTACGTGTCCCTGGGTCTTCTGAACTGCACTGCTCCATCTGGGAAAAGGAACTAATGTTTTCCTCTTTATCTTTCTATGTTTGTGAATAAAGTCCACTAACGGCTTAATCCTGCAACTGGCTCTGTTCAAATAGAGATGTCTGCCATGTCACAACATGTCTCAAGATCAAGGCTTAAGGGGTAAATCCTCATCCCTGCATTGTAAAAAATGTGTAAATTACCTGAACTGTAAAACAAAGTGACAGAGATGTTTGGAATTAGTGGAGACTGCAGTTCTTTAGTTGGAAAAATTCAGAGAAATGTGAAGTAAGCTGCACAAAATTTCAGAATATTTCCTTTGCAAATGTTGGTAGTAAACATTTCCTCAAAAATATTTCAAGGAAATTCAGTTAACCCACGATGAGGCAGAGTGACAGATTGTGAGACTGCATTCACCAATAAAACTGGGAAAAAGAGGGATTTTAGTTCAGGTTTAATCGCCACTCTTAAATATGGAGTTGTGCCTGATGCCTTCATAATAATGTTATGTGTTAGTGGATGAGAGTGTTGTGGAGCCATAAAACAATGCACATGACTGCAGACAAAGCCCATGTAAATCCTTTGATAAAACTAGCTAGGGTGGATCCCCGTACTCATTGGGACTTAAATTTGAACTCTTGACAGGCACAGTGGTCCTGGCTAGTAGATCACATTGCCAGATTGAACTAGCTAATAGCATTCACATTTATTACGTATGCAAGGGGAAACTAAGTAAATACAACAGAAGTAAAGAGAAAGACGACAAAAATTTTCCTGATAATTTCAGCTGTAGGACTGTGCTCAAAGTTCTTATTCTGAGCCTAAATTATACCTCAGTTGCTACTGAAAGCTACTGTACCACAGACTGATTATTGTGCACACTGTACATTAGCACTGCAATGAAGACATTCAGTAATCTGACTAAAATAACATCTTCTAATTCCCTTTTTGTTGTAATTTATAGTCTCTCTCCTTTGGCTGAACCTGCCAGCCATCCTGGAGGTGAACAAAGAAAATGTGCTAAAGTTGCCAATTCTGGGGCCTTGTGTGAGAGAAAGCTTTTGTTTTCGGAGGTTGTATTTACTCTGGAGACAGTTAATCAAAGCCCCACAGAGCATGGTAATTCTTCTGTTACTTTCGTGTGGGTATGAACTTTTAGTGTCTGATCCACATGACTGTCTCTCAAATCCCTCAATAAGCTAACTCAATTGTAACGTACACCCATACTAGGTAAGAAAGAGTCAGGCTTTTTTCAATATGGCTTTGGATAATTAAATTACATCACTAGAGTTATTGTATTTCATGTTAGTACCAGGGACACCAGTTAACTTTCAAACTAGCTGAAATGTGTATCAAGAGCAATTCAGCAGAAATGAATTGCACACCAACAGCCCAAAACAAAAGGGTGAAGAGGGAGGAGAGAAATAGCCAGTGCCTTAGATCATCAGGCTAATGAAATAAGTACAGGATAATGAACTGAATGAGACACTAGAACATATACTCTATGTGTTTGTTTTCCACAATCCAGAGGCAGCTATCAAACTGGCATTCAAAGAGGATGGATAGTTAAATTACCTAGAGCTGTTCTCCTGGGCTAGTCAACTCATTATTGACTGTGTAACCATTTTGCACTTCCATGTCCCTAACAATCTGCAACCATAAGTAAACAGTGAATTATATGTTGCACATTTTGAATCAACTACTGCTCATTCATTGTTCATTTTTTTTGTTTCATTCACAAATTGCACAGAAAATAGTGTAAGTCTGTTTTATAAGTTTTGACAGAAACTGAGGGACTAAAACACAAATCCTGTCAAATTAACAGAATGATATAAAACTGTAGAATACCATCAATAAATACTCCATTACCAAAAGTTACATTTTCTCTAAACCAAAACAAAACTACTCTAGAGCCATCTGGTACCATTGAGAACTTGACTAATACTGAAGTCCTGATAAACGTAGCAAGAATTCCCTGATAATTCTCTGAATGCTCATTTCAATAAAGAATTTTTTGAAGCTAAAGGGAACTTATTGATGCAAAAAAATTTAAGAATTTCAGTGATAAATGTGCAAGTACCTTTAAATAACATAACTGAAATACCTGATAAACACAGAGTTTTAAATGTAGAAAAGTCTCTTGTAGACCAACACTGCTCTGGCTGCCAGTTATCCTAGAGATAGATTTAATAGAAATGTAAAGTTTGTTAATTTTTAAACCACTATCTAGCTATAAAAATGCAAAGCAAAACACACTAGACCTATGCAAAGTCTCCTATGCACTGAGAAAGAGAGAGAGAGAGAGAGAAAGAGAGTCCATCCGTCCCTAACACAGTACCTGCATTACGGACAGTGAAGTCCAAAACATTGGGACAATCTCCTTGGAAAGGGTTCTGCTATATTTGGCCCAGCTCTGGGTGGTCTCTAATTGCATTGGAGTGTTGGTTTCACTACAAATGATTTAAAGTATTCAGTAGCTCTTTGTGAGTAGACGATAGCTAAAGAAATAGGATATTTAATGCAGGTCCTTTTCTATAACCTTCACTGTGATGTTTCCCCCAGTCATGCACCACCTCCACCACCACCAGCTTGTCTGGACTGAAATTTAGCCAATTAACTCCAATTTCAATCAGACATTGAAACCGAGGGGAAAAAAACCTCACCCTGTTCAGACCAGGTGAGTGCCAATGTATATGGACTAGACATCAGGGGATCTGGATTCTTTTCCTGGCTTTGACACTGACACTGACCTGCTGTGACACCTTGGACTTTCACTGCCCTGTGGCTCTGCTTTCTCTCCTATTCTTGTTTGTGTTGTCTCTTTAGACTGTAAGCCCTTGCAGGTATGAACTATTTCTTACTATTTGTATGCATAGTGCCAGGCTAAGGCCTCTCAGTGCTACTGTCACAAATAAAACCAATAATATTTATGACATCACATCCCAAAGTCCACATACATTTGGAACAGGAAGGGTGACAGATCAGAATACAGAAATATCCACACCTCAATCAGAAAGTGTTTGTCGCAGAAGAATTATTGTCTCACATGAACTTCCAAGTTCCCAAACTCTGGTCTGCAGAGAATGGCCTGGTCACATGGTATTAGCTCTGCTTCCTTATTTCCAGATGCAAAATTGAATTGCAAGAAAGCCAAATTTGCACTACCTTCCTGATATTACTTGCTACCCCAGAGGTATCTTGTATGATCAAAAATGGGAGGGGAGGTGAACCATGAGACAACTTCCCTGTTAAAAAGTGTCCCACCCTATGAATAAAATTGAGAACCGCTGCTCTAAGATCTCTCCGAAATGCAAGAGAAAAGCCACTCAACCACAATTCCACATACCCTTGCCAATGTCTGCAGCTGCATCAACAAAAGGTCATGGTCATTTGTAAAGAAGCCTCTTGAATCAGCTTGGACACATGACCTTTGTCTATCACCAGAAGTAGATCATGGACTAATAAGATCAGCACAGTTTCCACTGCTCCCCTGAAGCAGTCTCACTTTGAGACTGAGTTTATTTGCTTTTGTTGATTGAAGTCAGGCCTATGTCAATATTTGAATGAAGGAGTTTTGTAATTAAATATAGACAAACACAATCAGACCGCCTGTGTTTGAATCTTAATGCGTTACCATGTGTACTGTTTGACACTCAATACTGAATAGAGTAAAGCAACACATTTTAAACCACACAATGTCAAAAGATTCTAGTGCGTTATTTCCCGTTATGGCTGTGCTGCCTCTACCCATGGCAGTGTTTCGATCTATTCACTTTTCATTAGATATTAAGATGATTCCACTGGAAATTTAGGGTGAAACCCTGACCCTCTTGAAGTCAATGGCAGAACTTGAACTGACTTCAATGGGGTTGGGATTTCACCTCTTAGTATCTACAGTAACTCAACTGCATAAAATGGATATTTGAGCCCTCAAAGTCAAAAAGCAACGGGTGGCAATCGTAATGAAGCTATTTTTCCCAGGACTCTCAGAAAACAAAAGAAAAATAAATTCTAGAATATTTTAGCATTTCATTTCTCCAGCCGATCTTCATAAGCAGTTACAAGCCTGCAGAAGTTCTCATCTTCAATGGCTGATGATATCATATGGTGATTTTTCTACACCCTACTTTCCCTGGCCTTTCTTAGGGCTGCTACAATTTCCTGTTGGCTTTGGACTTGATCTATGTTTTTCTTGGCTGTGAGTTTGCCTGAAAATGTGAGGCTATTTCAGGCAAAAGTACTTTTTTTTTTAACATCTGCTTTTTCAACCCCTATGGCCGCACCCCATTCTTTCCACTATTCAGCCCAGTAAGCATTTTTTACATTATTTATTTATTTTTGTGTCCAATTGAAACCATAGGGGTATTTGAGGCAGGCAGAATATAATTACATGTACCGAAATTTGGCAATAAAACTCAAAGTCTGTCAAAAAGTGCCACAAAAACTTAAAGCACAAACAGTGAGCGCCTTAGTTTTATACATCATCCAAACCAGGGATCTTCCCGTCGTGCAGCGCCACTTTAAGTCCATACTGGGGCACTGCTTCAGCACTGGAAAAGTGCCACTTCTCACTTCCTGCAACATCTGGGTGATCCTTAGAAGTTTTCCTTCCAGAGCTTTTCCTACTTGGTTTGCAAGATCTGATGAGCTCACAGCATGAGGTGATATCACCAGGAATGCTAAAGACTATACTTCTTGCCGACCTCTTTCCTTCTCAGGAAACATTCCAAGCTTGCCATACTACAAATTTACGTGGTATTTTAACAGACTGTCTATATCTCTGTGGACATCTGAGAGTGTAATTGAAGGCATTTTCTAATATTCAATTAGTGATATTTTTCAGCTGGAATGAGACTAAGACTGTAATCATGCTATTATGGGACACATGCATATTTTGATGTGGTCTTTTTATAATAACACACAAAGCAATGGCATCATTTTGTCCAGCTGAAAAGTTACACAGTGGCATTGAATCTAAGTTTTTCCACTTGTTGAAAAGAATCTTCTGACAGAAAAAAAAAAAGTACACTGAATACAGTAAAAAAATGTATTTCTAATTGGCCAAAAGCTGTACTCAGAAACGCAATGAAGTGCAAGTGAAAACTAATTCCTAGAGAATTACCCAGTCTCTCTCACCAAGCAGAAGGGTATACAGGAATTAATGGTGTGTCGTAGATAAAAGCACAGTGAAAGAAAGCAATGTTGATTAAAACTGCAGTCCTTTTTACTACAGGAGGGCATGTGCTGAAGTACAGGTACCATAATATGACCCCCCAAGTAACTGAAACAGAATGATTCACAGAAATGGGCAACAATATTGCTTTGGGCTACAGCAAAGAGCTGACTGCAAGGTGAGCTGAACTCTATTCACTGCCCCTGCCACTGACTTGCTGCAGAAGTCTCTTAGGCCCTGAGCCAGCAAAGCACTTAAGCATGTGAGTAGTCCCCCTGATTTAAGTATGTTCTTAAGTTCTTTGCTGAACTGTCTCTATCACTGGGTTAAAGTTGAAAACTGGAGTCTAATTGCCTATGCATGTGGGCACCCTCTGAGAACCCCAACTGCATGGATGATGTTTGGAGATTTTTAAATGAAAATCTATTATGTAGAGAAAATATTTCATTTGTAATAGTAATTGTCCATCCATGCTCCATCCCATTACTAAGGAATCTGTGATCTGACTATTCTGGACAAGGCTAGTGGGCACCAAGCCCCCATTCCATTTCAGAAATGAACTGTTACAAACACGTAACTGGCACTTGGCAACCTCTAACTCTATGAACAACTTAACAGGACAACACGACTGCACATGTGCTCATAGTTCCTATCACTGCTGTTATTTCTCACCTACTTCTATCTCTCTTTCTAACCAGGCTGCAGTTTTCAGTCAAATAAGGGTTTGATGGTTTCGCGATGTAGCTTAATTTTGTGCTCAAGTTGCACCTACACTGATTATTTCAGAGTCTCAAATATTAAGGCCAGAAGGGATCATTAGATCATCTAATCTGACCTCCTGTATAACATAGGCCATTACGTTTTACCCAGTTACCCAAATACAGAGTCCACTAATTTGTGTTTGACTAAAGTATACCTTCTAGAAAGGCATCCATTTTTGATCTGAGGATATTAAAAAAATGAAGAATCCATTACTTTTCTTAGTAGTTTGCACCAATGGTTAATCACCCTCATTTGGTCATTTGCATCAGTTACTCCATCTATAAAGTCAGAATAGAGATACTGACCCACCTATGTACAGCTCTTCAAAGGCTTTGGCTGAAATATGCAAAGTATTTTATCTTTGCCTTTCATCTCTTGCTGGTGTCTTTCTTGTCCTACTAACACTGCTATGATCTCATCGTTGGCCAGTTTCCATGCCATCTTTTAGTCACTTTTGGAAAACTTCCACTGCTTCATGGCCAGGTTTATTTTATGCCAGAATCTCTTAATTCAGATTTACAATATGGATGACTGATTTAGGCACCATGGGGGCCTAAATTTTGAATGTCCCTCCATTAATGGGAGTTGCTGGCTTATCAGCACTTTGGAAAAGTCAGATTATTTATTTAGGTGCCTAGAAAGGATTTAGGAGCCTAACTTCAACACCTTTGCTCAAAAATCCTGGTGAAAATGTCTCCACCTGAAAATATTATTCCATATATTTGGTACCAGTTGCCCAAATTGTCAAAAATTTGACCTCTCCAGAAGCAGGCTATTTGCTTGTTGGGAGGGGAACAGATAGAAATGGACATGGGATAATATATCTTACTCTTATTTAGTGTAAGTGTACTTTTGAGTAAAGATATGGAGTGGTAAAAGGCCAGCACAGATAACTCACAGAGCTAACAAATGACAGCCAGAAGTCCTCATTGGACAGGGATTTTTAAAAGGTTAAAATGGCAGCAGAGAGCAAGATCGTGCTCCCACTGAAGACAATGGCAAATCTCCTATTAATATGACTGGTGCAGGGTGGAGTACCCAGTGATTTTCAATGTCCTACTATATTGGTTCCAAATTTCTATTGAAGGTACCTATACACCCCCATCCCTTAATATTTAAGAGTCTCACAATACCCCTATGGATTACCACCACAATTTTACAAATGGGGAACTGAGGCACAGAGAGACTAAGTGACCCAAGACCACACAGGAAGTCTGGGTCACCCACTTCCCAGGCTAGCACCATGACTAGTGACTGATCCTTTCTTTCAAAACCACACTCTATCATCAGTGAACCGTTTAAAACCACCTCCGGACTGGGGCAGACATACCTGGATCTACTCTCTTCAACAAAAAAATTTACATATTAAAACTCTCCCCATTTTAAGTCACTTTAACAGACAGAACTCCCTATGAACTTTTTGTTCGGGGCAGGAGGAATGGGATGGAAAAATATGGAACTGATGACTAAATTATTGCGTGCCAGTGCTACTGGGCTGGGATCTGTCTTATGTAATCTATTTTGTATTGGTATCCATCACCATTATAGCTAATTGCCCTCAGTAATGGTTTTGAATGTAACCTTTATGAAGCTTTTCTTCCAATACTTATTTTTTAAAATGTATTATTTCTTAGTTTTACAATTTTTGTTGTAACAATTAATTATGATAAAATATGGTCATCTTAGTAATCTTAAAATTCATTTTAAGACAGAATTCATTGCAATGTTAATCAATAAAAATTGCAGCAGTGTCACTCACTGTCATTAATTGGATCTTATTGAGATTGTTGTTTTTCTGTTTATTTTTACTATACTAATCAGTGTAAAAATACAGTATTTTATTTGGTATTTCTGAATATTTTATGAATTATAATTTTTTTAAAAAATAATATGCAATTATGCTACTAACTATAATTGTGAAACATGACTCATCAAACAAAAACATTTTTATTTATGAAGATAGACAGTTGTAGCTAAAATGGTTTATTGTGGGTTTTTTTCATAATTATTGTTTGCCATGTTTTTGCCTTGCGTCCTTTTTAGATTTTCCTTGTGGTTTTACAAATTTTCCTTGAGACTGTCAACAGATGATAATGCCGTACAGTCACATCAGATCCATACCCAAATAGCAGAAATGCATGTTGGGTATAAATGCAAAGAGAGACTGCTGAAAAGTGAAATCACCAGAGAGGTCAACAAAACCTTTCTTGGGTTCTTCCACAATGTCAGAAAATGCTTAATATCCCAGTTGCAAAGCAGGAGGCGGACATAAAAGATCAGAACAGTGATTCTTGGGAGCTAAGTACAGTAGTTCCTAATGGGATCCTAGCATTCTAATTAGTAATCAGTCAATTCAAGTAAATCTTATGGGACTACATCAACATCTTGAAGAATGAGGTGCTTTTGCTGAACATCTCTAGAAGGCCAGGAACACTCGATATGCCTCCTCAAGATAAATTAAGAATGGAGGCTTGAAAGGTGAACAGAGAGGTGTCAATATTGTCCCGTCATTTGTACAGTGGACCAAGTTGTTCCTTCAGGATAACAAAACTATAAGGCTTCAAGTTAAATATGAGGAAAACAAAGCTTCATTTTGGATTTGTCTGTCAATCATTCTTCCAGAACTGAAAGGCTTACAGTTGAAATGGATGCTCTTTGCCCAGCACTCCATTAGAGACTTTCCATTTGAAATACTATTGTCATACTACTGTCACGTGTCCTGAGTAGCATTTCTTTTAAGTGCTTACTTTTCCTGGATGCTCTCCACAGTCTATATATTAAGTAGTTACAGGAAAGTCTGATTTTTATCATCTTCTTCCAATAAACTCTTGGAAGATGGCCATTATAAATTCAGAGAACTAGCTTAATGGATATCGTCGGATCTCAAAGAAGCTTATTCAATGTGGATATAGATGAGAAAAGGTAGTCATAAGTGTGTGTTTAATGTAGCTGCTACTCTTCAGCTCAGAAGTAGTATTAAGGATTTAAACACTCAAATTGATCCATGGATTAAAACACAACTATTTAATTTGGTTCATCACATCTGTCTTGTTCCAAGGATTTCATGACTAAGGCACGGTGATGGTGAGTTTACCAAAAAATGTCATTCCAAATATTTTGCATTAGCAACACCAGAGCTAGATGGTTTGCATAGCAGTAGACCAGTTTTGGATGCTTCTCCATGAAATGTGACATCTCAGGGAGAGTCTTGGCATTGGTTGAATGTAGAAATGTTTTCTAACTAGTCATATCTCTCAGCTAGTCACCATGAGATGACATGAAAACAACAATCAAATATGGATGTCTGAAGTTTATTCTTGAGGTAAAAGGAACGAAATAACCATCTTGAGAGAAGGAAAATTAAGTTGAAAGGAGCAACACATTTGCCCCTTCCAACTCCCCACATGTGGGATACGAGTGCAGCTGTGCCAGTGATGGCTTCCCTCTGGTACGGTATAATTTCTTCTGGTTGATGCCAGTGAGATATGACTTAATAAACAACACCCTGTGTTAAAGAGTGCACAACTGCATATTCACTTTTGTAGACTACGACTTGAACCTCTTGAAGGATAGAATAGTGTGACATTAGTACTGAGGGGAAGGGGATTAATGTTATAGAGTTTGGGATAGATCCTCAAAGCCTTAGACATGAATCTTCAGTGCTCTCAGAGGACAACATGTTACTCCAATTATTGGAAGCCCTCAATGAAGTCAGAAGGAGGTTACCTGAGTGTCATGAAGAACAATCATGGCCCAATATTTTGCCAAATAATCAAAATAATCTGATGTGACAAAAGGGCACAAGTCACAGCTCCAATGGAATTCACTGATGGAGTTTCATTTAGAGATATTTTTAATTCCCTTCTCTCCCTCGCCCTCTTCTTCCCTTTCTTTTTTAATCATGTCCCTTCCCTAGTGTCCTTAAACATCCCTGTCTGAGTTTGGTTCCTTTGGAACAGAGCCCTTCCATAAAAAGTATCTAAAGCCATCTTCCTTTTAATACAATATTGGCATTCATAATCCTCCAAGGATTTAAAAGAAAAGAAAAGAAGAAATATCAATTATGGGAAAAAAGCTTTAGTAAACTGCAAAAGGTTTTTGATCTCTCAAAATCAAATAAAAAATTCAACCATTTGCATAACATTTCCCAGGCTAATCCCTGACATAATTCAAATGAGATGGCTTACCGTACAGAAAATAATACACATTCTTTCTATGGGACCAAAACACAAGGTTTTGTTTATTTAAAATAATTGCAGCTGTGGGATTAAAGAGCAGATGTTACCACATTGTTTCCATTTTCCCATTCATTTTTTTCATCATGAAAAGCATGAATAAATATGTAAAACACAACAACAAGCAAACCTGTTCAATTGTAGACTATCACAATTTGTTGGGAGTTAGTTTGTTCATGTCAAATGAACTCCACATAGAATGTATAGGAAGAGAGGAGGATAAGGCAACAAAAAAGGATAGGGTGAAAGAGCAGAGGAGAACTTCCTCTCTCTCTTTCTCAACCATGCTCCGCACATGGTTTATTAACTTTCCCTAGGGATGTCATCTGAAAAATGGTTTTTGCATGTTATGTCTTCTAGGTCCGCAATACCACAAACATCCATCTACAAACTGCAGAATACATCACTGAGGTCTGATGAGAGGCTGATGTTATAGAGAAAGTGTTTGGTAGATAATATTCCACAAAGTGTTAGGGATCTTTATCCAGAGGCAGATCTTAGCACTAAACCACCACTTACAAACGGAAAATATTTTAGAAATGAAAAAGACCTAACTAATAACCATGATCTTTAAATCTCCTTGTTTTCTTTTCTCTTCTCCCGGCCCGCCATCCTCCCATCATTCACAGTAGCCTCTCATGGTATTTTGTCACTTCTGCTTCTGGCTAGAATTCAGAAGTTCAGAGATGCATGAAAATGGAAAATAGTGAAGGAAAATGTTAATTTATCTGACTATCCAAAAAAGGTTTAATATAAACTTCCTAAAATTTAGATGTTGTTTAAAGACAGTGGGTGAGGTGAAGGTGAATATTTCAATTTATCCATTGTAACATGCTTACTCCTGAATAGCAATCATAACTTGAGACAGCCAGGCTGGTTGGCCTTTAGTCACAAAAGCAGATACTAAAAAGTAGATACTCTCAGGATAGCTCTATTATGAGAACAAACTACAATGTATTATTATAAATCCCTTTCTCCATATCCCATTGTAAAGGCAGACTGAGCCACTGATACATTCAAGTCTACAGAACTCCGTGGTATTGTTCTTTTTCTACTGAATTCAGCACTGGGCTTCACAGCTGCTCTGGGTAGCTATGCAGTGTTGCCCAATTTTGCAATATTTGGTGGCTTTTGCCCTGCTCCTTCAATCTTGTGAATACATGAGAATCTCAACTTTCATTTTAAAAAAGTATGTTTCTAGCCCTCATGATTACAAGGAAAAGCTGGAAAACATGACCAGAGTGCATCCTAAAGGCTCATACACCAAGGAGTTTACATAACTTCAGAAACAAATCTTCCACCAGGCCTGCTTACAACTTGGTATTCCTCAATCTCATCTTTTATCTTTCTGCTCATTGAACAACAGAGGCAGTCAGGTTCTTCCTTTAGAAATAATGTAAATCAGGATAGTTCCACTGAAGCCGGTGGAGCTACACCAGTCTAAACCAGCTGAGCATCTGGCCCAATGTCTTTTCTTCCTTTCAAAAAAATCAGCTAAACCACCCTCACCTATCCAATACCCCGCCCCCCGCCCCAAGGCTCACAGGGCAGCAGAATGGTGGCTGGTTGGATTTGCTGGTGAGGTTCCTCAGGTGGAGTCCAAGAGCTTCCTGCCACTTCCAACCAATCACAGTCTGGCTTGCTCTGAGCATGTGCCAAATATCACCCCTCAGACTTTGACTGGGAGGGAGTTTCCGACATCCTTAAGCTCCAACTGATCACCATATGTGGGGTCAGGAAGGAATTTTCTCCCAGGTCAAATTGGCAGAGACCCTGGGGATTTCTCGCCTTGCTCTGCAGCAATGGGCCTGGATCACTTGCTGGTTTCACCTGAAGTAAATGGTGGATTCTCTGTAACTTCAAGTCTTTAAACCAAGATTTAAGGACTTCAGTAAGTCAGCCAGAGGTTAAGGGTATATTATAGGAGTGGGTAGGTGAGGGTCTGTGGCCTCCAATGTGCAGGAGGTCAGACTAGAAGATCACAACAGTCCCTTGAGTCTATGCATTGCACCCAATGCCTTAGGCTGAGCTGGGTGAAAAGCAAAGGGCCATTATTTTGTGTTGGTGGAACAGATACTCACCGGCAGGGACTGCCAGGAATCAGTCCCATCAGGAGCTCTACCTTGCTGTATAGGAATGGAGCATCACTCAGTGCAAGCTGCCTGTCAAGGCCTGGGTGCACCACCTGTCATCTCTGGCTGGGTAGCCATTTTGCCCTTGTGGCCTGCCAATCATAATGGGTGGCTGATGCTCAGTCTTAGCAACTACAGCCATCCTTTGCTACAGAGTCTATGCTTATTTCCCTCCTTTATTTGTTTACAGTCTTGCTGTTTATTAAATAACTTGAGGCCAGTGGGCTATGAGATGAGCTGGTGAGGAGTGGGACATATCACATCTCTTTTCCTGTTCTGCCTTGTTGGCTCCTTTAGTGAACTTGAAGCTCAGAAAGCAAACTTTGAGAAGATCCTAGACACACAATAATGCTCCATATCCAAAAAATCACAGTGCTCACGCCTCATGGCAGGGAATAGATCCTATTGTGTTAGTTCAGTGACAACTGCACCAAAGATATTAAATACATAATGAAATAATATTAAGTAACTCCTACAAAATGTTGGCTATATTTAAAAGACTAGGGGAAACTGACACACAGAGAGGCTAAGTGCCTTGCTCAAGGTCACACAGTAAGTCAGTTACGTAATCTAAATGTTTAGGTTGACACCCTCTCTGGAAAATATGTATCTATTCTTGTCTTCATCTCCTCATTGCAGGTTATAGAGAATGAATATTTGGTGACTCTCTTGAATATCTTTCAACATATTCATTGTATTTCTTCAACTGAACATTAAAACACACAGTGTGTGTGTGTGTATATGTGCCTACCCCTTTCATGGGCATTACCTAGCTTGTTACTTTCCCTGAAACTGAACAATACACAAAACACTAGCAAACCTGTCATGGTGAAAAATCTCATGAACAGGTTGCTGGAAAGTAACATTTGCCAGTTTTCACCTGAAAGAATTGAGGGGCGGGAGGGAAATCAAACTTAATAAAAGTTCATGTGTCCTGACACACTTGCTCTATGTATATTTCTGAGACGTAAACATTTTCCTGATATTCAGGCTACTTTGATATTTTTGGGAAACCCACTACACAGAAGAAAAAAAACACAATGCAATCTCCTGTGTCTTTTCTGTTACTGGTTTGATAAAGAGGCTTGAAGTTTGAAGTGAGGGAATAGCCGCACCCTGGCTACACTGATTTGCAGAGGCAGCCTTCCAAAGGTAATATTCTGAGTTCAGTTCCTGAAGAGGGATGTTAGGGTTTTGTGGTGAGGAAAAGCTGGCAATCTTGACTCCGATCTGTAAAAATCTTCCTTCCCCCTTACACATTTATTGGCATGTTTTCACACCTTACCCACTTTGTGAGATTCTGTATAGTAACGTGATGCTGTCTGGTGCTTCACATTTTCAAAGGTGCAGTCACGCTTGAAGGAAACCCGCCTCCCCCAAAACCAGAAAATATTGGACCTGCTGTGATTGGAACCCTACTTTCTCCTGACTTGTTTTTCGTAGGACTGTGCTGCTTATGTGTATTCTAACATATCCTTCTTAACTCATGAAAAACACCATATCTAAAGCTTAATGCCATATGTCCTATATAGATATCTGAGGCATATTTCTTTTTTATTCATATTTTATTGGAAGTCTTACAAAGCATACAGAATAGATGCCAGTACATCAAATTCATCATGCTGAGCCTTGATTATGCAGCCCTGAAGCTTTAACACTGCCATATGATCCTTCCTTTCAGGAAATAAAAACCAAAGACCAATTTTCCCTCAGGACCACTTGTGGGTATATGTTGAGGCCCTTATTACCAGAGGTTCCTTGGATGGGATTTAATGTCTAAAAGTTCCTCACATAGCTATTCATTCATCATAAGGTACCACTGAAAATCTAACCGTTCAGTAAAAAGTGAGAGCACCGCTCCAAAGCCAGTAGAGCACTCAGCCAAGCTGTCTGGTTCCAGTATAGCAACAGTTTCTTTCCGCTGACCATTGGTGAGGGGGATAAGGAGAGGGAGAAGTACATTTTATAGATGTGTGTGTGTATAATCATGACAATGAGCAAAACGCTCTAAAGATTTTCTGTCACAAGTTTGCTTTCATATACATAATGTCATGTGTTATTCTCAAGAGAGCATGGCCTATCATCTTAACTGGATCTACTTTACATTGAGAAATGAAATAGTTCCTCAGCAATTCAGAATGTTATTCCTTGGCAAAACAGTAATTTACAATCAGGTTGTGAAATCAGTCAAACTCTCATTGGCCCAACCTTTCCTCCTAGAGTGTTGTAGTGTAAATCAAAGCAGTTACGACAGTCCTTGAAATTTTAGATGTATTTATGTGTGTCTGGGCTGCCTATGTTTACTCACTCAGGGTTTCACTCTGCCACTTGTTAACGTATTTGGCATGCTTCTCATATAAATAAAACTAGCTTTTCAAAGGAGAGCCATTCTCCATTCCCTCTTTATGCATAGGGAACATGCCAGAACTATGCTGAGGATATGGAATGAGATCATTCAAGAGCAGAGTCACCACGGGCGGGTAATGATGAGGTTGGCCCTATGCTGTGCGTTGACGTATTCCAAATTCTCATTATGATATATTCATATGGACATAAAAACACATCTTTTAAATAGTTCCTTGATTTTAACGCTACTCATTGTGTTGGTGAAGCCACTCCTGCAGTGACTTTCTGCTGATGCTATGCTAAATTGGCTTTTCATGGCAGTAAATAGGAAAAAAAGGAGAAAGGAAGGAATGGAGGAATGTGGAAGGCAAGAGAGGGTCAGGAGGGGGAAAAAAGGGGGAAATGTTTAAATAGGGTCCTACGAAGTAGTGATAAAAAATAACAAATTTAGAACAACTGTCAACCTCCATTTATAAATACTTACAAGAAAGCAGCACTGCATTTAGGGCATAGTCAAAAGCATATCAAGGTCAATGGAAACACACGGATTGACTTCAGGGGGCTTTGGATCAGGCCCCTTAATCCACGTTTTCCTTTTCTGCAATTTTGCCCTGACAAACACGTGGCTCTTGAAACTCAATTCAGCCCTAAACATTATGGGTTCACCAGTATCAATGAGGTTATATAAGATATGTACAGGAATCCTCTTTTATCTCTAATGTAGATAGGGCCACCTTTACTGGCCATTCTCAGAGACAAGATAATAGACTAGATGGACCTTGGGTCTGATCCAGTATAGCAGTTCCTATGATCTTAATTTGCCTCTGCTGCAGCTGAAGCAAAATCATTGTATATTAGCTTTCCTGTATTTGAATGTCATGGTAACAGAATAATTACAAAAACCCAGATACTGTAAAAAGGGATAAAACAGTATGCAAATATTTTTGCTATATTTTGCTTTATTGACATAAAAATATTGATCACTGAAATTCATTGAATCTCCTAGAATTTGGAGCATTTCTGGCTGCAGGCGAGTCAGCTCAAAAATTATTTCAGATTATCCATGCAAGGATTAAAACAAGATGAACTATGAGCAACATTTACCATGTTCTATTGTTTAGAATTCATAGGCTGCTTTGAAAAATGAACCAGTATTCATAATATTTTAAAATTAAATCAAATAAATTAATCTTTCAAGTTACATTACTAAAGATTTCTTCTTAGGAGCTGTATGGATCTGTGAAACATATGTTTGCATCAAGTGACAGGATTTGATTTTACCATAAAACAGAGGAGAGTCATTCCTAGACCAGCTTTTTTGGAGAAGATATGTCATTGACTTCTCTAATTCTTGAAGAATAGTTACTTCAAAAGTCCTCATGTTGATTCCTGCATTCTCAACTGGTGCAAATAATGGATCAAAGCTGCCTCAGCTACTGTTTCATACTACTCCTCTGTGTTTTGAACAAAGATAAATTGTTTACTCATACATAAGTTATTGGGAAGAAAGAAAAATGCAAAAATATAATGTTAGCTTAGTTGAACTATTGAAATAATTGGGGTATTCCGCCCTTCTATGCTTTTTCAGTAATTGTTTAATTTCCACAATGTAATGCTAAAATAGTGACATGAAGCTATGTCTAATGTTTCAAAACATTGTGGCAGATCATAAGCTGGTATAAATTGTCATAGCTTCACTGAAGCCAGGGGAACACTGCCTGGTCAGGATTGGATGAGGACACAAGTCTCTCAAACATTATGATGGGACACTGGTAGAATACTGAAACAGGAGAAGTGATACTTTACAAAAATCAGTCACAGTCACCAATACCAACACCAACAAGATCTTCCATCCAGGAGCTAAGTAAGCTTGACCGTGGTTCACTTATGAAATCTGAGGTGATAAACATGAAGACTATCAAAGCTTTTGGGTATTATTTAGATCAGTGTACTTATGGCGCACTGACAAGCCATAAAATATTGCAATAGGACACTCTAGAAGCGGTGAAATGGAGAAAATACTAACATGGCTTCCCTACGACTAACCACCACTTCAGGCCTTCAATAGGATCTGCCAGTTTCCTTCTACACAGATACCCTCCTCACTTAATTACAACAGGTCCAGCACCTCAGATGACCTTTCTGCTAGGCCCTGCTGAAGTGGAATTGAAATTCTGTATCAAATCCTCCAGTTCACACAAGATAATAAGTGGAAGCTAGCAGTTAATGACATTGCCAAAGCTGCTGCATCTGTAACCATCAGCTAAGGTGAGGGAAGTCCAGGGCGATGCATATATTGGTGAACAGTTATGGGATTGTTTGTGAGGCTGACAAAACCTTATTTGAAGAGTGGTGGTCCAGGGGAGCAGGAGCCATGTTGGTGTGCTCCTCAACACCTTCTCTCATCCGTGAGTGGGTGCTCTTTTATGAACTTTTTCCACCTTCAGTTACGGTTTGGTTGTGCCTTATTTTAACCATACCCATTCTTCCACTCTCAATTACGCCACTACATTTGCTGTGTTTGAGAAGTGTGCTTGGTTTTACACAGGGACACTGAGTGGGAGATGGCATTATTTTCAGACATATCCCAACGCATCATATTGTTTATATAGAATATGTAAACAGTTGGTGAGAGAGACTTTTACTTTACCACCTTAGAACACTGGAACTGACTCACATTTGTATTACCTGAGAGAGTCTCATCCAGTGGCACAATCACTTCCAGTGGTCATATACCTTGCATTTTTCTTCATTATGCAGCCTCATCTTCAACATCTCTCTCTCTCTCTCTCTGATACACACACACACCCCCCTGTGCAAGAGATTAACTTCAAGACTAAGTAGAATGAGCAAAAAAGAGAAAACCTACTAATTCAAATGTGTGAAATGAACAATTTTTTTGTTCAAACTGCAAAACTAGATTTCAGTAGTGTCTCTTCTAGTAAGTTAGCATCTTTCTACTTATTCATTAAGTGCTGCTATGCTTGGTGCTGTACAAGGCAGGCACAAAATTTGAACAACATGGAAAAAGGGCATTTTCCGAATTAATGCAAATAAAAGTACAATAATGCTATGAGGTTGTGCATTTAACATGAACAATTCCTCCAACAGATCAATTTTTGCAACATAGATTTACTTGAGAGTTCACGTGTATAATAGATAGGTAACAAAGTATTGTAGTTTACCAGTAAGAATGAGTAAAGACCAGACAACTTGAACCTATGCTCAAATTAAACCAAGTGCTTGAGTTTCCAAAACATTAAAACTATTTTCTCTCTCATTTTAATGTATTTCTGTACTTCCTGAGTTCAAACAAAAGTCCCAAGGAAAAGGCTATCTTTATGATGTTTCCAACCTAGCCACAACCTAGAAGCGCACTAAATCGGCAAGAAAGACTATTCTCATGAGACTTCAAGGGTAATTTCTGGATCAAAGAGGTTTCTGAAAAGCAAAACTTTTGGATGCGTATCTGAACTAAGATATCTGAAGTTTGCCCATCATTTGGCTAGCAGTCTAGCTTTTCACGTCTTCAGACTTCTGTTTAAATCCTGGTTCAGGTCACAAGTGAAAATGAGTTTTGTGGTTTTCATCCTAGTGGATTTCTGTCAACATTACAAACCCACCATGCAACCTGACACAACAGGCAATCTGTGCTGGAAAGAAACTCAGGACTGGAATAACAGAGGTCATTACAAGATGAGACAGACATATATTGGCATATCTGTGTGGGGAAATTTACACAGCACCTGCCACATACTAATCCAGTACTGCTATTAATTCATTAATTTATTTACTCAGATTTATTTTCAAAGTGCCCATTCAGGCCAAACATTATTAAACACAAGCAGCAAATTGGCACCGTAATTCAAGAAAGCAAATGGGGAACACAGTCTTCCATAAACAATGCCAACAGAAACAACTGATATGGTACATGAAAAGCATCTTAAATTAAATTATTAGTGTTGTGTTTTACCATTAGTTTCACAGAAAATAAGTTTTAAGAAAATGATTAGAGGCATGGAAAAATTTCTCTATGAAGAGATATTAAAAACAATAGGGTTTTTAATTTATTCTTTAATTGAACACAGCTAACACAAATAACAGAATTTAACCTAAAAAGTAAAGAGCCAATATCAGATTTCCAACAAGGAAGGTAAGATCAAACTTCTTCATTATTAAAGGCAAAGACAATTTTGACTGGCTGAAGAGATTTG
The DNA here is from genome assembly GCA_007922305.1 of Dermatemys mawii. Lineage (NCBI taxonomy): Eukaryota > Metazoa > Chordata > Testudines > Dermatemydidae > Dermatemys > Dermatemys mawii. The sequence goes on along the minus strand of ML677350.1, from coordinate 31,567,643 downwards.
CCTGTACACTTAAGGAATAATGGTCATTTTTTATTCATCCCCAGTTTGGGGTTCTTTGTAAATTAAGATAACAAACTAATCTCCAAAATTATTCCCTTCAGAAAAAAAAGAGGTAAGTAGAAGAGAAAAGGGAGCTTTGAGAGCAAAAATAGGATCAAAGAAAAGCCTGACTGGTAAGTAAAAGAGGATAGGAGAAAAATGATAGGACAAGGAGAAAAGGGGAGTGAGAAAGGGAAGAATGAGACTACTTTTACCTTGGAGAAAAGTACCCATATAACAAATGGTATAAAGAATGGTACACAGTACATGAGAATCTAGAGTAAGATTTTGCAAATTTTTTCAACTGACGGATCCTCCCTCTTTTTTGCCCCCACTCACTCTTCTCTACCCCTACATTATCCCTTGAATAGTCTGTTTTCAAGTGCTTACAACACATTAACAAATACATAAACAAACAATAATAATCATTATTGTGTCAAGTCCTAAATTTGGGGTGGCTTTAACTATTGCAGCATTATAAATTAGGGGGGTGAGAAAGAATCTTAATTTCCTTTGATAAGACAAAAAAGTACCTTTCCCCTCACTCTGCCATCAGTTAAACAAAGGGATTTTCCTCAGACTTTGCAGAAAACTTCCTGTATGGGTTCAGACCAAAGGTGGAAAGGTTTTTTCCCAAGTGAGAATTTGAGGGAAAATTATAAGTAAGTGAATGAAAACATGGATTTATGAGATGTGACGGAGTCAGACCAGAAGGATATAGGAGAGTGCTGGAAGGCAGGTATATTAGTCTCAGGATGTGCAGGTCCCTGTTCCCTGGATAGCCAAACAAAGGCTACTCCAGGCCAATCAAGACACCTGGGGCCAATTAAGAACCTTCTAGAAAGGAGTAGAAACAGCTAGCCTGATTGGGACACCTGAAGCCAATCAGGGACTGGCTGAAACCAGATAAAAACCTCCCAGTTAGTCAGGTGGGCTGTGGGTGTCAGGAGATGTGAGAGGAAGTTGTGCTGTTGGTGAGACTGAGTGGTGGACAACATATCATACAGAAGGAAGGAGGCCCTGAGGTAAGGGTGAAGTGGGGTTTGAAGAAGCGGAGACTGCTGTGGGGAAGTAGCCCAGGAAATTGTATTGTGTTTTGTGGATAAAAGGTCAGCCATCTTAGCTGATACTATTAGGGTCCCTGGGCTGGAGCCCGGAGTAGAGGGCGGGTCCGGGCTCCCCCACTTTTTCCATCTTCCATACTGGCCTGTGATGAAGGTAACTCACTAGGCGGTGACTCTTGCCAATTATACTGAGAAAGGGAGGTCACTCTGGGGCCTAGATGAGTTTTGGAGGCCCCTCAATCTGCCAGGAAGCACAGGACCCACAAGTACAAACTTGGAGCTTTGTCACAGAGAGTTTTGATGTAACTCTAGCTATATAGGCAACAGATAGGCTGTCACTTTGTGACTAAACTTTACTGCAGACTTCATCCTTGGCTGCAGAATTATGCTCCAAAAATCCTAGTTTTCATTAAAACAAACAAGACAAACAAACCCTATGTTTCGTGCCTTTGTGGTTGCAAAGACAACCTCCATAAATTGAGTTGAGTGTAAACAAATACAGTGCTGTTTTCCTGAGTTTGCAGACAGCCTGAAACAATAGCCTAGAGAGGTGTGAACTATCCCATTCATCTCAGTGAAGCATTAATGTTGAAAACTAAAGATAACAAGTGGCATGTTAAACTGGAAATGCGAAAATATAAAACAACTGAATATTAAACTGAATTCAAGTTTTCAGAATTTATCTGAAGTTGCTACAGAATTTTCACTACAGAGCCACAGACTCTAAGGAGATGGCTGCAGCATTTAGGTCCAGCCTGCTATAAGCCTACATGCCTTGACTATAACTCTCTCAGCCAACGAAAGCTTCCGTATATTAATAAATCTTTACATTGTACATCAGATTAATAAATCTTTACATACATTTATACAATGGCTTTCGTACAAGAATCTCAAAGCATCTTATAAAATAGTAAGCTTCGCAATACTCCTGTGAGGTAGGTTATAAATCATATGAAAAAATGAGCCAACTGAGAAAGATATATGTAGTGACTTGCTCAAGGCAACACAGTGAGTCAGTCAGTTGTGGAGCTGGGAGTAAAACCCAGCTCTTCATTCCCCTACACAGAAAACTACATTCCTTCCAGTGCAGTAAAATTGGAAGGATTAAATAATGACATGACCATGCGGAGGAAAAAATAGCATAAGCAAAAAGGTGGCAAACACAACTTCTTACCTCAATTTAAGTGAGAATAAATTAAAGATCCTAAAGGTCTGAAAGACTGGAGAATCTGTGAGAAAAAGGAAATTATCTGTAAGCAGTTGCCATCAGTGCTGTAAAAGAGAGAAACAACATTGTCACAAAGTGGGACAGACTGTAACTGTAAAAGGATAACTTTTCCAAAAAGTGAATCCCACACTTCTGAGGGGTGTGGCAGAAGAGCTAGAAGAATCACAGATATACAGAAATGTTATGAAACCTCTTTAGAATTAGGGTGAAACCTGATGGACTGGAAAAAGCTTACATGACCATCTTTAAGAAGATGAGGAGGGATCCTTATGGATCACTCCATTTTCATTCTCTAGTGGTCCACATTAGGAGGAAGCAAGTTTAGGCCTGAATTCCCATCCCCACATACGTGTTCTTCCCACTTTTACTATTTACAAGACTGGCTCAAATCCTAACACCTTTTATTTAAGAAAGGTATGAAGGAAGGTCTAAGAAATTACAGACCTGTAAGCTTGGCTGCAGTAGTGGAGAAGACAATGGAAACACTAATCAGGAATTGAACAGGAATGCTTGGAAAATTGTAATTTAAACAAGAATTGATGGTGTGAATTCACAAAAGAAGGATCAAGCTCCAACTCAGATAGAATGTTTTTCAAGGGGTAGAAGTTCACAGGGAGGGAAGCCATGCATAAAAGTTAGCTACAGACTTAGGTCTATTGTGTGATGTCTGTTCAAAAGCTTTCCTAATCTGCAAGGCCATTAAGTTTTCTGCCAGGAGTGAGCAACTAAAGATAAAGAAGTGGCTGCTGGTTATTGATGACAATGTGTATTTAGGATTGGAAGCAGTTTAGTAAGAAGGAAAGAGATCAATAGTTGCATGCAATAAGAGTGAGAGCTAAACCTTTCCTAATAATGTCACAGATAAATTATATTAGTGAAGAAAGTGGTGCTTAAATCTATTGATATCAAACAGACATTAGAAGGGAGAGAAAAGAAAAAATTCTGTGTCTTGGCTAGATTAAGCTCAAAGTGAAATACAAAGTAATGCACCAGGGAAGAAACGATACATGAATAAAAGACATTATATTTTAAGGGAGCAAATGAAAGTGAGCATGAGAGTGAGTGAAGGTTAGTAGTAGATAAAATACATTTAAAGCTCACATAGTTGTGATATAATTCAGTGACATAATAATGGAATAAATAAGCAGATGTAGTAAATATAATTTTGACAAAACTTTTCTAGCACTATACATAGGACAAACACTTGTTTATTTTATAGGCTTTTTTATTTTATGGCAAAATTTGCAATACTGAATGCAATTCTGGTCCTATTATGGTGAAAGCGTATTTCAGAAACATAGACATGCCAATCTGAATGCACTGGAAAAAGTGAAGATGCAGCCAGAACTTCATTGATCAGGACAAGATAACACAGACAGGTGAATGGATTTAAGGTGACAACTTCATTAACATTAATATTAAAAGGAGAATGGACCCTTCCTTTAACTACCGGACATTAACTGAGTCCAGTGTGGGGATGTACAGCCTCATGCTATACAACCAAGGAAACAGGATTGGCACCCACAACACATGTTGCCAAATGCTGTTACTAAATTCATGATTTAAGCCCACTGCTGAATCTCACTGCCCTCCCACTGCAAAGGAAAAAGAGGGACAACCAGGAATGTGTGTTGGGCTGCATGGCCAAATCTCTACCACTTAACTCCCAATTCAGCTCCATGCTGTGAGCTACCACCCCGTAAAGGGAAATAAGGTTACACAAAAAGGGGAGCTCAATCTGCAAGGATTTAAGAACTCTCTCTTGACAAGCTAACAAGGTCCACCAGTTCCTCTTGAGTCCTGCACTCAGGCTTAGTCCAGGATCTGACCCCTTTGACCTCTTACCTGCTCTGGACACAGGCTGCAAGTTCGGACTAAATTTATCAATATCCACTATGCCCTTCCTCATTATTTATTCATTAAAACTTTCTTATCCTTAATCTCATCATAAACCAGACCCCCAGGCTGCTGTGAGGAAGGGAAAAAACCCCAAACCCACCAGACGTCTTGTCAATCTTGCCCAGAGGGAAAAATGCCTCCCTGACTCCTAAAGGCGATGCTCCATTTAGTCCCACGGTGAGCTGGAAATCCAGCTGTGGCAATTACACCACCAATAGGACAGGGCAGGTGGGCCTGCTGTCAGCAGCTAGAATTGCTGTTATGCGCCCAGGAATGTTTGAACACACAGGGAGTGGGATTCACTTGAGCCACCTGGCTCTCTCATGCCCCAGTGAGAGGCCAAGGGAGGCACAGCTCTGTTTCACTCTCCCAAACCCCAACCCCCACAATTCCCACATGCATTCTGTGAACAGTGGAAGATGTAGCCCAATCTGGGAGCCTGGTCTGTAGAGGACAAAGGGAGCATAATGTACACAAATCTTAATGCCGAGAAGGTGCCGTTATGAATGCTCCACTTTCTCCCTTCTTGGTGTGGGGAGAGGGTGCATTGTAGTAGCCCCTGGCCTCGTGCATTATGGGAGATGTAGTCCTATCAGATAGAACAGCTGCTAGAAGAGAATGGGAGCATAAGAGGTACCCAAACTACAAGTCCCATGAAGTACCCCAACGTCATTTTGAAATATTTTGGTTTTCAACTGAAATATTTCACCAAGAGAGTAAAAAAAAAAAATCCCCAGAAAAGTTTAAGAAATGTTCAATTTTGTAGAAATTTTCCATGGGAAAAGAAAAATATATTTTCTAACCAGAGCTATTTGCAATTCATTACAGTATTCTTCCCTTTAAGTCAGCACTAACTTAGTGTCCCACCAGCAGGCATGGAAGTAGATGGCACGGGATTGTTGATGGTATTGTCTTTTGGATGAGAAGTAAATAGAGGTCTTCATCTCTCAAGGTCATTACAGATTTCATGTTGTTTTTTGCAAGAATAGCTTTGCTGGATGTGCTGTCCTGGCCAAAATCTAACTTGGGAAAGTATTTTATTGTTAAGGTCCATAGGTAGTTTAAATCAGACACACTATCTTTGCCATTTCTAATCAATGGCTTTGTAGTGTTGCTGTGCTGCCACTTTCGCCTCCAAGGTAGATGAATATTCATGATTGGTGAAGAGATCCCGGGTACTTTGAGATTGTTTGGGATGAAAGGAACCATGTAAATGTAAAAGAGCTTTGTAATGCATCTATTTAGGCCCTGATTCTGCAACTGGGTCTGCATGAGTGAACCTATACAACTACGTGAAGTTCCACTGAAGTCTATCCTTAAAGAGGATACTTCTTGTACTAGAGCAGTCTAGTGTCAAATACCAAAACAGGACAGTACAAACACAAGCTAAGAAAGGGCTGAATACCAAAGGGATTTGAGCAAAAATTCATCACAAAGAATATATAAGAAAGTAAGTGACGAAGACCGACAATAAGTATCATGACAAGTCTAAATATCTTTGCCAAAAACATAAAGCATTAGATGGAGTGGTATTATTGGTGCCACTGACTTGAAAGAACAGTTAAGAGGGGCTTCCTGATTGTGGGCAATGTGCTTTCTTTTGTTGCGTGGCATAGGTGGAAAGTAGAAAGGAGGTAAGGGGTTGTGTAGAGGGGCACAATGTAGTTATGCAGTAGGCATAATGTAGAAGCTCAGTTCTGTGCCTGCAGAGCAACAGGTATGGAGAGTGTGGCAGGAATGTAGGAAGTGGCCTTTATGCCTGGCAAGTTCTCTTGTCAAGGCAATCAAACTTGTGATTTGCATTTAAAGTTACTGCAGCCCCCCCATCAGTACTAATGTCTGCTCTGTGGCTTTTTCATACCTTGGAGAGGGTAAGGAAGGGCAGCTGGGGGTGATCTGCCAATAGCTTATCCCTCTCTTTCCTTCAATTATCAGCCTCACCTCCAGCAGGTGGAAATGCTGTGGGCCTCCTGCGGCAAGTCTTCCCTTCTCATAATGCATGAAAGGGAGGCTGCAAACCCATGTTCCATTCCCACAGCAAATGGGGCAAGTTATGGAGATGCTTTAGCACTGATGCTCAGAAATAGTGTCTGAAATAGAATCTTCAGCCTGCATTTCCTACTCATAAAGCAATTCTGTTTACACTACATATTACTTAACCAACAGACATACTCCAAGACATAAAACCCAGGCAGATACATGAACCGATGCATTTCTTGGAAACAACCTTCCATGGTAGTCCAGCATGCAATACTAATCGAATTGCCTCAGTGCTTACACAGGGTGAAATCTTGACTTTGTTGACGTCAATGGCAAAACTCTCATTGGTTTCCTTGGGGCAGGATTTCACCCACAGTGTGTTCATGACATCTTATTTGCAAGAGTGAGTGGGTAGTGTTTTAATAGTCTCTAAATTGAAATTTTCAATAAATGATCTCCATGTAGATTGGAAGCACTGGTCATCAAAAAAACAACAGCAACAAATAAATATGACATATGGGTCTCTCCCCACCTCACCAAATTACAAAAATGTCTGAGTGTGCAGGGTGGGGGAAAAGTGAGAACTACAATCCTTGGGTCTTATCCCTCTAACTGCGAAACAGATGAAGTTAGATAAAATTTTGACATTGTGGTATTAATGAGGACCAATTGCTTTGCCTAATTAAAAAAAAAGCATATTGTTTAAAACCAAAAATATTTCAGCTTAATGACGCACATAGGCAGCAATATTTAAGTGGCTAAACTTTCTTGGAGTACAGCCTCAGAGCACCTGCGCCGCAGCTGGATTTAATCTGTCGAGGACTATATTTAGAAGCCATTGCCGGATTTTAGCCTGGAAACTAAATAGTGCCCCACCCAATCGTGTTCCAATCCACAAATTACTTTAATGTTTCAGTGAGGAAAGAACAATGCTATTCTGTGGGTTAAAGAAATCCACAGATGATTAATGTGTTTTTGGAGTTTAGAAAACAACAAACAAAAAAATTGAAATTCAGCTGACAAGAAAAATAACTAATTCATCTGGTCGGTTATGGCAAAAATAAAAACTAAACTGACCGATGCTGTTGATGAATGTATATAAAAGCTATAAATACGTGCTAAGTATACTATTAAAAATAGATTCAAACAGGATTCTGATCAAAACCAGAAAAGTCGATGATAGTCACAATTAAGAGGTGCTACCTTTGTATCTTTTATCTCACTCATATGTATATGACCATGGTGTCTATGCCAGGGCTGGCCAAACATACTGGCGCTCCGAGCCACATACAACAATCTTCAGAAGTTTGAGAGCTGGGGCGCACCTGTCAGAGGCCAGGGCTCAGGGCTTCAGCCCTGCACAAGGCACCTGATGGGGTTTGGAGTTTCAGCCCTGCTCCTGTTGAAGCCCCAAACCCCAGCAGGTGTGCCTGGCTGGGCAGAAACTCCTACCCCCACCCCTCCCGCCGCAAGGCAGAGGTCATGAGCTCCCCACCCCTAGTCTGGTAAGTGGAGAATGGGGGGTTCCATGAGCCACACTTTAATGGTAAAAAAGCCACACATTGCTCACCAGCCAGTTTGGCCACCCCTGGTATAGTCCATGCAGTAAATACCATGTAGTACATAGATTCAGTCCAGAATCTTCAGAAATGGGAGCCTAAAGACCAGCTCCTTAATCCACATTTAGGTGCTTTAATAAATCCACAGGAGAACCAACCAGCCGCCAAATTATCGCATGCAGATAGGCTTCTAAGGCTATACGTACATTTCCCACATCAGGAACTTGGGAGCGTGTCACTAGGCACCAGTTTTTCAAAATCTTGGATCACATTTCCAAGCTTATTGCATAAGAGCCTTTCAAGCGAGGCCCTAAAATGGAGATGTTATCTACTCTGTGCGATCAAAGAGCCTATGGCACTGTCCAAAGAGTGGAATTTGCAGTCTCATTGGTAAAAATTTCCCTTCTCCCACACTTCTATAGTATGCTGTGTACAAACAGATTGTCACCACCCACAGTAAAGTTGCTGTATTTCAAAGACTCTGTTCATCATTTATAATACACATATCAAGCGTTACACTGGAAGTGAGAGATTCTGTGATATACCATCATGGCCCCATCTGTCCTTTAAGGACTCACTGCCACTCAGCGAATCGAGGTATCTCCTTAACATTATTCAATTACATCCTGTTTGGATAAATTGGAGGATTAATCCTTTACTGCAAAAAGCTTGATTTTTGAAAGTTTGCAACAATGTCCGGCTCATTTTAGGATTAATCACTTAAAATAACATAAAAGAAGAAAACAGACAGGAGTGAATACTGTAATGTTGCATTGTCATGCTGTTTGTTATGATATTGTGGATATTCTGTCAATGCTTAAGCCCCAAAATTAAATATTGTATAGTTTTCTGTCTAGACCTAATCTAATTTCTTTCACTTTGCACTTCGCTTACCCTGGAATTAGCTCTTCTTGCACTGAATTGAGCTAACATCACATTTAGAACCATAGCGGTGATGAATCTGTTTTCTAATCCTATAGGGCAATCAATTCACAGAAATAAAAAAAACCTGCTGTTTTTAAGGATTTACCAATTAATGTAACTGATCACAAAGAAAGATTTAAACTTGCATCATACTAAGAAGTAAAGCTGAAGCAACACATAAACAATGTATATTTGAAAATATAAACTAAATTAATCCCTTATCTACACTCCTGTAAAATAGTAGGATATCAGGGAATATAAAGATTAAATCAAATTCTTATAGTGTGAGAATGTGCATATGCCAAATAAATCTGGAAAAATGAACTGTGGACTTACTTGGAATCTGAAATTTTTTCAAACAACAGAATGTAAGATGGTCTTTCTGTTAGAGACCAGTCCTTTCACAGATCCCATTCAGTTAAAAAGAAGGAATGCAAAAACAAGTTTCAGAGTGGTAGCCGTGTTAGTCTGTGTCCACAAAAAGAACAAGGAGTCCTTGTAGCACCTAGAGACTAAAACATTTATTTGGGCATAAGCTTTCGTAGGCTAAAACCCACAAAAACCCTTGAAAGCTTATGCCCAAATAAATTTGTTAGTCTCTAAGATGCCACAAGTACTCCTAGTTCTTTCTTCAAAAGCACCAAGTCATTTCTGCAGCCTCTGTCACCTTCTTTTTCTTTCCCATGGCCCATCTTATCCAGAAGATGCATTGTTGCAGCTCATTTGGCATTCCTATAAAGCATTAATTACCATATTTTGAGCCATATTTTGTCATACAAAATTATAGGGGTGGACAAAGAGCTAATTTATAGGGTGTCAGTTGGGGGATGCTAACATTCTGCATTACAGAGTCTAAACTTCAACTATTATTTTTTTGTTTCCTTTTAAGAACTGAATGGTAAAAGTTAGCACAGTTATAAGACATAGCTTTCTTTAATTACAGACCTCAGCTCTTTTGGCCATATTTTTCTCATTGCAGAAGTATCACACAGTCATTTCACACAAACCTAACTGCTCTGTCCTCTAATATTTTTTAAAATGACATCTCCAATCTCAACATTTTTGCAAACAGATTTTTCGTACCTAAACTTTCCATAAATGACTAGTGATTTTAGCTATCTCTTTGGGTGGCCCATTTCGAGGGGGCCTGATTTTCAGAGGGCAGTGCTCAGCACTTTCTGAAAATGAGGCCCCTTCAGGGTGTCTAGTCACATACCCAAAATCATTAGTGACCTCTCAAAATGTAAGTCACCACATCTTACATTTGTTTAAAGATCAGATGATGCCCTCAACAATGCCAGCCACGGAGCACACCAAAAATACTCAAGCAGGAAGTAAATGACAGACTTGTTTCCTACATACTTTCTATTTTCCTGAATGCTTCACCTTTCCAGTTCACTGTATCAATCCACAGCAGGTCAAAAGATCATCTCTGAGTCAATGGGACCCTAAACCTCTTGCGAAGGGCCACTGACAAATTAGGAGAGCTCTTTGATTTTTTTTTCTCATTGCCTGTTCCATTTCTTGATTTACGTATTTGGTTTCTCAGTTCAAAGTTGGAAAGTATCTAAGTATTTTTTCTATAGCAAGCAAAGAACTGAATTTATTATATGCAGGATCTATTTTATGTACTCTAGTTAGAGCACATGGTAGTAAATTGTGCTATTAAAAATAATTTAAGTGCAAAATATTCCAATTATAGAAAACAGGTTTTGCATTTTTAATGCAAACTAGCTTCAAACCAGATGGGATGAAATATGGAAGAAATCATTAACATTCCAACTAGCAAGGATACAAGGTCAGAGCTGCAGCTTTCCAGATTCCATGCTAATCTTTTTCCTTGCTTCACATCCTCTATTCTTTAGGCCCTGTGCTGCAAACATCAACCTAATGGACAATGAGGACCAGACAAGACTCCTTACTGAGCTGCCAGCCTCACTGCTCAACTGGCCAGACATACTGCTGTTCAAGTGAAGACACTGGAAGCAATGGAAAATGCTCCTCTCCACTTTAGCCAAGAATAACATTACCTATTGATTTTAGGTACTTCTATGGCCCCCATTACTCTACTATCTGGGTGCCTCACAGTCTTTAATATGTTAATTCTCACAATGCCCCTATGAGGTAGCAAATGCTATCATCACTTTACAGATACTTAGTTACAGAGACTAAGTGACCTGCCCAAGATCACACAGGATGACTAAGAACTTGTTTGCATGGTGGGGTAATAAGCTCTATGGGGGTGTGATTTCTAAAGCGTGCTAGCATGTTGCACATTAATGGGTCCATGTAAACCCTACTAGTGCACACTAATGGTTCACTGTTTCATACAGAATTAGTTTAGAGACCACTAGGGAACTATTAGTGCTTCCTAGCAGGGTCTATGTGGACCAATTAAGTAATACTAGCGTGCTTTAGAAATCACTCCCCATTGTGTGTATGATCACATTGTCTAGACAAGCCGTAGTGTGGAGAAGGGAACTGAACCTGGTTTAACACTCTTATTTTGTTCTACAATAGTCCCTTAGTCCTGGTCTCCCACAATGCCTACTGGCCCATGGAACAAGCTTTCAAAGACAGAACACACATCTGCAGCCCAGCTATGCCATCATGGAAACCCTTCCAATCAGAAACGGCCATATTATGAGTAAAATTAGAGAACATTATGAGGAAATTTCCACCTATTATTGTTATATTCGTGGCACCATTGAAGTGCTCTGTGCTGCAGGGTGTACTAAAGAGCTAACAGAGTCCCTGCCCCAAAGACCTTATGCTGTGAAACCTCTTCTCCTCTATGGAAGTACAGCTATATTGTCCATGTTACAGTGCAGATTATTTCCTACAAATGATCAGAGTCCATGCCTGAGAAAATACTAAATAAGAAATCGCAGCATCACATGCAGTTAATTACACAAAGTGAAACTCAAGACACAACAATGATGTATAACTGAGTTGGAGGGAGAAGTAGAGAAAATTAATCTTCCAAACAAGTGACTTTGGCACAGACTCTTGAACTCGACAAGACATTAAATAAGATACAATATTAAAACAAAACCGTAAATCAATCCAGAGATGTGCGTTCCGAGTGGAGCAATGTTTAGATTTTTACAGCATGCCTGTAATATATTTATATTTCTTTGCTATAAGATTACAGCTAATTCTATGGGAAGATTTTTCTCTGGGTATCTGACCTCACTGCACATTAAGCGACGGGGGTCATTGTTGGATTTCTTGGGAAAGGTGTGTGCCATTTTGCGGGTTAGAGAGCCAGGGAGCTACTTTCAACTGCAGTGACAAGCCATGTCAGTGTGGGGATGCTGACTCATCTCCCCCCATTTCCCAGGTGACCAGTAGAGAAGGGGTAGCAAAATGGATCCATGCCGGAACAGGAAAAGCCCTTTTATCTGGTCCAGGCAGAGCAGCAAACACCCACCCACCATGGATCTGGTGAAATACTAGGTTTTGCCAGGATCCTTTGTGGACACTGCACTATTCACTCCTTTCTCAGGGGCCTGGAAAATAATTTTCCCCGCACCAGATTGACCAAGGTGAAGTGCAGAGGGGTTTCACCTTCTTCATAAGCGAGGGGACTTAACTGGGTGAACATGAGATGGAAGATAGTTTATGATGTCACAACTAATTATGTAAACATGGGGGCAGATGTCCAGTGCCAGTACTCTATAGGAAAGGGATACAGTGATTGGATAAAATGGATTGATAAAGAATTTAAACAAGGAATTCTTTAAAGGAGCAGAAAAGGGGTGTTCATGGCTCCTAAGACTTGTATGGCAGGGAGCCAACCCACCTCTCCTTTATAGCCTCTCCCCTTTAAAATCAAGGAGAAGGGATGATGAGGTCCCAGAAATGGGTTGGCTGGGGACCAGGATGGGTAAGAGGGAGGGCTGGCAGAAGCTCCCCATGTATATATTCAAATGATTATGGAATTACCTGCACTGCACACTTTTATCTGCTGGGCATTCTCCGGCATTTAAGAATAAAGTTGCAACCTAATTAAATTGTATCCAAAGTCTCCTCTCCTTCTTTCAGCATAGTTAGACAATACAAAGACTTAAGTCACAGCTCTAGCCTCCACCCATATGCAATAAATAAAATGGCCTCACTTGACATATTGCACTTTCAAAGCCAACGTTGGCCAGGGACACTTACTCTCCCTTTTGTGTAACAAAGTCCACTGTATGTGCATTTGATTTAAATCTTATATGGCAAGGGTGATAGTGCTAAACAAACATAAAAGGACAGACATATCATTAATATCACGCCAAAGTACAGTCATAAGATTAAAGTCACTAAGCAGGCCTGAGTATTTTTGCAATGTTACACAGCTTTTCCACATGTTGGAGACCTGATTCTCCCCTACTTTGCATCTAGCGTTGTCATTTCAATCTTTGCAAAGTAAGTACAAAGAGGAAATTAAATCCTATCATTCTGATCTGCAGAATGTGCAAGGCAGTGGAGAAACAGGCTTTACTGCTGAGTTGTTAATAAACACGTCCTGAAGCAAAAGTGCATTGGGCCAGATCCCCAGCTGGTGTAAACTGGCTGAGCTCCAGTGACTACAATGGAGCTGTGCCAATGTTAATGGATACACGTAAAAATCAATGTTGTGGTGATTTACACCCGCTGAGCATCAGGCCACTCAAATCATCCAACTCAGTTTAGCCCTATCCTTGCCCCAGCACAGAGATATTGTTGATAGAGTTATAGCCCAACATCTGTTTTGGTGTTCAGCACTCCGGATTACTCGCCTGCCTTTAAATGGTACTGCCCTAGAAAGAGAATGCAGACTAATAATCCCCTCCTCCTTCTGCTCCTTTGGAGGTCAGAGTTATTTCCCTTCAAGAGCGGCAGCAGGTAATTACCTCTTATGAAGCAAGCTAATATAGTTTAGCTTCAATCAAATATATATGCTGCCAATGTAAAAACAGACATCATAAAGCATTATAATCCATACTGCAGACACCTAAATGACTGCAAGTTCCTTCACCACATAATGTAAACACAAACAGACCTAGTATCTAATAAGCCTGCTCAACATGCAATGGAATCTGCATTAGTGGTAATACCCACTTGTTCTTCTAAATTGAAAGCTGATATATTCACCATGAGGCTATTTTGCTGGAACTATTACTTCAGAATAACAAATATATGATGCCACATATTGTAAATTATCAGTATCCAGTTTGGATCTATTAGCTAGCTGTAGTCAGCAAATCTGACATTTTGTTACTCAGCATTTATAATACTTACTATATTTTAATTCTTTTAGATGACTTAATATAAAACTATGGTCACAGTCACCAGACTAACATTTGTTTTCTTGTACCATGCCTAAACTTAAGGATTGCCTCAGAGTTCTTTCTAAAATCACTCAGTGGACCCCTTCTCTGCACCAGAGTTTGATTAGTTGCTACTTTTTAGCCAGAATCATATTCTCAGCATCCTCTGCAGTTTTAAGAGGAAGGATATATGTCTCAATTTGCTTTGTCACATTTTCTCTGCGTACATGACAGTAGGCGAATAGGTGGTAGCACAAATGAGAATTTGCCCTTTGTAATTTTCTTCTATGAATAAGGCCTGTGATATCCACTATAAAAAAAAAGAGTCTGTAAACTGTCACTGGGGAAGGAAAATGAGGCCCTGCTCCCTGACTGTATTATGGTAATGACCATAGGCCCCGAATAAATAACTAATGCTTCCTTAACTGCCAGTTTGGGGATTCCTTTGTCTAAGAACTTTCTGTATCCCAACATACATATACATATATATTAAGAGAATAATTCAGCTGAGTAAAGCCTCATAGCTGGTATTGGGAATTCCTTTGGACAATTCCCCTGTGCATGCTAGTACTAATGCACTAACGCAACTAATGATTTGTTTGTATGACTCAAAAAAAAAAAATCCTGTTGCACAAGGCTCTGGATTTTTAGTGACCCCTGTAAAATAAAAATCACAATCTCTCTTACCCTGGAAAGCAATGCAACTTATTCCGAAGAGTTCTGAATGTTCAGTATTGTGCTACTTGCTTGATGAAATATGGGAATTCGTGTCTTTTTTTAATATGTTCCAGAAGAATATTACTCATAACTATTGTCTTGAAATCATTAATATTCACCGGACTGAGGGAAGAGTACTAAAGTCTGACATGCTGGCAAACCACAAAAACTGTATGTTAAATCAAACATGATCATGTAGCATACTAATGAAAACAAGCTATTGTACTTCTGAGAACTCTTCTACTTTGTGTAGTTTTATATTCACTATTTAACTCTATGGAGAAAATTATTTTACCTGATGGTTTATCTCAAAAGCGCCAGACCTTTGGCTTGAAGATGCAAAACATGAATGACTTTGGATACTTCTCTTTTTGAGTGAGATCCAAAATCAGGCCCTTTTACAGCATCTCATGACGGACACCCATATCTTTACATATAGTGAACCAAGGCCGAAAGACTTCTAGATCCAATTACTACTAATTAATAAAGAGACATCATCAGCCAGTATGATAGATTTATTCACTCTAGCATGATAAGAGTGAATTTTGCCCCGTGGCTAAGACAGCACATGATCTATGCATCATTTAAGTCCCTGAAATAGGGCTTAAGTGGGACTTAATAAGCATTGTGTTGCTGGCCCTCTGTACAAGGGTGAATTTCACCCTCGCTTTTTTAAAATGGATAATCTACATAGTACATTTTTAGTATAGAGGGAGAAACCCCTGCTATTTGAGTTGAAAGAGTGACCACCAGAAGGCAAAGATTCTCACAAACTACAGATTCTGGCATTGCCTCTCTCGCTCTCTGAAGCCCCAACACCTTTTAAAAAGAGAACAGGGCAATAGCTTTCAGTGATTATCTTTCAGTGCCTTCAGTACAGAGTACGTAGTATGTTGATACTACAGCCAGATTCAATGGGGAAACGGGCTTTAGAAATGCATGTAGACAGGGAGAGTTTTAACAATCCTAAATACAATTCATATATAAATTACTGCCGGGCTGAAATCATATGCATCAACTAAGGCAATCACCTAAAATACTCAAGCCATTTCTTAAAAATCCTAATTCACCTTATTCAGTTAAGTAATTCCAGCTAGTCTTCCTCTTATCTAGAAGCTACAGGGATTTCTCTCAAATATAAATCTTGTTCTTGGTGCTCAAGTCATTCCCTCATTGTAGGGTCAGTTGTAACAAATGCAACTTGCCCTGGCAAGAACCAGTCCATATTATTGAATTTCTTATGCAGCTGCTTTCAACTCTATGCATTTCCAAAGACTGGAGCCTTCAATCAAAATAAATTGTTTCTTTCTGACCACAAGAAGTAGTCTGGTTTTATTGTTCACTTTGGCTACATTGTCAGGGTAAAAAAACACACTACAGCGCTAGGAACTCCACTCGGAATTTTCTTGAGTTAAAACCATAAGGTGGCAGTTTCAAGTTCTGAACTCCTGTATGATTTGTAGACACTAGCATGTCCTACATTGTTCTAAAAGAATATAAGCAGATTGAGTCTAACTATTTTCTCCCACTTCTCTAGTGTCCTTAGCCATAGAACCAGAATAAGACCTTAGAAGAAATAAAATTTAAAGAGTTATTCTGTCTCCATGGTTCTTGTTCTTCCTATTTACTAGGTGCATTGGTCTTCATCCCTCTCCTCACTATCCTTCATGCTCTATTCTGTAATATTATTCCCTACACCCTCTAGCCTCCCACTTCCATTTCTTCTCCAATTTCCCCTGGAATGCCTCTTCATACTTTAAAAACATTAAACATCAAGAAGTGCACATTATAAACCCAAGTAAGAGCCCCTTTCAATGTCCGTGGAAGACAATGCAAAGATTCCAATGAGCATTTTAATACTGATACCCTTTAATACTGATATCCTGATCTTTTATTTCCACCACTTCTTCCAATCCATTTGTTCTCTCCATCATTGTAAATGTAAGAGTTAGACTGAGCTAGTTTTACTTCTAAGGGGCAGGTGCTGTTCCTTTTAAGTGTCTTGCACACTTCTGTGCCATACAAATAATATACTCATTACTTCAGTAAATAAATCTCTGATTTTTTAAATCAATCTAGTTTGATAATTTGTTGCAGGAATTGACTGAGCTAGTGTGCCAGTATTTTACAGTCACTATGCCATAAAAACAACAAGAGTAGGTCTCTGTTTTTGTTTGTATTTCCTTTCAAATTTAGTAATTTCTCCTTTTATAAAATGCCGACATATTCTTTTAAAACTCTGTCAGACTGCCATCAACCTGGTTGTGATCCATTGCCAGCTCATAGCTGGACAAGATGAGTTAGAAGTAGTTTGGACAGATTAACTGATATTTACCAATAAAAATCTGTTGATTTCACCATACACAAAAAATGAGAGAGAAAAATTTCTATCGATAGTAATCAAAATGTACATATAGACAACGAAAGAAAAACGCTGCTTGAGAACTTACTAGAATTTGACTTGAGGATATTTACTCTGTATATTTGACATGTGATGTTGGTGATTTGTGTTTTAACTGGTATAAAGCTTCAACTTTTTGAATCTCAGCGTCTTTGGTCATTAAGTTGTATAACTGCACTCATTGGCCGACCCCTGAAACTTCCACCATAATTTCCTGCAACTGTGAGAAAATTTAAATTGATAAAAATTGTTCAAAACTGCTTAACAATAAACATCGATATCCATCAAAATTATAAAAAATAAAAATAAAATTCTCCCAAGCCTTGTTAAAAGGTAACCTTTTCTCTTACTAATGATAAAAAGCCATTGGCACCTCTTTTCACTGCTCTAAATCATCTGAAAGGGTCATAGAATTTAGAAGGCTAAGAGTTATTTCTTTTTCTCTGTTTCAGAGGAAAATTGTCATTCTGCACAGAAGCTTAAACATAGTTTTTTTCTCCTCATAATTTCTGCTTTTCCACTTTCACCAACTTTTTGCTTCCACAGAAGTTATGGGTATTGTTTTAATGCAAGTGAGAATACCTTCTCTGTCCCAGTTACACCGCAGATACCTGCAAAATTGACTGATAGGAAATGCTGTTCCAGAGATCCAATACAAAGCAACTGCAGAACTTTGGCATGGAAGACTGTATAAATGTTACCAAAAAGCTAGTCTCTGCCTCAGCCTAATTGGAGGAATATCAGTGGGCCTAGTCAGAAACTAAGAGGCAAAAAAAGGAGACAGTTTGTTACACCACATGAAGGAAATACTGTACAGTGGAACTTGGGTATCAATTGTATTTTAACAGAGGAAAATTGCAAATAGAGAAAACAAAACTGCAGTACCCATTACTGGGTTGGCTTAAGTTAATTGATAATCAAAGTGGTCAAATTTAATCCTCAGTTAATTAAAGACACTTTTGGAAGAGCTTCTTTATTCTTTGCTGTAGCAGTCTCCCCAAACTCCTGTTGCTGCTTTGAAGTCCCTGTCTTGAGATGCGTGGCATATAATATGGGGCACTGAAGCATACACAGATCTTTCATCTTGAAGTACTACACTCTTAGCCTGATAGCTGTGAAATGGCACAAAGGATTGTGATTAATCAATTTCAATTGTGTAACATTAAAGTATTATTTTTATTGTGTCATCATTTCAATACTAGCTTTTTTCAAGAAAAATGATATTGCTAGTTGCAAACCCTGTAAAGTTCAGCCTGGAATCTGAATGTCAAGCTGGGTTTTTTCCTTGCTCATGTATCACTACCAGTAATGAAGATTCTTCAAGCCAAATTCTGCACTCAGTTGAACTTGCAAAACTGCTTGTCTTCAATGAGGTGACAAAGGTATAATGAAGGGCAGAATTTGGCCCCGTGATAGCAACATAGTTAACAATTCCATTAATCATTCCAGGGTCAAAAAAGTACCATTGGTTCTGCAATGCTCATAGGAATCAAAAGCAGAGAACACTTTAGTCATGGCAGCACACAGACAGGGCTCAGCACTCACAGAGAACAGATGATATGAGGAAAAATGTGACATTTTTACATATCATTTTTCAGAGTAGAACTATCCTTTAAAACACAGGGAATCCTTGAGTAGTTCTGATAACAGGCAATTACTAGTAATATTGTGTATATGTATATAAACCCACATACTATATGTATAAATATATATGCACATGCTACATATATGTATTATATTATCTTTGCCTACACAGAACCCTTTTAAACACTGTGCACATCACTGGGATGCAATTGCCTCTGGGGTAAAACACAAGAAATTGTTCAAAAGTAAACAGCAACAGTTTAGTGGAGGATATGAGATATGTATTATCCTGTTAAAGCTGCATGAGGAATGCAGGTAAGTAGAATGTAATTACTCTGGTTAGTACCTGTACACAAAAATAGGCTCACCAGACTCTCTTTCTTTTTCTTTTTCTTTTTTTTGGGGAGTGGGGGGTAAGGGTGGGATGGAGGGGAGATGGGATCCTTAGCAGCCAGGAATTGTTAGGATCTCCATTTTACATTTCAGCTGAAAGGTGGCAATGCTGTTAACAATTGGCCCCTGACTCATTTCTTCACTTTTGTACTGATTCAGAAGGAAGAACATACTCCCTTTTGGATCATCAAATCCACTCAAACTTTTTTCGGAGTTGTCTAACCTGCCAAGTTTAGTACTGACCCAACTCAATCCTACTTAAACTGTTGTGATCTGATGGAAGCACATCACAACATGCTATAGCTACAAGGTTTTTGTCTAATGTTTCCTAGTGGTGGCTCCTTATGAACATAAAAAGAATATCCTATTAAAAGAAAGTTATCTGACTCCTTGAAAGAGTAAAGTGGTTGGGAACTCTGCCTAGTTCTGCTCAGGAAGTCAACCAACCACTCCCGAAAAGTAAATTGGGCTCTGACAAGGAGAGGAAACCAGATGAGTAAATAACTTGCAGGCCTCTGAGATAAGCAGTGTTTACATACAGATAACCTTAAATCAGCTACTGAAATGAAACCACATTTCCTGTCTCCCAAACTTCTCTGATCTACACTAATATCTTGATAGCTCTCATCAACCTATTTTCAAAAAAAAAAAAAGAAATCAAACAGAGTTTAGGTACAAGTTGCTCTACCTTGATCTTTTATGGGATAAAAGAAAAGATAGATAAGGTAGATTAAACAAGGAAGTCCTCAGGCTGTCTTCTAGTTAAACTACATTCTGAAAAAAGTTGTCCTCTTATCCTCCCATTATATTCCACACAAAGTATTTCACTAGAAAACTGAATTATATTCAGAATTTTCCTGGGAAGGTTGCATTTATGAAAGATTAACCTCCTGGACTCCAAACACGATATAAAGATTAAACTCCTACCTTCCTGTACATACACACATGAGTTACAGTGTTGGAGAAACCAAACTTCCATGCTTCAGTTTTTGGTATTAGTAGCAAGTCTATGCTGAAAAAATATTTTAAGGAGGATTTTAACAGTTAACAGCATGTTCCTATCTGCTGACATAATACCAGTATTTAGATCAAATTCTGCCACACTAAATAGTGTTACAATAGTGCCTAGCAGTGCCATGGTGCAAGTAGATGTTAATGTAATTTTATACCTACTTCAAGGGACCTTTACACTTCCAGTGTGGTGTAAAGATGCCTTAGTGTTACTAAGAAACAGGCCCTAATTTCTTCATAATACAGGGAACAGCAAAATACTGGCATAGTATTTACTTTAAAAAAATATGCTTCAATGTGAAAGTCACCCTCAAAGCAAGAGGATTGTTGCAGCTAAATCTTAACAATGACAAATCAAACTGTGTATATCAGAACTCAATAGAACAAGATCCTAGATATACACAGGTAAAAAAAATGGAGCAGTAGGTCGCATGATACAGTAGTATAAGAGGAAATGCCGGAGAATATATGTGATGCTTCCAGAGATGCATGTGCACACACTATTATCTTCATGTTAACTGGCGACTGTTTAGTGGTAAGAGATATTAACATTTATATTAGACCTGGTCAAAATAATGTCAACAGATTCATAAAAAAATAAATTGTGAGTTTTTCATTTTGAAATGTTCAAAATTGACGCATTTATTTATTTAATTTTTAATTATTGCAAATTTAAAAAGAGCACTGTTTTATCCCTTTAAAAGTTTGGGATTAATTTAGTGTGGGTAAAAAGTACCATATTTACAGCCCTAGGACTTGCACCCATAGGATTCTTACAGAATGGATAACTGTACAGCTCTCCCACATACAGAAGAACCTCAGAGTTATGAGCTGACCTGTTAATCACTGTAGTGTGGGGGCTACCCGCTCCTACCCTGAAGGGATTAAAACAGCCCTGCAGAGGGCTGCTGCTGGAGAAAAGCAGCCCAGCAGAGGGTTGTAGCTGGGAAGGGGATTGATAACAGCAGGGCTGATAGGGAAGGCAGCCACAGCTGTAGCCAGGGTAATCAGGGCCCAGCTAGCCCTTATAAGAGGGCAGTGGGCCAGAAGGAGACAGACACTCTCTCTAGCTACCTGGAGGGAGTGGGACCTGGCTGCCCAGAAAGGGAGGAAGGTACCTAGGCTAGGGCAGTACTGGGGAAGCAGCAGGCTGAGCGGGGGAACTCAGGCCTGGCATCCTCCCAGACTGTAAGCCTGACACAAAGGCTCAAAAGGGTACTGGGATTAGGTGAAGGCAACAGGCCCAACCCCCTTGCCTGTGATAACTGGCTAGGACACCACAGTCTGCCCCATGGAGTGGGGGCTTTATGGTGACTGGCAATAGCCCATAGGCTGAGGCAAGGTGGGATTAGGGGGTGGGGTTTCCCAGGGAGGGGAGACCTGCGGAGAGTGAGGTTTACTGCAGGGGGGGCAGCACCCCAGCTAAGGGGGCCCCAGGGTCTGGGAAGGACCCTGGGCCGGTGACAGGCAGGACATCAACCTGCAGGGGGCGCTCCGGAGGCCGGAAGAGCTGATTCTCCGGATGACTGGCAGGAGGCACCACCGGGGTGAGTCCTCGCCCTGTCACAATCACGAACCTCATTTGGACCAGAAACACACAATCAGGCAGCAACAGAGACCAAAAACCCCCAAATACTGTACAGCGCAGTACTGTGTTAAACACAAACTACTAAAAATATGAAGGGAAAGTGTAAAAAAAGATTTGACAAAGTAAGGAAACTATTTCTATGCTTGTTTCATTTAAATGAAGATGGTTAAAAGCAGCATTTTTCTTCTGCATAGTAAAGTTTCAAAGCTGTGTTAAGTCAATGTTCAGTTGTAAACTTTTGAAAGAACAACCATAACATTCGGTTCAGAGTTACACACAACCTCCATTCCCAAGGTGTTGGTACCGCTGAGGTTCTACTGTATGCCCAAATATATTCTGGACAGACTTCTCAAATATTTAAAAAATAGAGCACTCTTCACAATCAATGAGTTCTTGGACTTTCTGCTAAAAATGAAGGAGTTGGACTTTATGATATGGACAATTATCCTCAAACAGCAGGACTAAGGCTATCTAAGAGAGCTTCTTACATAAGCCCCTGAACAACCAACAGATAATAATTTTTAGCCAGACGCTGTTTGAGCTGTGGTGGGAAAACGTTCACAGGTGTCAACAGAAAGAAGAAAAACTTCAGAAACTCTCCTTGTGGGCTCAGGAGAAACCTCTCAACAAAGAACCACTGTTTTTAGAACAGGTTTGAAAGCTTAGATGGAAACAACTAATCGAACTCTCAGGTGACCTGTGGAGAAGAAAAGGTGGGTACTGCTATTGTTTTAGCTACTTTTAGAGACTACAACGTGATGTCAGATTTGAGGAGAGTAAGGCAAGATTCATCAAATTGCCTCTTGATTATTAAGCACAAGACCCCTATGGGTCAGAAGAACAAGCAAAGAGAAGCATAAACAGGTAGATCACACCAGCATCAAATATCTTCCCATGAGCTTTAGAGAATAGCTTAACATGGATGCTTCATAACATGGTTCATTTCAGCATTTGCACTTCTGCATATACTAATACTTCCATTTAATAGTAGCTTTGACTAAAATAGCCTATAAACTTTTATGGAAGTATCACAGTGATAGAGTATGGTAGATGCAACAGCTTCTACTCGTTGTCCTAGATCATAACAAATTATTTTGGTATTTCAGTTTATTTTCAGATTCCACAAAAGTCACCACCTACCTGATCTTGCTCTGTTTTTATAGAATTATTAAAGACACATTTTATTCGGTTTTAAAGTTCCATTAGAAACAGTGACAAAGTAGGTCAGAGATGAAATTCAGACAGGAAAAACTTAAGCCATCAGGCAAAGCCTCCATACACGTTGAGAGGTCTTATTCAATGGAAGAGTGTCACAAGAGAAGAACAAGGAAGATCAATTGTATGAGTGTTATACAAATATAGTGAATAAACCAGTGAAGGCTGTACTGTGTGGAGAAATCATATATTGGCAGATTACCTACTCACAATTTATTTTATGTGTGCATTTTTAATATTAGGATGAACCAAAGCGTACCAATGGCATTGCCTCATTAACTGCCTCAAGTGTACTGTATTAGCATTTCAGTCTGAACATGAATCATATTTAATGTGTTTGCATCAAAAGGTGAATTATTCCCACAAAAGTTCTACTAAGCTCCCCAGTCTTCCTCTAAAAACAAACAACTTCTCCTAAATTCTGCAACTGGGGATATGCTGGCTTTACATAATACAAATAGAAATATGAAAATCCAGTCAGGTTTCTAAATATTGACACACATTTTAAATACTTTTTATGAAATCTCAGCAGGATAACCCCAAATTTCAGAATTTAAGCTAAAAGGAAAAAAATACATTCAGCAACTCAACCAATAAAAAGTTATAAAGTAACTTAACATACGATTTACCTTTATTAAACCTTCATTCCGTTCCCACATTTTAAGTAAACAGCATGCCAAAGCTCATAGCAGCAGTTCACTTGGAACCAGTTGCGATGACTCTCCCACATGGAACTCCCATTTTAATTAATCCCCGGTAACCTTTGTTGCCTTGGGGTTCCTTTGCTTTAAAAAATGGTACTGGGTGCCTTTTGTCCTTTTGTACCCCTGCAGCCTGCCCGGGAACTGGGATTAGTCTCCCTTCAGAAATTCCCAGTGCTTTAGATAACTCTACTGGCCCAAAGAAAAATAACAAAGCTTTGGTTGTTCCTGCTCCTGGGTGTTTAAAGCTGAAACCAACAGGAGAGGGAGAGAATTTTCACAACAAACTGTTTCTGCATTCTTTCCCAGAATTCATGGAACAGAGAAAACAGCACAAAGTACCTAACATGCCAAACCTGGTCATTATTAATTGCACAGTTAATCAAACAGCAGAGGCCACATATAAACCAATTAAGCAGAAACTTGGATTTACACCACACCTTTTTTTTTAAAGTGTGTTTTCGCTGATGAGTACATGTCGTTAAATACTAGCTCTCACTTTCAAGATCTATGGATGGGCATGTGCCATGACATACACATTTAATTTTAGGAGGAGGATATTTATGGTGAGTGGCAGGAACCATTTTAAAATATTCAAATATTACATAAAATAGAAGGAAACACCCTCTCCGCTGCAATTGCACTAAGCAAAGCTTGATCAGCATGTGGAGAGTTTCTCAATACAGAGTATTCATTATATTATAACAAAAATAATAATTTAACCAATTTAGGGTCACAAATCCAAGGGTTAAATTGCACGATGCAGGAATTATTTTGTTTTAGATCTTCATCCGACCTTTTATTGAAACACTGCTTGCTATGAACATCATAATGGGCCAAATTCTGGCCGTTCACTTCTACAAAGAATGGAGTCACACAGAGCTGGGCAGTTCAGCGATGCTCCCAAGACAGCAGTGTTGCCCCCATCCTGAAGGAGAACCCCTCCCAACTGGGTGCTTTTTTACTTCTTCATAGCCACCAAATCTCTTTTCTCTTCCTTCCCCTAGGGCCAAAGTTTAGGACGCCAGTCCTCAGGGCTGCCCTATAGAGCAGCTAGAGCAGCAAAGATAATCTCATGGGAGGCTCTGCCTTTCCTAACAGAGGGAACTGAAGACTGAATGGATTGTGAGCTGTGCAGAGCTAGTTCTCAGTCAACTCCTATAAAACAGAGTTGTTGGCAGGGAGAGGGTGGGCCCATCAGCATGAAGCTGGATCGGCTCTCCACATCAATCTACACAAACTGAAAGCATATGATCATTGACCAGAGTGGAAACAGATCCCAATAGTTTCCTCCTGAAGTATACTCCTTGTTCTAATGCAGTTGCAAGAGCCACAGGCTGCAGTAACCCTTGCAACCTCTGGAGGGAGAAAGAGAGCAAGAGGTATCTATGACAGGAACCAACACTCCACTGGTTCCTGTCTCTTTCTGGATGAAGTTCAAACTCCATGGATCTGCCCCACCAGCAACACATTTCTTACTGCCTTTTTAATCTCTTAAGCATCATGTAAAGTTAA
This sequence comes from Dermatemys mawii, assembly GCA_007922305.1. Lineage (NCBI taxonomy): Eukaryota > Metazoa > Chordata > Testudines > Dermatemydidae > Dermatemys > Dermatemys mawii. Next base: position 31,542,528 of record ML677350.1, on the reverse strand, counting down.
GGTGCTATAAAATGTATCTTATTAATAAATAATATCAGGGAGGTAGGAGAGGTTCATTTATTTGAGATCCTCCTGTTTTGGAGCAGCTGTACCATCTCTCAAAACCCTGTGCTACCCTCAGGATTGATCAGCATAGCAGAGGGCTGGTTTGACTTGTGAGTGAGTGGCATGTGCACTCCTAAGTCCCAGAATTTGCTCTATTGCGTGTAATGCTATGGCTACCCTTTGGAAGAGTATGGGTCCAATTCTCCTCTCGGTTACACTGGAGTAATTCTGCTGACATTAATGGGGTTACACCAGTGGAAAGCCACCACGAGAAGAGAACAAATCCTCAGGTAATACAGATGAGTGGATCAGGATGTGGGGACAATAGGACAATGGACAGCTGGCATAAACGTACATTTGAGAGGTGTGACGTTCTAGTGGATGAGACAATGGGCCGGAGCTCAGGAAACCTGCTACTGGCTGTGACTTGTGAATCATTTTGTGGTGCTTGTTTCCCCTCCCACCCCTTTTTTTTCTTGTCTATTTAGATTGTAAGCTCTTTAGGGCAGGGACTGTCTCTCATTACGCGTGTACGGTGCCAACGCAATGAGGCCCCTATCTTGGCTGGGTACCAGCACAATATAATCAATAAATTGCTAGCTGCAGTTCTGCCATCTTCTCCTTCTCAGCAAACAAAGCAAGACAAAATGTAAGTCCAGAAAACATTCCCCCTCTGTTTATATGTACAACCACAAGGCATGGTCCTGGGAAGAAGCACCACATGATTCCTCTCTCTGTGCCCCAATTTTTCCTGCCAATATGAAGAAAACCTATCCTGAGATATAACAAATGCAGCACAGTTCAAGGAATAACAATAGTTTTCTCAGCCTTCTCATTGCAACATTGGCACCACATGGACAAATCGAAATCCAGCAACTAGCCTGATACACAATAGAAACAACGTAAGTAATAAAGGGTTTGAAGGCTGCATTTTCAAGGTTCAACCAGCTGGCAATCCATTAGCAAGTTAAAGTAGTATGGAGAAACTGAGAATTCAATCATTGTCTTCCAAAGGCAAACCCAGCACACTATGATTATTTTTAACTTCTTACTTACAAATAAGCCAAAGCTTTATTTTAAGACTTAGTTACTCTTAGGAAGTAACAAGAAGTACAAGCCACAGACTTAGTGTAAACTGCTGGCTTTCAGATGTGTTTGGATATCCTTTTCAAAGTTGCATATGTTGGGTCAGGGGTTTCACGGGTGGAATTGAGGGCAGAATTTACCCAGTGTCTAACATCAGGGTAAAATGATAATATGGATCTAAGTACAGCACATTTTTACATCAAAAATCATTAGTTTCCCAGCTTAAACCTCCGCTGAAAATGCACTTAAAAATATGATACTAAACAGCCCAGCCATGATTCTGACACAAAATCCAGTACTACAGATGACACGCTGGGAAAAATAAAACAAAATTAACATACCAGTCCTTGTGGCTAGACCACTATACCATTACTGGCATTTTGCTTATGTAGTGATTCCATCGGTGTTTTGCATTACATGGCAAAACCATAGGTTCCCCTTCTAAGAAAAGAATTGCTTAATGTGCCAAATGGTACATCTGGAGAGCAGTACTGCCAGCATCTTATGATAAAATGATGAATCTGATGCCTGCTGGCTACATTTCTAAATGATGATGCACCTCATGATATTGCTATTGAAAACCATATTCTGGTAACTTCTTATTGTCTAAAGCTTTCAAGCTGGAAGCATCTTACATTTATTACTGTATTGGCTTTTTTGGAGGAGAGGTGGGGGCAAATCCTGCAGCTGCAGGGAAGACATTTGTGGTTTTGCTGAGATAATGTTTACGGTTTGTGCTTTGTTTCGATTTTAATGAAAATGTTCTGTTGACCTTCACGGTTATAGACACTATCAAGCACAGTGGCTGTTTGAGCTTTGAACAAGTGATGCAAAATGAAGCTTTTTTTCTTTTACTGGCATGGATTTAGAGTCATATAGTAAGGGCCTGACATGGAGATCAGAGAAAAGAGAGGGGAAGGACTTATTATGCCATTTAAAGTCCAGCGCAGAATGGTTCTCTGAAGTACACCACACTACTGCTGTGTGTAGTCTAGACCAGAGTTTCCCAAACTGTGTTCCGCGGAACACTGGTGTTCCGCATGATGTGACTAGATGTTCCGTGAAAGAATCATAATTTTAAAAAAGGGTCTTTAATTTTTTTTTAATTTTAAATTTGTGTAACCCCCAAGGAGATTACATGAACTCCTGGGTCTCTGTTTACTAGCAGACTCAGAGTCTGCCCAGAAACCAATAGGCAGTGAGAGGCCCTGCCAGGGAGTGGAGAAAAGGGGAGAAGCCATTTTGAGTGAGTGGAGAGCCAGGCAGGAAAAGGGCAGGACTGGCTGTGTGGGGAGCTGGTGAGTCCTAGGCCTGCATTCAGGGTTCCCCCTGAGAACAGGCCTCTAGAGACCTGACAGCAGATCCCTCAGCGGGGGTTTTTCCTTCCCCATTGATGATTCCCCATTTGTAGAGTCTGCTGGGAAACTTCCACAGCCGGGCTGAGTTCACCCTCCAGCTCCTTAGGTGGGACCAGTCCTCACGTGGTCAGCTCTGCTCTGTCCCCTCGTCCAGGGAAGCAGTCTGCTGAGTGTGTGTCTAGACACGGGACTGGGAGGCTACAGTTTGGATGCTAGTGTTGTTGTGTAACCTACACCTTAAGCCCTGCACCCCTCTGTGGTGAGGGGAAATCCTGGAACTGATGCAGCCTGATTCCTGCCTGAGGGGAATCCCTACCAGCAGAGAGCAGCCCCTCTGCAGAGACTGAGGAGTCCAGTCATCTTCGAACCTGAGGATCGTTCATGGAGACTGTGAGTGTCCCATCGTTTAGTTAGTCAGTCAGGTAATTTGTTTTGGGGACCCCCTACTCCCTGAACTGTGTCCTCAAGCCAGGGAGTGAGGGTTTGAGGATTTTATAACCTGCTGCATACTACACCTTGGAGGAACTTACCACCTTCTCCCACTTGTGAGTCCTTTGGACTATACTCAACTCAGTCAGCCACACTGCTACACCACTGCAGAGAAGAATTTTGTGGTTATAGGTCATCAAGGGCCCCAGCACAGTACGCGTACCAACGGGACACTAATTTTACATTTGATACATCAGGTCTCAAAGGTATTTTCAGGGCACAGGTGACCCTAAAAATAGTGTTTTACCCTGTTATGTTGTATTTGTCTACTATTTAATATAATTATTGTGTTGGATATATTGTATGCGTTGGTGTTATTTCTTGGAAGTCTCCAACTATCTGGTTAGTAAGTGAAGATTATCCTGTAGTTAGAATTTTCCTCCCAAGCTGCCCTAGTGACCCCTGCCAGGAAGGAGTGAGAGGGGTGGAGGCACCGCCAAATAATTTCCTGGGAAAAAAGAAAAAAGATACATCCTCCCGAGTGGGTGGTGGGATCCAAAAGAACCCAGACCTCTCCATCAAAACCCGTAAGCAGATTGGCATTAAAGGAGGTAACCAGGTGGAGAGGAGACGCCTGACATGAGCATTTCCAGCATTATTCCCAATATTAAGCAAATTTGTGATACAAAATGCAGAAGCACCAATCTCATTAAATCCAAATTTGTATTTGTTTATAAAAATAGATTTTCCTGGTAGAAATGTAATTTGTTTGGTGTTTGTGTATATATAAACACAATATTTTGTAAGTAGAACACTGTTTTTAATTTTGACTCTTGCACTTGATTTTTGTACTACTTTATGCACGCTTTCCAGTTAGAAATTGTTAGTTCAAGTTATTTAAAACTTGTATTTTTGCTTTGTTTTATAAAATAAAATGTATTTGAGCATAAATAACTCAATTTATTTGAAAACCAAACAACTACAAAATAATATTAAAAGTGTTCCGTAAATATATACCAGACTAAAAAGTGTTCCGTGGCCAAACAAATTTGGGAAACACTGGTCTAGACAAACATCCCAAGCAGTGACTTCTGCTACTTCCTTTGGAAGGCTGTAGCACAGTCTATGAATTCAGTTACCCGACATGGGCCTTAAAGTCATAGAAATGTAGGGCTCAAAGGCACCTCATCCATCCTCCTGCACTGAGAAAGGACCAAGTGTTATCTAGACCATCCCTATCAGCTATTTCTCTAATTTGTTATGCAGGTGAATCTGTGTGGAGCCACATTTGTACCAGCTGGGCTTCAAACAACTGCCCTTTCAGATCCAGCTGCAGGATTGGAATCTAATAGAGCTCTGTCAGGCAGGTTTTCCAGATAGTCACCGTAAGTTTTCCCTTCATTAATTTCAACCTATTCCTGCTTTGCAGGTGTCTCCTGCCCATTGAATATCTGTTTCAGATTATTTCTCACCTACTATAATACGGAAAAGTTTCCCAAATTTCTCCTGCACCAATGTTCTCTTTCTCTTCAGGCCCTTTGGTATCGTTTCTATGAACTGGTATTCACCGCACCGTCTGCTTTAGTTTCAGCCTCAAATTTCATTTATGCAGGGACAGGTTCTTCCTGCTCTGCTCCACTCCACTGAGTAAACTCCTTATTTTGCAAACATCTCACTGAAGTCCATGCAACAGTGTGTGAAGTAAGGTAACTAACATGAATAACTGTGGCAGAGTCAGGCTTCTGTAAAGGGGCCATTCAGAGAAAACAAAAACAAACTCTCTACTCACAGGACTGCAGGCTGGGAACTTGCTGCTTTATTCAACTGCATCACAAGAGGAAGTAGGGGTAAGGAAGAACACCAACTATCTAAACAGGAACCAAGAGAGAGATAGAGCATGGTTCCATGCCATAATACTCAGGACAACCCAGTTAACTCCCTGATTACCACTTGACTACATAGGCTCATACCGTTTACTGACAAATCCACAGTAGCAGTGAAGATTGCAAATAAAAATTGACCCCAAAAAGGAGCACAAATGGGAGTTTTGCGAGAGTTTGGAGAGGGAGTGTGAAAGCCAGATACACTTAATAAACATTCTCTAAATGTAGGCCAATAATCACACCCCAAGCATCCCTATGCACAAAAAAACCCAACCCCACAAGAGTAAAAACAGTGCAGGCAGAAGTCCAGCAGCAGAGTGGGGGCTACCCAGTTTATTGTACCCAATAGAGCATGTATGGATTACCTGCCTTGTGGGCAGGTAGCATGTGTGTGCCTATCATACAAGCAGCTCACGGCCCTCAGAGACTGAGTACAGGCTCTTGAAACAGAGTGGCTGAACTGGGAGGAGCTGAGGGAGACAGAAAGGTACACAGACGAACACAGGCACATAGTAGAACGGTCCTACCCCCAGTTTGACAGCCCCTGTGCTGTTGAGGAGTGAAGTCACAGTGAAGATCATCATCATAGTTGATGTCACAATGATGTCATAGCTGTCATAACTGACACAATGTCACAATGACATAGATGTCACAATGATGTCATAGCTGATGTCACAATATCCTCCTTAACTGAGGATACTCGTCCACTTATCAGGAAGAGCCAGGTAATAGTAATGGGGGATTCAATGATTAGAAATAGTTGAGTTTGTGGTGACTGGGAGAACTACATGGTGAATTGCTTGGGTATGAAGGTTGTGTACTTCTCGAGACATCTAGATCAGCAGTGGGCAAACTACAGCCTGTGGGCCACATTCATCCCATCAGACCTTTTAATAAGGACCTTGAGCTCCCACTGGGGAGTGGGGCCAGAGGCTAGCCCCACTCCACGCAGCTCCTGGAACCAGCAGCATGTAAAAGCTGGAGGGGGGACATGTAGGGGCAGCCAGGGGGCTTCATATGCTCCCTCCGCCCCAGGCACTGGCTCTACAGCTCCCATTGTCTGGGAACTTGGCCAATGGGAGCTGCAGGAGCAGCGCCTGCTGATGGGACAGCGCACAGAGCAACCTGGCCGATGCTGTGGCTCCCTGTAGGAGCCGAAGTGGGACATGCTGCTGTTTCTAGGAGCTGCTTGAGGTAAATGCCCCCTAGAGCTTGCACCTCTGACCTCCTCCCACACTCCAACTCCCTTTCCCAGCCCATATCTCCCTCCCAGCCTGGAGCACTCTCCTGCACCCCAAACACCTCACCCCCCAGCCCCACCCGAGAGCCCACAACTCCAGCCGGAGCCCACACCCCCTTCCTGCATCCCAAACTCCCTGCCCCAGCCTGGAGCCTCCTCCCACACCTGAACTCCTCATTTCTGGCCCCACCTCAGAGACTTCACCCCATCCCACATCCTAACCCCCAATTTCATGAGCATTCATGGCCTGCCATACAATTTTCATACCCAGACATGGCTCTGAGGCCAAAAGATTTGCCCACCCCGATCTAGCCGTGATGGCTAAACAAGAGAGTAAAAGAGGTGGTTAGACACAAAGACATCCTTCAAAAATTGGAAGCCAAATCCTACTCAGGAAAATAGAAAGGAGCATAAACTCTGGCAAGTCAAGCATAAAAGTATAATTAATCAGGACCAAAAAAAAGAAAAAGAAAAAGAATTTTGGAAGCAGCTAGCAAAAAACACAAAAACTAACAACAACATTTTTGAAGTCCATCAGAATCAGGAAGCCTGCCATATCATCAGTGGAGCTATTAGACAATCGAGGCACTAAAGGAGCGCTCAGAGAAGACAAGGTCATTGTGAAGATAAATGAATTCTCTGCATTGATCTCACTGCAGAGGATGAGAGGGAAATTCCCACATTTGAACCATTCGTTTTAGGTGGGAAATAGGAGAAACTGACACCTCAATCTGGGATGACAGAGTAAGTTTTGGATCAAATTGATAATTAAAAAGTTCTTAATCAACGAAACCAGATTATATTAATCCAGAAGTTCAGAGGGAATTCAAATATGAAATTGCAAATGACCAACTGTGGTAGGTAACCTAACATTTAACCAGTCTCTATACCATAATTAGGAAACAGCTAAAGTGATCCTGATTTTTAACAAAGGCCATCATGGCAATTACAGGCCAGTAAATCTAATTTCAGTACCAGACAAACTGGTTGAAATGATAGTAAAGAATAGACTTATCAGGCATATAGAAGAACATGATATGTTGGGAAAGAGTCAACATGGCTTTTGTAGAGGGAAATCATGCCTCACCAATCTATTATAATTCTTTGAACGCATCAACAAACATATGGACAAGTGTGATCCTGTGAGTACTTGGATTTTCAGAAATCCTTTGACAAGGTCCCTCACCAAAGGGTTTTAATCAAAGTAAGTAATCATGGGATAAGAGGAAAAGTCATTTTATGGATCAGAAACCAATTAAAAGGAAACAAAGGGTAAGAATAAATCACTGTTCAGAATGGCAGAGTTTCCCAAGGTTCTAAAAGGGGACCTGTGCCGTTCAAAATATTAATAAATGATCTGAGAAAAGATGTAAACAGTTCTGGTCACCACATCTCAAAAAAGATGCATCAGAATTGGAAAAAGGTACAGAGAAGGGCAACAAAAAACAATTAGGGGTATGGAACAACTTCCATATGAGGAGGGATTAAAAAGACGGACTTTTCAACTTGGAAAATAAATGACTGAAGAGGGATATGACAGAGGTCTATAAAATCATTACTGGTGCGAAGAAAGCAAATAAAGACGTTACTGACCCCTTCAATAATACACAAACCAGGGGTCACCTTCATCCAACACGAGTAATAGGAAGCAGGTTTAAAACAGGCATATGGAAGCACTTCTTCACACAACACAAAGTTAACCTGTCTACAATACAAATTTAGGTCAATTCTATTTAAGTCAACATTGAGCCTCCGATTTAAGCAAGTAGATTCTGCATGTCCCCTCGATGCACATTATGTCCGCGGAGCACATCCTCCCTAGCAGGGCTTTCTTCACTTACGGAGCACTGCATTGTGAGTAGTTATCCCATAGTGCATGAGCAGAGTCGAATGTTGGGCTGGGCTTGCAATGCCTCAAGAGACCATTGTGCATGGGTGGCTATAGGAATATGGCATTAACCTCCCATGACGCTCCTCCCTCTCTCTCTCCCTGAAGTCAAACGGCAAATGAACCAAGCCTTTTTTGTGCTTTTTACCTAAACCTGGGTTATCCACACAGATGCCATAGCATGGCAAGCACGGACCCTGCTCAGCTGTACACTGGCTCATGAAGACATACAAAGGACAGCAGTAAGGAGCCATTCAACCACAGACTGAGTGAGTGCAGAATGGTAGTGGAATGTGTCGTTGGATGTTTAAAAGCCCACTGGCAAAATGTGCTTGCTAGGTTAGACCTCAGTGACAGTACTATTCCCCATTGTTGATGCTGTGGGGCTGTATGCTCCATAATATCTCTGAAATAAAGAGAGAAAAGATTCTGGTGAGGTGGAGGCAGATCACCTAACAGCCAATTTTGAGCAGCCAGACACCAGGGCAATAAGAAGAGCACATCGAGGCACATTGCATCTCCATGAGGCTTTGAAAACTAGTTTCATCAATGACCTACAGTGATGTGATACTTAAGTGTGTTGTTCCTTACCTAGCTGTCCCCTTCATTGCATGTACTCCCTTGTAAACTACACCCCTGCTAACCACTGTGTGCTGAATGAATAAAGAGCCTTTTCTCTTCAATTTTTATTACGCTCACAAACACTTAGAGGCAGCAAAAAAAAGTAAGATAACCTGGGGCAAAGAGGGCTGATAACACTGTGGGGGGACTAGAAACAAGAACAGCTTATTTACTATTGACAGCAGTAGCAACCAAAGGTATGGGAATGAGCGCCTTCTCATCTTTGTACCCTCCCTGGAGTTGAGTGCAAGGGACTTTCCCCACACCACATTCTAGAACATCTGGAGGAGGAGGATGTGGAACTTGGTGATGATGGCAGCAGGTTCAGCATAGGCTGCAGCAGGACTCTAGTGCCCAGCTGCCTTTCTTGAACCTCAACTAGATGCCTCAACACATCTGTTTGCTCCCTCATAGTCCACACCATCTCATCCTGTGTGTCATGCTCGCGCTCCCAGCATGCTCTCTTGTCGTTGTTCAGGCTCTCCAACAATGCAGTCCTCCATGTGCTGAGCTCCATCTTTTCACTCTCAGAGGTGCACCTTAACTCATTGAACACATCCTCCTGAGATTTCTTTTTCTGCTTTCTAATCTGGGTAAGTCTCTGTCTTGCTGCGGAGGATGCGCCTACGGAAGGTTTCAGATGCAAAGACTACCAAGAACCAGGGTCACATTGACAGTGCAAACATTGTTTCTGGTGCAAGGTTAAATCTTTTTATAAAAGAAACAGCCCCTCAATGCACTTTCCTGCAAGCCACAACTTAAGTAGAACTGCTGGCTACTCAAGAGTTGGTTTGCTGCTACACCCATGGTGTGAGAAGCCACGGGGCATAGGCGAGGGGTCCTGTGCTTCAGCTTTTGTTAAGACATCCTTGGGACCAGTGGTTGCAACCTCAGCACAGCCTCCTTTCCCATGGCAACCTGGATGATGCTTGAAGGCAGGCACCAGCGTAAAGCTCCACAAATGGTTTGATTGTTACAAAAAAGTGCACCGGGTTGGGTGGGAAAGGGAGATGAATAGGGAATTGTCACACCCACTTTTTAAAATGCTGACTGCAATATGCAGTGATCCCTTCCAACCAGAACCCTGGCACACTTGGGAAAGTGTGGTTGTGTGACCCAGAATTCACCAAACAGGGATGGATTACTTAACAAATTGCTTTTAAAACTTCCAGTTTCCCCTATGTAGCCCTATATGCGATATCACTCTTCTGAGGGTTACAGAGGCAGAAAGGTAGCAAATGCTGCAAGCATCTGGGTACAGACCTGGTTCTCATGCTGCATTTCAGTGTGCCACAATGATGCCAGAAGAGTTAATACTGGAGTAGCACAGGAAAATGTCCTGCTGTGGTGGACGAAATAAGGCAACCCTTCCCAGAAACCTTCTACAAAGGATTGCAGAGTACCTCCATGAAAGCTTCCTAGATATCTCAAGGGAGGATTCCTGGCCCATCCCAGGGCACATAAACAGTCTTTTTTGGAGAGCACCCTCTGCATAGCTGGAGTGGCTGCTGATAACTTCTGTCCCAATTTTTTAATTCAAATTGAACATTAAAAATAATAGCATGTAACCCCTACAGGTTGATTGAAAATGTGTACTCACCAGAGATGCCTTCTCCGGCATCATGATCTGCTTACAAGCAGTCACTTGTGGGGATGGGCTCCAGAATTTAAAAAGTTCTTGGCTGTCAGGGAGAATAGATCCTCCACTTGCCTGCCGCATATTCTCCTCCATCTCATTATGCTTGTCAGTGATGTCCTCCTTGTTGCCTAAGGTCGCCCGGGGTTCCTGGGTGGTGTCCACAGAACATTGTGGGGTAGTGGTGGGTTTGCCACCTAGAATTGCATGCAGTTCCTCATACAAGCAGCATATCTGTGGCTCAGAACCAGAGCGACTGTTCACCTCCTTTGACTGCTGGTGTGCTTGCCGAAGCTCCTTTATTTTCACAAGGCACTGCTGTGTATCCCTGGTGTAGCCCTTCTCCCCCCATGCCCTGTGTGATTTTGGCATAGATGTTAGCGTTTCCTCTGGTGATTCGGAACTCTGCCTACACACTCTTCTCCCCACACAGTAATAAGATCCACTACCTCCTGTGTGCTCCATGCCAACCTTGAGCATACATTGTCTGCTAAGCTTATGAGCTCTCCACACTGCTCAAACAGGAAATGAACATTCAAAAGTTCCCGGGGTTTTAACAGGGGATCAAAGGGGTGGAGGCGGCTGTTTCCTATGTACCTGGCTGAAGTGCAGTGGAGTTGAAAGTGCTCTCCAGACACCTCCTGGAGGCCAAATCATTTGAATTATACAGCGCGGTGTCTACACTGTCCTCATGTCAATGCATGGATGTCGACTGAGGCACCACGCCTCTCACGGAAGTGGAGTTCAGAAGCTGACTTTACAATCCCTTTAGGTCGGTGGAAGGGACTCGATAGTGTAGACATATACATTAACTCAACCAAGTTTGTAGTGTATACCAGGCCTAACTCATTGCAAGGGAGCACTATGAAGGCCAAAAGCATACCCAGTTTCAAAAAAGAATTAGATAAGTTATATGGAGGATAGATTTATCAATGGCTGTTAGCCAAGATGGTCAAGGATGCAACCTCATTCTCTGGGTGTCCCTAAACCTCTGACTGCCAGAAGCTGGGAATGGATGTCAGGTTATGGATCACTCAGTTAATTGCCCTGATCTGTTCACTCCCCCTGAAGCCTCTGGCATTGGCCACTGTCTGAAGACAGGATAGGGGGCTACGTGGACCATTGATCTGACCCAATATGTCCATTCTTACATTCTTATCACTGACCCTGCAGGAGCTCAATATATATCTTCCCCAATTGTCTATATGGTCAGTAATCACTACAATATGCTTATTTATGTAATTATTTATCTATCTTAGCTTTCTCTGGCATTTATCCACAAACCCATGCCCTCTGGATGCCCTCATCAACTAATATTGTATTTCTATCAAAAAAGTAAATATTTGCTTAATGATTTATTTATAAAGATATGGTGCTCGCCACTGATGGTGTTATTTTTCATCTTAGCATTTGCTTCATTACTTTAATAGGCATTGGAAGTTAAACATATGATATGGTACTATTCGGTATCATTCTTTACCCCTTTCTTGAAGGAACATGTTTGAAATGTGATCTTATCTAAATAATTTCCCTCCTAGATATATTTTTAATTGAAATCAAAATAAATAGAGAATTATAAGCAGCTTTTCTAGAAGAGCAGGATGACACTTTACATTTGAATGCAAGCTAATTAACAACATTTCAATATATTTGAGACACTGATACCTATCAAAATGACAGTACCTTATATTGTTTTTAGTGGGAGATTTTGACATTCAAACCAGTGCCAAACTTTAAATCCAGTTCTCATCTCTGGAATCTTTCAGGTTCTGTTTAGCGGCATAATTCCTGTTTCAGATGTGTCACCTACAACTGTGATGCACTTATAATTTATGTCTGTGAGCTTCTCCTTTTAAATATTTTAAGTAGTTTTTAAAATAGCCATTTGTTTTTCCTGAAAGATAATGTAAGAGCAAAAAAACAAAGGTCACTCTAGAACAGACACCTCACATTATTATCCTAAGAATAATATAACAGTTCCATAATATTTAGCTTTTTAAAATAGGCTACATTACTTACATGCTTTCATAGACCTAAGCTGTTCCATGAATGTAGAAATTAAGTGACTGGCCTAAGGTTACACGGGAAATCTGTGCCAAAGCCAGGAATTGAATCAAAATCTATTTCCAATCATGGCTGAACCAGAAGACTATCCCTCCTTTTCCAACAAACTGTATTTAGCACTTATGTAGAGCTGCTTCTCCATCAAGTGCTTTATAAACAGGAGTTCTCACCACAACTTTTCAGTCATTACTTGCCCCCACTCCATCACATTGCATATACAGAAACTCAGTAACAGAGTTTAAGGGAGAGATTCTCAGGGGCACAAATGACGATCAGTCACCTAGCTGCCACTGACTCAAAATGGGAGTTGAGCACCTAACTTTGAAAATCTGCCCCATGTGACTTGTCTTTGGCCACAAAGGAACAGCTGTGACTAGAGAGCAAGCAGGAGTTCCATGTCCTGTGTTCATACCATTGGATCACAGTTCACTCCGTCCGACAGGAGATTCTGACATTATATTGTTAGGGATGTTAATTAATCGCAGTTAACTCACACGATTAAGTCAAAAAAAATTAAACGCGATAAATTAGTTTTAATCGCACTGTTAAACAATAGAATAACCATTGAAATTGATTACATATTTTGGATGTTTTTATACAAATATATATAGTATTTTGTATTCTAATTGAAATCAAATGGATTTTTTTTTATATATATATATATATATTTGCGCATTGTAAAAATGATAAAAGAAACACTATTTTTCAATTCACCTCATACAAGTACTGTAGTGCAAACTCTTTGTCATGAAAGTGCAACTTACAAATGTAGATTTTTTTTTGGTTACATAACTTCATTCAAAAACAAAACAATGTAAAACTTTAGAGCCTACAAGTCCACTTAGTCCTACAGATTGTTCAGCCAATCACTAACACAAACAAATTTGTTTACATTTACGGGAGATAATACTGCCCACTTATTATTTACAATGTCACCAAAAAGTGAGAACAGGTATTTGCATGACTCTTTTGTAGCTGCTATTGCAAGGAATTTACGTTCCAGATATGCTAAACATTCATAGGCCCCTTCATGCTTTGGCCACCATTCCAGAGGACATGCTTTCATGCTGATGACACTCGTTAAAAAACAATGCATTCATTAAATTTGTAACTTAACTCCTTGGGGGGAAATATGTCCCCTGTTCTATTTTACCTGCATTCTGCCACATATTTCATGTTATAACAGTCTCAAATGATGTCCAAGCACAGTGAAATAACACTTTCACTGCAGACTTGATAAAATGCAAAGAAGGTACTGTGACAAAACTCCAAGTCTGTACTTGTGGGTCCTGCGCTTCCTGGCAGATTTAGGGGCCTCAGAAACTCATCTAGGCCCCAGAGTGACCTCCCTTTCTCAGTATAATTGGCAAGAGTCACCACCTAGTGAGTTGCCTTCATCACAGGCCAGTATGGAAGATGGAAAAAGGGGGGAGCCCGGGCCTGCCCTCTACTCCGGACTCCAGCCCAGGGACCCTAATACTATCAGCTAAGATGGCTGACCTTTTAGGCACAAAACACAATACAATTCCCTGGGCTACTTCCCCACAGCAGTCCCTGCTTCTTCAAACTCCACTTCACCCTTACCTCAGGGCCTCCTTCCTTCTGTATGATATGTTGTCCTACACTCAGTCTCACCAACAGCATAACTTCCTTCCACAGCTCCTGACACCCACACCCACCTGACTAACTGGGAGGTTTTTATCTGGTTTCAGCCAGTCCCTGATTGGCTTCAGGTGTCCCAATTAGGCTAGCTGTTTCTACTCCTTTCTAGAAGGTTCTTAATTGGCTCCAGGTGTCTTGATTGGCCTGGAGTAGCCTTTGTTTGGCTATCCAGGGAACAAGGACCTGCACATCCTGAGACTAATATACCTGCCTTCCAGCACTCTCCTATATCCTTCTGGTCTGACTCCGTCACAGTACCAATGTGAGATTCTAAAGCTACAGAACTCAACCCAAGGTTTTAGAATTTGAAGTGCTTTCCAAAACCTGACAAGAATGAGGTGTGCAGCATGATTTCAGAAATCTTAAAAGAGAAACACTCCTATGCAGAAATTACAGAACCTGAACCACCGAAGAAGAAAATCAACCTTTTGATGGTGACATGTGACTCAGACAATGAAAATGAACATGCGTCGGTCCACACTTCTTTGGATTGCTATCAAGCAGAATCCATCATCAGGATGGATGAGTGTCCCCTGGAATGGTGGTTGAAGCATGAAGGGACATATGAATCTTTAGCGCGTCTGGCACGTAAATTCCTTGCGACGCCAACTAGTGCCATGAAAACGCCTGTTCTCACTTTCAGGTGACATTGTAAACAAGAAGTAGGCAGCATTATCTCTTGGAAATGTAAACAAAAATGTTTTCTGAGCAATTGGCTGAAGTAGGACTGAGTGGACTTGCAGGCTCTAAAATTTTATATTGTTTTATTTTTGAATGCAGCTTTTTTTTTACGTAATTCTACAATTGTAAGCTCAACTTTCATGATAGAGAGATTGCACTACAGTACTGGTATTAGATGAATAGAAAAATATTATTTCTTTTGTTTTTATACAGTGCAAATACTTATAATAAAAAATGTGTGAGCATTGTACATTTTGCATTCTGCATTGTAATTGAAATCAATATATTTGAAAATGTAGGAAACATCCAAAACTATTTCAATAAATGGTATTCTATTGTTGTTTAATAGTGCGATTAATCACAATTCATTTTTTTAATCGCTTGATAGCCCTAAACTAAATAAAATTTGCAAAGATTCAGGAGCTCTGGAAGCCAGCTCCATTTACTTGTCAAAAAAATCATAAATTAAATGCAACCTTCTGAGGAACCCTCCCTTCCCTCCAAATGCATGAAAATAACATAACAAATGAACATGGATATCTAAATTAGATAGAGAGTCACTTTAGAACTGGTTATTTCACCCATGCCTTTTAATTCCTTTATTTTCACAAACACACACAGGTTTGTGATGCTATATTTAAGTCAACATTGCACCAGTTCATTGAGATGTGTTTCTGTTAGTTAGTTTGATGACATACATTGGATTGACAATTCAAACCAGGATACTGTACTTCGTTCAAGGGATGGCTGACAACTCATAGATAAAAAAACAATTCCTTGAGTTAAGAGTTTACTGAGTAACAATGGAAACATTACTTATTCTGGATTTCACAGGGTACCCCTTTTCCTGAAAGAAAACCCATTACACCATAAAGAAAGGAGAAGTTAAATGAATGACACTCAAACAATGTTATTTCCAGCTTTCTCACCACCCACCCATGTCTTGAACTGGGCCTGTACACAGTGCTATAGAAAACCAGTACCTTTCCCAAACTCCCCTTTTACTTTTCAGAATCTCAGTTGTTACTTCAAAAGAAAAAGTAAGTCTTCAGCAGTTATGTGTGTGATAAACCCCTTAAAAAGTAACCTGAGTGTAGCCACCATGGCAATGTTTCTACGTAGGATGTTAGCTCAGATGCCACTGATGAAACCTCAGATATCAACATCATTAAATATTTCGCTGCTGAGTCAGGCATGGAAGAAAGCACAGTATGTTATGAAGTTCTACACAGTCTACTCTTGAGTGACAGCATATTTAGGTGCCACATGTGGATAGGCTTAGGGAATAACATCACTTTTCACACACAGTTCTCCCCACAAGGCCAAGGAGCTAAACCCAAGAAACCCAGCAGTGCCACATTAGCAGAACCTATGTGTGTATCCAAAATCTGCCAAGGGGAAACAAAGCCGAAGAAGCCCACTGTCCATGCATGATCATATTTTGAATATCTCCACAGTCCACCAACACTGGTATCTCATTCTGGTATCTCAAGTGAATGGAGCTTATTTTGGGGGCAGAACTTCAAGCAGTACAGCTTTCTTCCACACAATTTGACCTCTCTCCAGCAAAAAGCAAAGGAGTTGTGGGATGAATAGGGCAGAATTAAGAAAAAAAGAATCATCATTAAGCAGTTATTTTCACCTTATAATGATCATCTGTAAATATTAGTTTTGATTTTCATTACTTGAAAATATTACCTGACCATTTGTGTGTACATAATGTAGGGAATATGGTAGATGCCAAAGTCATGTTAATTTAAGACAACTGAGACATTTTAGAGATAACCACAGAGCAGGCCCTCCTTTCCCAACTTGAGAAAGAAATGCCTTACCTGGTGCTATTATAGCAAGCTGCTAGGAGGCATGCCATAGTATGGAAGACATGCCATTGTTTGTCAGGTGGTGTAGCACGGTCCAGGGCGGTGCTGATCCAGAAATCCAGTGCTGGAGGCACTCTTTACCATCAATGAATGATTGCAGGACTCTTCTTCTAAAGGTTGAAATCATGGAGGCAAACTGGTCTAGTATGAAAACCTATAGGTGCGGTCACACTGCTCACTGATCTCTAGCTATCATCCAACAAGGCTCCGCACCATTGCTCCGCTCCATTTTCAAGGAATGGAGACTGGACATATCCTGGTGATGGACTATCCCCAGTTCCACAGCATATCTTGTGATACACTCATGAAAGCATCGGGCACACCATGCACAATGGATTTGAGGATCTGTTATATCCCAAAGTAGCATGCTCCTAATAGAGAGCCTTCCAGACACTACTGCAACAATTCAATGGGGAAAGTCTAAGCCAACACCCAGTACAGTGACAGCTGGGGACCAAGTTCAACTTTTTGAAATGGGAGGGAGCAAGAGGTGAGGCATTTTCCATGAAGGGTCCTTGATACAGAAATTCATCCCTCCATTCTCTGGTCTGAATTTATTGACCCACAAGGCATGCTGCAAAAAACCCACCTATTTGCAGGAGAATAATGGAAGGGTCCAGGGTTATATCCTGTGCATTCCATTGTCTGGTTGATGCAAAGTGTGTGAGAGTGAGAGATTGTTTCTTCTCCAGGTTTTTTTTTGAGTGGGGGGAGGTGGGGAGAGGAAGGGAGATGTGTCACAGTAAATAAAAGCAGAACAAGACATGGGGTTGGAAGCCCAGGAAGTGACCCACAAGTAAACTGTACACTCAGGGAAAGCATCCCCAAGCTGACCTTCTCACCAGTTTCCATCTGCTCTCCTTGCTTTCCCCCAACACACACGTTCCCCACAGTAACAAAATGTCCTTGGCATGACCCACATTTCCAGATGGTAAAGTCCTCTGGCATCCCCCACTCCCTCAGAAGTCATCAGTTTTCTATTTTAAAAATATCTAGTCACCCTAAACTTACCTCATTATAAACAAAGGCAAACAAAACAACCTAATATAGCTTTTAGTGTGTGGAATAAAAACAAAACACTTTAAACCCAGAGAAGTTTCCAATAAGTCACTCATTGAAATTCAGGAAGAAAAAAACCCCAAAGGGTAAAAATACCTCCACGTATCCAAGTTCTCTGAGGCCATTTTTTCCCCTCATCTGCGTTCCATCATCTTCTTCCTCATCCAAAAAAGTTGTGGTGTCCGTGGGAGTACGAAAAAAAAAACATTGATGTGACCACTGAAAGGAACTCTCTGTCTGGCAGGATAAAGCCACGTGTTATCCAGTCTCCTGAAACTCAGCCCTGCTCTGACAGTCATAAATATCTCTGATGACAAAGCAAAGGGCAGTCAGTCATTCAGACTGAATAATATTTTAAAATCTTGAAAAGCACACTGAGATTTGTGTTCTGTCTCTATGCAGCAATGGAAATTCCATCAGAAACAACTTCTGATTGGCCACACACTCAGATTAAAATATACCACAGCTTGTTGTAGAGTATCCAGTATTATCCATCTCCAGTGTTTTGGTAATCCAGGCAGAAAAGAATGTGTGGCTTCCCCTGTCTCAGAGACCCCAACCCACCTGATATTCATTAAATTTGTTATCTGACGACAATACGAGTTCTTAAAGTTTTCACAATCATCTAGCCCATTAAAATAGCTCCATTCTTAATTGAGATTTCAATACCTTCAATTTTATGATCCTCTTCTGGTTTAGACATTTATAGGGAATTAGTCACTGTACAGTGTAGGTATCAAACCACTCAATGTAGTTTTGTGAAGTATCAACCCAAATTTCTTTTTCAGTGAGAGTACTTAAACCTAGAATACATCTCTCACACACACACTCATACTCTCTCTCTCAAGCCCAAGAAAAAGTGTTAACGGCTTGCCTAAACCGAAGAGTCATCCAAGCCAAGGTCCATAGCACAGTATCGTTTTGTTAACAATTTGTGCCACCCTACCAAACTCCCTGGCTAGCCCTGGATTACTTTGCAACATCTTCCACCCTCAGGAACTTTTCAAACTTTTTGAAAATGGTATTAAAAATGGAGAAAAAAGATCCAACCGATTATTCTATTGCATGTCAATATGTACTTAGGTAGCTCCCAATCCATGATGCAAGATAACTGTCTATCTTTTGTTATACAAATACAGCACTTTCTTCTTTAAATTGTGGCTCTGTGGATGTTCCGTAATGTAAGTCATAAATATCCCTATTGATGGAAAAAGTACCTATATCATTATCTTTCACAGTCAGGAAAAAATAATGGTAGTTCTAGCTGTAAATCCAAATTTAAGGTCCTAACTTCAGTTAGGTGGACAGTACTGAGACAATGTTAAGTTCTTCTCCCCCAGAAAGATTACTTATTGGTATATACGTCATTAAATAATAACTCTACTCTTACGTGTATGCCTTGTTCTCTATGTGGCAATTTTAATAAAAAGATTTAATAATATCAAACATTATGCTGCTCAAAATAGAGAAGTGGAATAAATTGACCTCATTATCAGGCAGTATTATTTTTAAATTGTATTTACAGTTCTTCCTTTGAGAATGGACAGTTCTTCCTGTTGATGCAAAGGAGTTCAAATGTGCATTGTAGTGCATGGTGCCACTGGGTAGGACTTTACTGACTCCACAGATGACTGTCACAAGAGAATGGAATTACTCAATGTGTCAGTATGCACCTAGGAAGGATCTGATTCATTTGAGAACTGTATTGGTAACTTGCCTGGAGCCCAAGCACTATATTTACCAGAAGATGTATTACATTCTGCATGTTCTTCACAACAATGCTGAGCGTCATTGGACCTGATTCAGCAAAGTATTTAAGCATACAGCTAATTTAAGCAAGTATGTAATCCCATTGATTTTGATGAGCCTACTCAAACATTTAAAGTTAGGTACATGCGTAAGTTCCTTGCTGAACTGGGGTCTTAGTTAGGGCCTGATTTTCAGAAGTGCCGAGCAGCTACACCTCTAATTTAAACCAGTGGGAGCTTTGACTGCTCAGCATCTCTGATAACAATGACCTTAATGTTTCTAAAGTACATGGAGATCCACTGGATAAAAGGTACTATAGATATACCAGGTGTTACTACTACTTCTTTCAGATTAGTTTTCAGATAAGACTTTCTTTCTTTCTCTCTCTCTCTCTCTATTTTTTGTGTTTTGAAACAAAATTTTAAAAAATGGTTACTACCCTTTCATAACTTTTGTTATTCAAGATATGTTGCTCATGTCCATTCCATTCTAGGTGTGCGAGCACAACATGCACTGCTGCCAGAGATTTTTCTCTTAGTCGTATCCATAGGGCCAATTCTAGTGCCCTCTCTAGTCACATGCATATGAGTGGGAGAGTAGGGTAAATAAAAAAAATGGAGGGTGTAACCGACTGTTACTCTACTCAGGCCCAACAGTCTGACATTACATATGACCATGTGGGACTGAAAAGCGGAAGACAGTCCAAAAACAAAAGGAGGGAGTAGGTCTGGAATGGAGACTGATGTAATGCCCTGGGACACACAGGAGTATCTGTGAGAGCCCGACTGGGAGGCTGAGGTGGAAGGAAGAGGTTGACTTTGTTTGTAACCCTTCCCCTTTCTTTTGTAGGGCTCCTGCCTGGGAGGCACTGTGGAACAGGAAGGCTGCTGGGGCCTGAAGTGCTCCCTGGAAGCTGATGGTATGTAAAGGCCTAAGGAATGAAGGGTGGCTCTCAAGTCCTTGAGGCTGTGAAGTCTTGAGTCAGTCTACTCTGAAAACATGGGGTAGCCTTCAAAGGAGAGATCCCAGACAGATTGTTGAGCTTCATGAGGGAGGGCAGAGCTCTGGAGCTATGAACACCACATCATGGTGATTGCAGATGCCATAGTCCTGGCTGCTGAGTCGGTTGCATCCAGAGGCCCTGGCTACACTCTTGCCCACCTCTAGGATGGCCGTGAACTCCTGCCTCGACTCCCGTGGAAAGGAGTCTTTAAATGTGGACAGTGAGTCCCACAGATTAAAATCATACCTTCCCAATAAAGCCTGCTGGTTGGAGATACCTATCGAGAGGCTACCCATTGAATAAACCTTTCATCCAAAAAGGCATAGTCTCTTAGCATCTTTATTCTTGGGGGCAGGGGGAAGGGTAGCACTCAACTGCCCCTTCCTGTCCTGCTCATTTGCTGCCAAGACTACCAAGGATAAAGGTATTTGAACCCAGCTTGCCAGTACATAGTATTTCTTTGCTGCCCTCTTTGAGGTGGGAAGGGGAAGTAGTCTGTCACAGCCTTTTGATGGATCCCATCACTGCTTCATTGATGGGCCAGCCCACTCTGGAGGAAGCAGCTGAAGCCAGGATATTGATCAGGCTGCGTGCTGACTCCTTAATCTCCTCAACCTCCAGACCCAGGTTCACAGCAACTCATTTCAGGAGGTCCTGGTGGGCCCTGAAATCATCCTGAGGGAGCAGATTACTAGATCCTGTAATCACATCATCTGGATATGAAGAGGAGGTGGCTTGCACTTGAGGGAGGGATTCCTCCTCTTTCTCTGCTTCCACCACATCCATTGAGGCCACCTCCTGGACGTTGGCACTGAGGTTGGTATCTGAGTTGGTTTCTGGTGCTGAACAGGAAGGGCCAACAGCATGCTTTTCTGAACCCACCATAGAAGAAACCCCCAGAGATTCCAGTATCACCACTGCATCGGCCAGTGGCCTGCTGGCCAGGTGCTGGCAGGAGGGCTGGTACCAAAGTCTGGTGGAGCGTAGACTGGGCACTGGTACTCTGAAGAGGATTCTTCCCTTGGAAACCATGGCAGAGAAGAACTTGCTTCTGCTTCCGGGTGGTGCTGGGGACCTGGGGACTGGCAGCAAGTCAGTGATGGCTATGTCAAGATCATGGAGGGCTTGTCCTGAGATTGTGCCGAGGTGGCCAGTGCTGGGAAGGAGCTTGATGCTCTTTGATCTCTCCTGTCCCTGGTCGCCTTGACCAGTGGGGTTCCTTGTGGAGTCAATCAGACTGGGAGAGACAGCAGGTCCTTTACTACTTGGAAAGCCTCCTGGGTTCAAGGAACCATCGGATGCCTGGCACTAAGGCTGCTTCTGAGAGTCGATGGGTCCCAAAGCAGACACAGTGCTCTAGGTGGAGTTGGCAGCACCGTCCGTGGTTCGGGGAAGGATGAGTGGCCCAATATGGGTCTCACTGTGTTGGTCGCTCTCCGCTTATCCCTCTTCTTCACTGAAGCGCATCTTCTCTCAAAGCGCTGCTTATGTTTCTTCCTTGATACCAGAGAAGGACAGCAGGGTGCCAGGAAAGCACTCTGCATAGATATTGAAGTGCTCAATGTTGATTTGGAGCAGATTGGTTCTGAAACTGGTCTGTGGAAAGTTTCCATGAGAATGGCCTTTAGCCAAATGTCCCTGTCCTTCCAAGCATGGAGTCTAAAGTCTCTGTAGATCTGGCACTTTTATTTAACATGAGTCTCCCCCAGACACTTTAGACAACTATAGAGTACCCAGTCCCTGAGATGAAAAATTTTTCAGTGACAGGGCAACTGTACAGCTATATACACTAACTCTAACTGGGAACTATACACACTAACTACAATAACTACACAAAATGTGAACAGAAAAGAGTTCAAACCAGTGGGAAAGAAGCCTTGCCACAGCAAGAAGGATCATTCCAGGAACCATCATGGGCAGAAAGAACTGAGAGGGTGCAGGGCTGGCAGCACCCCTTGTACGGGTACATATGCACAGGACTTCAGCGGGCACTAGAGTAAGCCGTACAGATACTACTGAGGGAACAGTGCACACGGCACCCACAAATCTAACATGGAATGGACATGAGCAAGCGCTAGAAGAATCTGCAACGGCACGTGGGTGAGTGGCTCTCCAAACACTATGTTTGTTATCAGGCAGTTATTCGTATTGACTTTTTTGGTTTCCTGCAGAAATTTCAAGGATATAAACAGACAGATGTGTTTTTTCCTGTTGTGTAGATCATACCAAAGAGAGAGATCCAAGGGGGGGAAAAATCTATGAATACGGCATTAGTGCCAATATTTCAAGCAAAGAACTTTAAAACTGGCACAATGCTGTGAATTTATTGTCTTAATTGTTGGGTATTGACATTTAATTGCCAGACGTAACATCTCAGTTAACAGTTGATATTAACATTTTACACAAAAGTTTCTTCAGATATCTGAAGGTTCATCCAGGCTAAACAAAAGTGGGTGCAAACAGTCAGTAGAGCACCTAGCAATTCACCCCTTCTCCCACTGCTGAGAGGAAAAGCTCTTTAGAAATTAACCATCCTTACACTGTATACCTACTACTACCTTCATTTCCTAAGCATCTCATTTAGATTATTCTTAGCATACTTACTCTGATAAGATTATTGCTCAGGGCCCTTCCCTGAAGCCTTTGATTGGCAAACCTCCTATTGGAATCACTGGAAGTTTTGTCTGATTAAGGAGAGGGCTGCATGGCTGCAGATGTAGGGAAAGATCCTCAGTTGGTACAAATTAATAGCTCCACTGATTTCTCTAAACCATGCCAATTTACACCAACTGAGAAACTGGCCCTTAATTTTTGACTTGCATAATTTTGCAGTTAGCATTTTGGCCTTGTCCAGTAGTTTTGAATTGCATATTATCCTAAAGATGAGAGAGACAGAAAAAAGTTTCTGAAATAGAACTAGAAGAAAGAATAAAGAATAAAGCAAGGATAAAATCATAACATTCATTTGATGATTTTACATATTAAATCATTATTGTGCTAGTATTGCCAACTCAAACACTCGTATTTTTTTAATATTTATTTTTCCAGGGGGATTTGTATACATTTATGCCATTTTATTCCAATAAATGGCAAGTTACAGAGGAGGTTTGATTCATTGCTTGACAAAAATTATTTTAAGTGGAAGGAAAGAAGGATATTGGTTTCCGCTTATCATTGCCCTGTCATTCTGCGGTTACAATACTAAGTTCAAAATCCATATTTGGTAATACTTTAAACAGGATAAGGAAAAATGGTGGGGACTGGGATTTTCTTGAAGACCTCCCCCTCCTCCTTCCGTTCTTAACAACTTTAGCACTAGAATCAGCCTGGCTAGTTCCCTCCATTTCAAGTTTTCCCCCTTTGTGATAGAGAAATGTACTAAAATGGTGGCTCAGGAGTACATTCAATCAAATTATCATTATCCACAAACCTCAATCTTCGCCAAGCTACCTCCACAGTGAATGGTTATTTGTGGATACCCTTCTGTGTGGGTCTCTTTACAGTCTGGCCTTTCAGTGACATGCCTATGTGCCTCCCCCAGCTCCGTCAATTTAGAGGTAGCTCCTTGCAGACAGCCAGGAGCTAGGCAGAAGGTTGCTCCTTCTGCCTGTGCTATACTGCACCACAGTGAAACTCTTCCCTTGCTGTACCTAATTCAAGATCAGCAGCATCGTTATTGCTCTGCTGACACAGCCACCTCAAAACAATCTCTAGGTTTAATTCTGTATTTACAGCTTGTCAAAAATAATTACCTCTACTCATGTGATTTTTCAGACTGCCCTGGACATCTAGCTATGCAGGGTTCCACAAGCTCTCTCTCCACTCTCAGCTTGGTGTCTTGGAGAGGAGCATTCTGGGCCAGGCTCAAATCACCCACCAAAGGCAGGAGAGAGAGGAGGTTATCACCTGTACCCTTCCCTCACTGCTTATTTGCACTGGTCCTGCTTCCTGTTTGAGAACACTGCCACAGACAGGAAGGCTTTCTCCTACCTTCTGCCTACCATTTACATTGCCCTCTGATCTAGCAACTTTAGAATATCCTTTTATGAGCTCCTCACCAAGCACAGGGGAGGATGAGAAGATAAGGGAAAACCAGCGGTTGGGATGCACTGCAAGGAGACCAAGTGTGAAGGGGCATTAAAAAGTGTAAGTATCCTAGCCTAGCTAGTTTTAGCTGGGGGAGAAGGGAGGAATGGGAATAGATGACAATTTTTTTTTATATCTATATATTTTGAGATATTCACCCCCAGTATCATCAATCCCAAGCATTAAAAGATCATGAGATATCATCCCTGTCCTGAAAATTTTATAATCTAACCCCCTTCCCGATCCTGTGATCTGAATCCCTGCTACCAAGTGAAGTCCCATTGATTCCACAAGACCATGGTTCCAGTCATGTGCTTCCTGGAAGCATTTTTCAGAGCGTGAACTGAGTTTGCCCTTCAGTTTACTTCTAAATCTCCTTCCTTTCTCCAGACTCCTCTCCTTGCGCAAGCCCTTGGAGAGCTCTACATCTTAACACATCCCGTTACCTCTCAATGTCCTTCTCCCTCACATCCTTATTAATCTTCTCCTCTAATATTTTCTGCCTTACCCCGAAGCCACACATTATCTCTATGCCATCCTCACAGAACCTCCCTTCTTTCCGCCTTATATCCTCTCTCTTTGACCCATTCCCCCTCCCCTCCATAACGATCTACCTTTACTTCTTGCCTCGAAAAAAGATCCTTATTTCCCCTCTCCCGAAAGTTCTCCCATCTCCTCTCCCTAGGTTCTCTGTTGTCCCTCATCCCTAAAGTGACGTCCTAAGGTGGTCCCAGAGAACTCTGTTTCTTCCCAAATTGTGCCCCCTACTCACTATGGTCCATTCTCCTCTCCAGTTTTCCCACTTTTCCTCCGGAACTCCCAGCCACCACCTTTTATTCTGATGCTACTATGACTCTTGAGCTTTCAGTTTGCCGCTACGTGAATGACTGAGCCTGAATATTCCAGTAACTACATAATCAAGCCATTAAATGCCTTACATGTGTACCACCCCCACGTTTGTGTGCCCATGTAATGAGACTACATCAACAGCTTAAAAGGTAACTGTCAAATTATAAACCATACACTGCAAAGATATGTCTTTATCCTGCTGCTAATATCTAAAGATGAGGGTTGGCCAAACTTACTGGCTATCCAAGCCACATACGACAATCTTCAAAAGCCGGGACATGCCTGCTAGGGCTTCAGTCTGGTGGGAGGCACCTGATAGGACTTGGGGCTTTTGCACCGTTCCTACTGAAGCCCTGATCCCCGGCAGACCCTCCATGTGGGGCTGGAGCCCTAAGACCCCCCTACCACCTGGCATAAGCCCCTACCCCACCACCCCGCTGCAAGGCACAGACCCTCCCCAGTCTGGTAGGTGGAGAATGGGGAAAATTTGGGGAGCTCTGTGAGCTGCTCTTTAATGGTAAAAGAGCCACATGTGATGCCTGAGCCACAGTTTGACTACCCTGGCCTGAGATTACTAAAACTGAAAGTGTTAAAAATCCACTTTACTTTTCACTATGACATTTGTCACAGTTCAGGGGAACTGCACCTGTATTTCCCCTCTGTGGTTCAGCCAGGGCACCCACCCTAGGCTCCCAGCTCCACAGATGTCCACCTCTTGAGTCTCCCTCTCCTGACCAGCATTCTTCCAGGCTGCACAGTTCCCTGTCTACACTGGAAGCAAGCAAGTCACACTGCTTAAACAGGCCTGATTTTCTTTTCTCTTCAGAGGCTATAAACAGCATAATTGTACATGGTTTTAAGTTACCACACAGCTCTTTCTAAGCAAGCACATTTATTCAGAACATAAAAGCATGAAAGAGAAAACATATTAAAACAATAAAATAACCTGCAAGCATGCTAATAAACTGATCAGAGATCACTCTCCCTCCCCCATCTCCACAAGGGCCCTAGCTGATGACAGTCTTTCCAACCCTTCCCTAAGGATTACCCCACCTCCCCTGGAAAGAAGCTCCTGTCTGCTGGATCAGGTTGAAGGCCCTAAGTCCATTTAAACTCAGGCTGTTTACCCAAAAGTCCTCTCTTGGTCTGTTGGCCTCTGGGGAATCCAGTATGAACTAGTATATGAGAATGCTCTCTGGCACTAATATATGGTACCTCTCTGGAGAGGTTATAAACTGAATTTGCCTAATCCAGTGGTTCTCAAATTGGGGGTTGTGGCCCTGCAAGGGGTCGAGAGGTTATTATGTGGTGGGTCATAAGCTGTCAGCCTCCACCCAAAACCCCACTTTGCCTTCAGTATTTACAATAGTGTTCAATACTAAAAAGTGCATTTTTAATTTATAAGAGGGGGCCGCACTCAAAGGCTTGCTGCGTGAAAGGGATCACCAATATAAAAGTTTGAGAACCACTGGCTAATCACCCCCCGCCCCCACTCCTCTCCTCAATTCCTGGAGGGACCGTGCTTATTGTCCACCTTGGAATTGCACACAGTCCCTGGCCTACAATGATATAGAGACTTAATACAAAAAGGTCTCCCAAAGATATTGCAAATCTGTCACATTTCTTTTTGCACTTCTCTCAGGTTAGCAAATGAAAATTAGGTAAATCACCTTTGTTTTATAGTTAGTTTCACTTTTTTATATTTGGACCCCAAATACTGCAGGGAAATGGGTGTTTCTTTAGAAAAAGCTGTTTTCATTGAAACTTTAAAAAATTCAGAGACTTTTCCATTTGTTTAGTTTGGTAAAAGCGACTTTTTTTTTTTTTAAAAAAAAAGATTTTCGGCTAGATTGGTGTCGACACTGTTCCTTTAAGTAGGATTTTGTTCAACTATGCATGGGCAGTCTCATATTTCAAGGCAATTTTTTTTTCAAATGTAGTAAATTATGTTTATTGCAGCCTACTTACCTACAAAGGCCCTGATCCTGCAACTGGATTGTTGCTGACAGACTTTTCCACCGGGGTGCAGAGGCCCATTAATATCTGTAGGACTCTTACTGGGCCTAGAGACGCATCTATGTACAGATCTGGATGTAATTTTGAAGTTCAGCCATGCTTTAGTTACAGTGATTCCTGCAAGGTTATTTAATACAAGGTAAAAAAAAAAATTGTTTTCAACATTCAGACTTCCAAAGCAGTCACATATATTTAAAGTTCCACAAAAAAATTCATCTTCCAGCAGAGACCAAACATGGAAAGAGACAAGTCAAAAAGTAAATACTTTAGAAAGTTATGTGTGTAAAAACAGAAGGCTAGAATGGACATTGTTTTGCAGCAACCTTAACTACAAGTGGTGCAGCTGTTGAAATAAAAAAAATAAATCTCATCTAAATGTACTTAGTCCTGGTGTAAAGAGGCCAGCCTACCTGATAACTGGGATTGGTAAGCACTAATGAACATCCCATCCTCTCAACTGAGGTAAGGGCCACAGAACAGAGAGAAGAACAGATTACAGAGAAGGAAGAAGGACAAACAGGGACGGGTGCCAGACTAACAGTGAGGAAGACAAACTTTTTTTTAAACCCACAAAAAATGTACAACCCAGACAGGGTCAAACACAAGTTTCTGCTGCAGTACCTTGATAGTGGTTTGCCGCAACTCCATTTTGGAGAGACCACCTCTAGAGCAAGAAGACAGTTCAGTGGCCAATTCAATTCTTAGCCTCACCACCGATACTGCCAACAAGGCTGCTAATTAGTACTAACTGTGATGGTGGTTTCTGTGATGTGGACAGCCGTTCACTCAGAGCTGGACTGAGACCACCAACTCACTTCAGATAGGCCACTAAACAGCCATCTGAGGGTAACCACTAGGTCGCTAGCAACATGGGTTAGATTGAAACCAGTGACTTGGAGGTGAAAAGGCTCCATATCCAATTATCAGTCCCCTGAGTCATCCAGTCCACCCTCTACAGTTATATAAAATGCTGTGGTAAGCAATATCTAAAAAGTTTTCCAGACATTACATGTGTTTAAAATGCTAAAAATACACATTTTGGAGGGCAGGATAAAAATCAGATCACCTCAAAGTATATTTCCCCTCCCTCCCCTTTTTCTGTTGAAAAAAAAAGAAAAACACAAACAGGACTCAGTTATCTCCACTGACAGTAATTTTTTCCCAGTAAAAGAAGATAAAACTTTTGCAGATAAAAAGCCTCTTTTTGCAGTCTTAATTTGTTTCTTAGATACAACTTTAGGCTACTAATAAGAGAGAGACAGAATTTTTAAGAATAAGCAAGCTTTAATAAATGAACATCTCTCTACACTGCGCTGAAAACAAACAAACAAATAATCCTCCCAGATGCAAATTAAACAAAGTCCCAAACTGCCTGCTACAACTCCCAAGCATTCCACCCAGAGCTTCTCAAACATTACAGATTTGCTCTAAGAGGTGTCACTGCCCTTTGCCAGCTGGAAGAATAGTATTTTCAATACAACACTAAAGCTCCAACAGTCTATTTTTGTCACCTATCCTGGGATCTGACAACTCTCAGCGGGGGCTCAGCTAAACAAGCCTCAAGTTTTTAAACAAACTAGAGTTTAATTGAGAAGCACCTGCAGAGAGACAGACAGTCTGTTGGCATTAATAAAAAAGAAAATTTATCGCAGGGAATCATAAAGGCAGGAGGGGAAGAGGAGAAAGGCTCCAAACATACGTCATACCTGCAGCACAGTGCTACTCCTTTCATAAAATTCCCTTGAAGAAATGTGTAGGATTTGACTGCACCCCATGAAGAGTGTTTTTCCCAACAAGCTTTTCCCAGGGTGTTGAAAAGCTATCATTCATAAAAAATTATTGAGGGGGAAGGAGGCAGCAAAGGGGAGTTCAGAAGGCCACAGACTGCAATGGAAATCACAGAATAAGGCCCTCTGTAAAGCACGCACCTGTTTAACAGCCACCACAATAGCTTAACTAGAAAGCTAAAAGCTCCAAACAGGAGGAAAAAAAATAAAGAACGAAAGAAAATATAATGAAAGCCTGTTCTGATATCAAAATACATGCTTTAACCCCTGGGGTACTCTGTTACACTGAATGACTCCACACTGGCATATTGGCAATGCACAATATACAGAGTGAGGGAAAACGTATTCTCTTTTTACTTACACATATTTTGTTCATGTTAAATAGCTGACCGGGCCATGGCTTTTGAATACATTTTGGGAAGTTTTTTTTTAAGTATAATTTTAAAATGCATGAAGATAAAATTAATCACACTGATTAGAGCTGTGCCTATGGCCCAATGGAGATGGAGTCCTTATTGCACGAGGCACTAACAAACAGAAAAGACAGTTACCTTTCGTAACTGGTGTTCTTCAAGATGGTTGCTCATGTCTTCTCCACAATAGGTGCGCATGCTCGCCACGTGCACCAGTGCCGGAAGTTTTTCCCCTAGCAGTACCTGTAGGGGGAGCACCGCTGCGACCCTTGGAGTGGCACCTCCATGGTGCGGTACAAGGGGAGTTATGTGCTCCCTCCACCCTTGGTTCCTTCTTGCCGGACAACTCCAACAGAGAGGAAGGAGGGCAGGATGTGGAATAGACATGAGCGACACATCTTGAAGAACACCAGTTATGAAAGGTAACTGTCTTTTCTTTTTCGAGTGATTGCTTATGTGTATTCCACAATAGGTGATTTCAAGCTATATCTGTTGGAGAAGGTAAGAGTTCACACATTCCCGGGATGCAGTACAGCCCTACCAAACCTGGCATCATCCCTGGTGTGGGAGACAATCATGTAGTGTGAGGTAAACATGTGAACTGAAGACCAAGTAGTGGCCCTACAGATGTCCTGAATAGGGATGTGGGCCACGAAAGCAGCCAACGAGGCTTAAGCCCATGTTGAGTGTGCCTTCACAATCGGTGGGGTGAAACCCCCACCAGATCATAACAGGTGCAAATGCACAAGGTGATCCAGTGGGAGAGGTGCTGGGTGGAGAGCGACTGACCCCTCATGCACTCAGCCGAAGCAAGAAACAGTTACAGGGACTTCCTAAATGGCTTAGTCCGTTCCAGGTAGAAGGCCAGTGCCCTACGCATGTTGAGAGTGTGAAGGTGGCATTCCTCATGAGGATGCATGAGGCTTGGGGCAGAGGAGAGGCAGGAAGATGTCCTGGCTCATGTGATAGGCGGAGAGCACCTTAGGGAGGAATGCGGGGTGTGGGTGGAACTGGACCTTATTGTTGTGAAAAACCATGTGCGGGGGTTCGGAGGTCAGGAGCTGGAGCTCTGAGACCCACCTGGCTGACATGATAGCAACCACGAAGGCCACCTTCCATGAGAGATGAGACCAAGTGCACATGGCAAATGGGGGCCCCATGAGACGGGATAACACCAAGTTCAGGTCCCACTGAACGAACAAAAATTTCTGGAGACAAGCTACAGCAAAGCTGGAGCAGAGTAGTTCCAATGCACCTTCACTGGCTGCAAGAAGGAAGTGAGGGTGGAGGAAAGCACATGGCTCCCCTTATACCACGCCATGGAAGCACCACTCCAGGGGTTGCAGAAGTGCTCCCTCTACAGGTACTGCGGGGGAAAAGCTTTCGGCACCGGTGCATGTGGCAAGCACGCACACCTATTGTGGAATACACATGAGCAATCACTCAAAGAAGAACAGCTGAAACTCCTTGCCTCAAAGAGCATACAGTCAAAACAGATAAGACAGACACTGGGTAGGGGTAACATCTATAACATATAGACTCCCTTGTAATGTTTTGGCACGTAATACCTGCTTGCTTGTGAGACTATAGCTTGTAGAGTAAGCAGATACACTATACCTAAGGAAGTAATATCAGTCAGAGAGAGGCACTCAGGCAGAACAGATTTTTCTGACAATATACTCTGTCTAAAAAGAACTGCACTACAGCTGGCAATAAGCATCTTTCCAAAACATAAATCCTTCACAGTTCCATATAAACAATATATGACACTATCTGATGACTCCTAATAACATTACATACACACAGTCTGCCATTCTTAAATGGTAAAAATTAAATGGTCGAATATCCTAGCCTAGCTGCCAAGCTCTGAGTAGCTTCTGGAATGCTATGTCTCATAGATGTTAGTGAAATCTGAAAGTTTTCACTGGGAGAAGGTTAGGCTTCCCCATACTGTTATTCTTTATTTAAGGCAGAGCCACAAAATGCCCAGTACATTCCAATAGAGCTAGGTGGGAAATGCTTTTTGTTCCAGTGAAAAATGTAGGTGAAAATAGGAAAAAAAATTGTTTCAGTTGAGATGTAGGAAAACCACCCTAAAAATAAAAAAAATCCTTAACGTTGAAAAATGCTGGGCATGGGGTAGGGAGGGAAGGGAAGTGGGTTAATAAAAACATTAACTGAAAACGTACATTTCCTGCAGAAATTTCCACCTTAATGCTTTTTCATTAAAAAAAAAAAAAGCATTTCAAATGAAAAGTTTTGACAAAGAAGAGGCAGTTCCTTCTCTAATGAACTTACAAATTTAAGGACAGACATAGAGATGGAGGCCGGGGTAGGGGAGCAGCAATACTCAATTTTTATATAGATCAACTTGATTCACTGTAAGCAGCATGTTAGAACTGGATTTATAAGAGGGATGGGCCTTGCAGATAAACTCGGGATAACTGCACCATGGCAGAAAATAACTTCCTCATGGAATAAGCCATCATGATGATTGTGGGAAAGGGGTGGGATCAGATAGAGGATATCTGATCCCACTCCATAAATGCTAGGAAATCTCAATTTTTCCCTTTGTTTAGAGATAGAAAATGTTAAATAAACAGAACTTTCTAAATCACGCCCCCCCTCCGCCAACAATTTATTATTGCTTCCTAGGAGGTTTTTCTTACACTCTCTTCCCTCCCGCTATTCTGTATTTTTGTTTATATCTGCATGCATGTTTTATGCATTCTCTCTTCCATTATCTAAATGTTTTTGTTCAGACTATTCAAACTGTTTACATCTGTTTTACTCCCATTCCTGATTCAGCTTATCTTGTTATTTACTTGTAGCAGCAAAATGACTTAAGTATTACATTGAACTTTTCATCCATAGATGTATCAAAGCACGTCAAGAACATAAGAATGGCCCTACTGGGTCAGACCAATGTTTATGTAGCCCAGTATTGTGGCTTCCAACAGTGACCAGTGGCAGGTGCTTCAGAGGGAATGAACAGAGCAGGCAATATCCCAGCTTCTGGCTAGGGACACTGAATGCATGGGGATGCATCCCTGACCATCTTGTCTAATAGTTATCGAGGGATGTGTCTGCCATGAACCTATCCAGTTCTTTTTTGAACCCCATTATAGTTTTGGCCTTCACAACATCCCCTGGCAAAGAGTTCCACAATTGATTGTGTTTGTGTGAAGAAATACTACTTTTTGTTTATTTTAAACTTGCTGCCTATTAATTTCATTGGATTACCTCTGGTTCTTGTGTTATGTGAAGGACTAAACAACACTTCCTTAACCTTATTCACTTTCTCCACACCAGTCATGATTTTATAAAGGCTATCATATCCTCCCCCAGTCATCTCTTTTCCAAGCTGAACAGTCCCAGTCTTTTTAATCTTTCCTCATATACAAGTTGTTCCATACCCTTAATTTTAGTTGCCCTTTGCTCTACCTTTTCTAATTCTAATATAGCTTCTTTCAGATGAGGAAACCAGAATTGCACACGCTACTCAAAGTGCGGGTGCATCATAGATTCATATAGTGAGATTTTCTGTCTTATCTATACCTTTCCTATAGGCTTTTTTTGACTGCCACCTGCATATTCAACAGTTGTTTCCAGAGAACTATCCACAGATATTCCAAGATAGCTTTCTTGAGTGGCAACAGCTAATTTAGAGCCCATCATTTTGTATATCTAGTTGGGATTATGTTTTCCAATGTGCACTACTGTGCATTTATCAACATTTTATCTGAATTTTAGCTGCCATTTTATTGCCCAGTCACCCAGTTTTATGAGATCCCTTTGTAATTCTTCACAGTCGGCTTTGAACTCAACTATATTGAGTAGCTTTGTATCATCTGCAAACTTTACCCGTTCACTATTCACCCTTTTTTCCAGACATTTATGAAGATGTTGGATAGCACTGGTCCCAGTATAAATCCTTGGGGGACACCATTATTTATTCCTCTCCATTCTGAAAACTGACCATTTATTCCTAACTTTTGTTTTCTGCCTTTTAACCAGGTACTGATCCATAGAGGACTGCTTACTTTCACAGCTTTTAGTGAGGGACTTTATCAAAGGCTTTCTGAAAGTCCTGGTATGCTATATCTACTGGATCATCCTTGTTGGTATATCTGTTGACCCTCTCAAAGCATTCTAATAAATTGGTGAGCATGATTTCCCTTTAAAAAAGCATGTCAATTCTTCCCCAACAAATCATGTTCATGTGTGTGCGAGATAATTCTGTTATTTACCATAGATTCAATGGTAATGAAGTTCGGTTTAATAGCCAGGATTGCCTCTAGAGCCTTTTTAAAAGATCACATTAGCTAGCCTCCAATCATCTGGTAGAGAAGCTGATTTAAATGATTTATCTACCACAGTTAATAGTTTTGCAATTTCATACTTGAATCTTCTCTGCACTCTTGTATAAATACCATCTGGTCCCAGTGACTTAGTACTGTCTAATTTATCAGTTTGTTCCAAAACCACCTCTACTGACACCTCAATTTGGGACAGTTCTCATTTGTCAACTAAAAAGAATGGCTCAGGTGTAGGAATCTTCCTCATATCCTCTGCAGTGAACACCAACGCAAAGAATTCATGTAGCCTCTCTGCAATAGCCTTGTCTTCTTGTAGTGCTCCTTTAGCATTTTGATCGTCCAGAGGCCTCACTGATTGTTTGGCCTCACTAATTGTTTCTTGCCCTCATTGTTGTGAACAAAACCTTGAGAGAATGGTGCACAATCCAGTGCTGTCTTTGTTTCAGGCTGTCTGCAGAAACAATAGCTCTGAGTAGCATTGATTGCTCCATCCTCAATGGTGGTGTCAACTGTGAAACCTAAAGATGGCCAACTAAATATGTGTTGTTAGTTAGCTGATAATTTTAGCAGAAATATCCTGCTAACGATACATAGATGTGATAACATAAAATATCTTGATATTTACACTTACTACAAGAAATTGGAAAGATTTTGATGTATGACATCTTTGATGTAGTTTATCCTCCCCTATTTACAGCCCTTACTCTTTTGAGTAAAGAGAATTTTCAAGTAAATTTGTTAATTAGTTGAAGTTATAAGTATATTGCAGTCACTCCTTTTTTGCTTTAAACCCTGTCAATAAAAAAAATTGACATTTGAGAGCTGAAAATAACAAATATACTTCATAGGATCTTTTAGTTCTATTAACAGAGAACTATTCTATTTCTTTAACAGTGTTAATAGTCATTTCTATTTATGCTTTGATATTTATTGTATAATTGTTAATCAATTTTACATGAAATCAATCTGACATCAAGCATCACAGCATACTTCGTAGTTTTTCTCCTTTGCCTTTGACAGAATGGGTTGTACAGCTAACATGCAGAAATTGGAGAACAGACAGAGAAAGCTTCTTTCCTACAAGAATTACATTATGACTGAAGCACTTACATTGCTTTACTGGCTGAACTATAAGCAAGGACCCGCCTCTAGTAATATATGGCCTTTCTATACATTTTTGCAAATTTAATTAGGAACCAATGTTCTGTTTGGAGTGATGTCAAGTAAGGGTAACAGATGGGATGAGGAAAATCAATTTTCAACATTATCTATGGAATGGCTACAGCTCTTTCATGATATATATAATTATAGCATTGTAACATCAGAGCTAAGTCTGAACATTCCATTGCTATTTTCAGTTCTTTGATGTATGTAGTGAATCAGGTGGTGGGCTGGACCAAAACACATCATCATGAACCAGTGGCTTAGGGCACTGAACCAAGAGTCAGAAAACATAGGGTCTATTTCCAGCTGTGCCACTGAATTGCTGTGTGACCCTGGGAAAGTCATTCGTCCTCTCCATACCTCAGTTTCCCTATCTGTTAAATGGGGGTGATACCTCCTTCTGTATACCCCAAATTAAAAAACTTAGGGAATCAAAAAAGTGCCACCATTGCTAAACAAAGTAAAAGTAGTAGTTGGAAACCATTAAAATTGGAAGTCCCATTCTACTGAGGAAAATAGAAAGGAGCATAAACTTTGATAAGTCTAGTGTAAAACTGTAATTAGGCAAGCCAAAAAAGAATTTGAAGAGCCACCTGCCAAAGACTGAAAAACTAACAGGAAAAAACATTTTAAGGTACAACAGAAGCCATCTTTAGGTTTCATAGTTGACACCACCATTGAGGATGGAGCAATTCATACTACTCAGAGCTATTGTTTCAGGCTGTCTGCAGAAACAAAGACAGTACCGGATTGTGCACTATTCTCTCAAGGTTTTCTTCACAACGAGGGCAAGAAACAATTAAAATAAATCTTAGCCTTTGGCGTATCCATTTAATGATACATTCAATGAAAATAATATTAACCAGAAATATTAGTCTGTAAACATTGTGGCAGATAGAATTGTTTCTAATAGCTAAATAAATCAAAAGCAACACATTAAGGCCTTGATCCTGCACAGTGGTACCTTTGTGTCTGACAGGAGCCCTTTGGTCTTCAATGCAGCTCAGCATGGGTACAGGAGTCAGCTTGCATGTTTTTAAGGGCAGGCTCCGGATCTATGACTTAGATTTTGCTGTAGCCCTGAAGTCAATTTTCAAACATTAGAAGTCAAAAATTTATTTGCTAGTGGGAGTCAAAAAAAAAAAAAGTGTAATTGAACAAGAAGTTTTTTAAAGAACTAATTTAACAGCAACTGTAACTTAACAGATTTACTTGTAAATTCTCAGAATATTCGTTCCCTGCTTAAAGATTAAGTACATTTCAGGATACATTATATTCATATCAACAGAGATTTAATTCCTCATTTAAGTATACAGCACAGCCTTAACTATAGAGCTGCTATGATGCCTCCATAGCGTATATATGTGTATCAGTAAAATTTATAGTGTGCTTCAGGATTTATCTGGATGAAAGACATCATGTAAATGTAAAGGGATTTAAGAGTCTCTTGACTCCAACTGTCAAGAAAACATAAGTTTGGTCATCAAATGTGAAATTACATTACTCTACAATTGACCTAAAGAAAAAGTGTCTTCTCCAAGTTATATATACTTTTCAAACTAGGTGACTAGGTTACAGACTACTGAAAAAATTATAGTACTAGATGGGGAAGGGTTTCCTTGATTTTGACATGGCAGTGTAGAGAATTACATGAAGTCAATTATGTTCAAAATAATGTTTTAGAAGAAAACATGCTCTGTGACACTGCAACTGTCTTAGTCTATATAGTAGACACCATTCAGACAGGAAGCCTTTGGACAGCAGTTTCTCCAGGCGCTTTAAAGAGAAATATAAAAGGAATAATTAAAAATCACTTAATACAGTTCCATTTACAAACAGGTTAAGAAACATTCCCTGCCCTAATGAGTTTACAACTTAAGTTACACAAGACAGTATACAATACTTTGGGAAGTGAAGAAAAGATCAGAAGAAAGACAAGTGATTTTCTTCCTTTGCTGCCTCCCCATCCCAAAGACCAGTTTTGTCCTCTCTGCATGAGAGTCAAATGACTTTCCCGTCCACACTACAGAAATACCAGCAGAGGGAACACTGAACGCAAGGATGGGCAGCCGGTCTGCTGTTACTTCCTGTGGCCCGGGCCCTAGCAGCCTGCAGAAGCCAGTATAGCAGTAATTGGAGGAAGTATCCTGCTCAGCCCCTGCAGTCCTGGGTGGGAGCACGTCCAATGCAGATGGACTTTCTAGAAAATTTAGCTGCTGAACTCTAACCAGCATGTGTGAACTGAGACTTTCCAAAGGGTTATATAACTTGGCCTTTCCAAAAAAACCCAACTGCATCAATATTTTCTAGCATGGGCAAAATATTTTCCCTAATTGTTCTTGGAAATGGCTGACCCATTTTAGAAGATACTTTAAAAAAAATCATCATGAAGCAAACACCTGGCATGGAAGATTGTAGCCTGAATGGTTAAAGTTTGGCAAAGTTATAAACAATGGAAAAGAGGGTCTGATAATGGGAGGTGTCAGGTAACCATAGATATAGCCATCCTTACCAGATACTGCTAGAATGACTCTCTTATAATTAATTATAGAGGAGCTGGTCACAATGACCTACAAATCTTTCATATGTGATTAACTAAAAATGACTGTACTTTTGTGTCTGCATTAAAAGTTACTATTTGTATTCTTACTGAACTGTAGTCACGTCATACTATGAAACAACTGCTGAGGGGTACTGGGAAAGCCCCAATAAAAATCTGAAATCACTATATTTTAAGTCTTATAAAGAATTACAAATGTCTTATTCTTAAAAGCAGTGGACATTATCAGAACCTTGGACAGCAGTGTGGGGACTCTTGCAAATTAGGGATTTTGCCTTAGATACCATGGACACTTGTACCTCATGAGACAATTTCAGAGTTCAAGATTTTGCATCTCTCAAATATACAACAATTGTATTAATAACTGGAGCTTTCTAATGCAAACCTGAGGTGTACTCTATAACAAATACTTACTGAAACTTTGAAAAGAGGTCATTTGTATATTCTGAATACCATTTACAGTTAAGAAACAGGGAAAATGTATACTTTTTAGGTCTTCTCTACAGAGTCTTATATGATGACAGGTTTTATATTTATTCATGTATTTTGAGATGTCAAACGACAATGACACAATATATTGTAAGAAGATATCAAACTTCGTCACCATAAATCAAAACTATACAGAAGAGGGACTTCAAGTGTTTTAAACAGTTTTTGTCACAACTGAACCTAAATTCAGTTTTAATTGCTTTATCAGATCAATGAGATATATTTATTTGACCTTCCAAATACATTTATCAAGAAAGAAAATGACAAACGATTGAATAAATGTTCTGGCCATTAAATGTCTGACTTTTTTTTTTTTTTAACTACTCATGATGCACATATTATACAGAACACATCAACTCAACATTATTCAGAAATAAACTGGGAAACATTCAAATCTACTTCTCTCCAGTTGCAAAAAATCCAACAAAAAACCCTGTTAAAATCCATCCACTCATTACTATGAAAATCCCACTTTACTTTTAATAAATAGGCCTAAACCCTCCCCGCCCCCGATCGCTTTTGTTTGAAAGTCCTTGAAAGCAATAAGATGGCCTCAAGACTTGATTTGACTGCTTTGCCTCTCTACAAACTCAATAAGGCTTGCTTTTTTTAATGACTGATTCGTGTGCTGTATTAATCCTCTAGCATATAAAACAAATCTCTTGTAGGCTGGAACTCCATTGGAGGAGGACAGGGAAGCTGTTGTGTTCTGAGAATTAATCCATCCAGGAAAATCAAAAGGCAGCCACTCACAATACAGTAATCAGCATGTTTTATACTATGAAAGCCCTACATTTCCCATTTAGAAAACACAACTATTACTCCATTATGTAATGCCACAAAAAACCCTTTTATTTATTTGTGTTTGTTATTATTTGGCTTATACTTATGGGTTTGTGTATATTCCATTGGTGGGCATACAACCATTGAGTTAAGAAAAGTGTCTATTCCAAACTGGTTAAAAGGAAAAGGGAACTCCCACTGCTTATTCCACAACCAAAGATTTATCTGGATTTGCTTAGTGGACAAGATTTTAACTCTTTATAACCCAGAATAGAAAGAAATCCTTTGCATTTCTGTTTGCACAGAAAGCTCATTTTCTGTCCAGAATGTATTTTTATTCATCTTATATTTTTATTACTGTGCTATATTATCTAATGTAAATTCTGTAAATGTGTTGCTAAAATAAATCTGAAAATCTTCTGAGATTTCAAAATTATAAGTTTAAACACTTCCATTTTATTTTTTAATTGCTAATGCCTTTGACAAATCCTTTAATAAAGTTTTTCAGACAAAAAATAAAGATTAAATCCATTTACTTTTATAGAAAAACACTTCTACATTTATTAAATTTATTTTATTTTGAGCAGAACCTAAAAGTTTTTCTTTAACTGCATGATAGAACTGAGTTACCGTACTTCCGTGCTATGAATGATAATAAATATAACTGATCTTAGAGAGCGATTTAGCTACTAGCTAAGCTGCAGCTTAAACATGACGTGTAAATTTATGGGAGTTATCAAGGAACTGGAAACTGACAATGTAGACTCCACAAAGAACACAAAAAGTATTCCCTGTGCCATTTAACTAGAGATGTTGATGAATCCTACATCCTATATAGCCTTTATACACTGGAATGAAACAGATGAAGCAATTCAAAAAAATTCTTCCAGTGTGCTGTTAGACACTTTTCTGCCACATCATTTAAAAATCCCAAATAAGACATGTAGTTTTTTGTTTTTCTTCAGGCAACACATTTGGCCTTTTGAAATCAAAGAGAACCTTTTCTCCCATTGCTGTTAATATTAGAAAAGAGAAGTTTTAAAACTATAGAAGTGATAGTCCTATCTTCGTGCATGTGATCATCTTTCTGTTTTTAAACACTTTACTATATAAAATGGCTAAAGAACTAAAGGGCTGCAGCCCCATAGTCCCCAGTCTAAAGCCAAACATTGCCTAAAATGAGTGCAGGACTGCTGGACAATAATCTCATCAAGTCAGCTCTATAGACATGTCAGGTGAGCACTCTAAATGCCTAGATTATGTGTTTAAATGGAAGGATTTCAGCTTCCCCCAATAATTTAGGATGCAGATAAGCTCGAAAATAAATGCCTTAGAGTTTTAAAAAAACATTAATTTTCCCTTTGAATATGGTTGTTTAAACCCTAATACATTTATATCGACAAAAGTTTTTTATTAAAATAAAGTGATGAGTGAAGTTATAGTTGAACATGAGCAATTTAATTTAATAAGACCCTTTTGTGAGACAGAACAGAACTCATTCACTGCACTAGTACATACAGAGTTAATAAAATTACCATTAAGTAATAACTTTTGCAATGCATGAAGAGCCATGTTCCTTAATTTCTAAAGCAGTAGTTCAGAACATGAAGAGTTAATCATGCACTTTTTTCTTCCACCCATCTCATTCATGCCACATTCCACAGTGACCGGGTCCAACAACAATATAGGAGGGTACCTAAAATGAAGAGGTAGGGCCTTCCATTCTTCTGCCTCTCGAATTAATTAACTGGAAATGAGTTTTGTCAATGTTTTGGAAAGGCGGAGGGGTGAAAAGAAACTGCTAGAATTAATCACAGTGAGAAACTACCTCTTCAGCCGTCTGCCAGAATTTAGAAAACCCATGAGAAGTGCAAAATAAAAGGAGAGTGGGCTGAGTTACCATCCAAAGGAACAAATAAAATTCAAATAAACATCCAAGTCTCCAAAATACAGACATACCCCAGAGCAGAGGAATGCAGCATCTCTTGCCACAACAGCTTTAATTTTGTTTTTAACATACTCAGCATAAAGACTGAAAGTAACCAGGTAGAAAAGATAATTTGCAAATAATTTAAATATACAGAAGGCAGCATTGTATGTGTTTAATTCAGAAAGTATTTATGTACATCCAATCTCTCACTGTCATACTATATAAATACAAATATTTAAACATTCTGATTTATTTTTTGAAGTACCAACATTTACTAATTAGCTAGTTAGAACTGATTCAGCACTGCTACTTCTAACACACCAGAGAAGTGATATTACATAGTGATTTTTTAACCATCATCTTCAGGTATAACAAATGAGATAAATAACCACTAATCAGTTTCCTGGCTTCATGACACTTTTTCACTAGCAAAAAAAGAATTAATGAAATTACTGCCAATCTCCGGTTTTGAAAAGGTTTTTGCATTTGTGGTGTTCACGTGTCACAGTGGGGAATGACAATTATTGTTTGACAATTTCTCTGGGAAAGGTCATAATACTTCCAGCAGGTTGGAACTTGAACTGAAAAAAAAAAATGGAAATCTTAACAGGGCCTTCATATTGTATTATTTGGGAAATAGCCTTCTTTTAACTTGGCGACAATCCTCAAAAGGTTTACATGTGGCTGCTCATGAAGTTGGGTTCTTTCGAACAGATTTCAATATCAGCTTCTCATCTCGTTTCTCAATCTCCAAACCCATGTTCTTGAGGATGGAATTGTCTGCCAGTCCCTGGTGCTCCATCTGTGCAATAACCTCTTGGTTTCTTTCATTTTGCTCAGTGAGATTTCGGATGGCATACACAGCCCACTGATTCACAACTATAGAAGAGAATTAAGGAATTTCTCATTTTACAGACAAAACAGAATGTTCATTTTAATTCTGGAATGAAACTCGCCCTAACTCCCAAGATTTCTAAAATGCACTTTAGTAGAGAAAAATGCTTAAAAATTATCCTGACTCTTGTACACAACAGCTCACAAGAGGTCCCACTGACTTCAGTTAAGTTAACCAAATTTTATCTTAAATTAAAAAAAAAGGCAATTAGCTGATCAAAAGAAAGGACACACTCGGATCACCCCTTCTTCCCTTGACACACAGATTCTGAAGAAACAATTAAAAAAGCCAAATCTAACTGAAAATCATGGGAACATTGCTAACACAAAGCTAAAAAAAATCCCACTGCAGTTTTTGCAGCGTTGTGCACTCAAGAACCTGAAAATGAAATTAGCTATAAACAAGAAACAGTGAGCTGGTTGGCTATTTTCATTTACAGATTGAGAAAACTTTAGAAAAAGGAAACAAATAGAGAGTCAATTATGTTTGCATCAAATTGTTCATGTAAATGATAAATGGTTGTGTTAGTAACATAGGAGACTTGTTTTTAAGAAACAATGTTTTAGATGAAGTTATATAAGTTCAGTTCCTAGTGCTTGGGTCTCTATCGTAAAACCCACTCACACTCAGAGGTAGTTCCTGCAGAGATGCTAATGTCTGAATGGGCATGAGCAACAACTCATTTCACTCTAAAGTGAGCTCCTACTCTCAAGGATTGAAGCACAGGACTTAAATTTCCAGAAATATCAATCTGGCATCTTCCAAGAGAACTAAAATATTCATTTTTATGAAATGTCAGATGTTAGTCCCAATTCTGTAATTCAAAAGCTATGTTAAGGTATATTTTCCAAGACTCCCACATGAGACACAAACAATTCTAAATAATTTCATATAAGCTTCACATGTGGAAGGATATGTCTATAGGGCACCAATTATTTGCAACATGTACCTTCACATGTAATAGAAGGATGCACATCATTTACTCATCTCCTTGATGTCTTT
This sequence comes from Dermatemys mawii, assembly GCA_007922305.1. Taxonomy (NCBI): domain Eukaryota; kingdom Metazoa; phylum Chordata; order Testudines; family Dermatemydidae; genus Dermatemys; species Dermatemys mawii. The sequence continues at coordinate 31,499,951 of ML677350.1, read as the reverse complement.
TGGGCTGGACAGGGTCTAAGTACAGAGACCTAATAGTGTTTCTATGGGCATTTGTCTGTGGCAGTATGAGAGAAACTGTCTGGTCTGGAGAGAGTAGGAGCCCCAGCCAAAAACATAAGATGAAAGGAAGTCCAATTATTAATTATTTCTGTTGTGGTAGAAATCAGAGCAGAGATATCAGACCTCAGTGGTTCAGGAGTCAAATTAGCAATCAACATTACCCAGAAGAGTCACAGTAGTGTGAATTCATTGTTTCATTTACTATTTTAGTGTGTGTGTGTGTGTGTGTGTGTGTGTGTGT